>CM040242.1:109012763-109200370 GCA_022545495.1 Chrysanthemum lavandulifolium | reverse complement strand
TTAGGATTTGATATGAGGCTGGTTTAGCTATTATATCCGCCATGACTTGTCGATAATTCATTGCTACAATATTGCATTAAGTGTATTAAATGTTGATTACTTGATTTGTATGAATGCCATGTTTATTTGTTTAGAAGTGTTTTCCGTTAGTCACTAGACTTTCCGTTTGGCTTATACGAAATCTGTTATTCTTGATATGTAATGTGTTTGGTCGTTTTGATGTGTTCGTGTTTGTGTCATTAATGTGCTATATGATGTCTGAACTGTTATGTGGTTGTTTGGATTACGTATATTTGTGCTTCATGAATTCTAAAAGATCCTTCGTTCATTATTTTATTTTGATTTCGTATTTGTATATTTATTCTTTTTAGTTTTTGTTTCGTTATATCCGTTCCTTTGGGCTTTGTAAGCTCAGCGCTTTTCTTTTCTGCGGCGGTATTTAGCATTCAAGATGAGCTTATGGGATAGTGATCCGGGTTTGAGAGTAGAAGTGAGAGCAAGACTTTACCATAGAGATCTTAGATTTATTCTGAAGTTTTAGCTACTTATGTTTTCTTTTTGGATATTTTGTAAAGGTTTCCGCCATTGTATAGTATTTAAAGTTCTGATAAGAAACCGTATTGTGATATCTTTACCCTTGTCGGGTCGGGGTGTTACATAATTGTTCTTGTGGTTTTAGTGATTTGTTGCTACTTATTAAGTTTGACAAACCACTGTAAGATAAGTGGTAGTAAGTGAATAAAGCACTCTAATGATGGTGCAAACTGGTTGGGTTAACGAAACAAAATACACTGAAAATTAAATTGCGACACAACTAAATATAATCCGGGTGATCCCAAGTTTGAGAGTTGTTAGAGTCGTAACCATCGTCGTAAAGATACTCAGAGCAACCTTCAAATCTGCGCTCATCCCACTCTGCATACAATGCATTGAATTCTCGTCGACGGCTTCCTCCATCTCTATGACACTTTTTCATCTTGGAGCATAAGTCGCTCCTTTACCTTCCATCTCTATGACACTTCTCTTTCGCTATCTCCCATTCTTCTTCCTCCTTAATATGACCTCCTCCATTTCTATTAAAAGTTGTTCTTCATCAATTTGTTGGCCAAAGTCTTTTGTTAGGAAGCTGTTGGCGAAGTCTTTTGTTCTGAAGCAGATTCCGGAAATTGTTGGCTGAAGTCTTTTGTAGACATTTTTGATAGAATTTTGTAACCTATTTAGCAACACCACTTGAATTTAAATTCACACATATAAGGTGGGTAAGTTTGATAATTTATTACCCTCAATATGTCAATAAATGTGGTGCAGGTGGAACCTCTCCCATATAGTTGACATGGGCCCACATTGTACTTACGTAGCTAATTTATTGGGCAACTTTTGCTTATTTATTGCCAATGTGTGTTTGAGAAGGAAGGTTTGAAATGTATTTTGTATTTAGTACATGCAAGAGTGTGTGATGATGATTATCTTATTTGATATGCAAATGATGTGATTTACCGTATGTTGGCATGGCAATTTTAATACATTATTTTGCGACCCACGGTTATATCACGATGTTTTTGTGTTTATCAAACCTTTTACGGATCTCGAGCCTTGCTAATGCATATAAATACAAACTCTGATTGGTATACTCACATAGATGATTAACATCTTACGGTCAATCATGTTTCATTGTGGCCGGCATCCTATGGCAACACATTATGTATATATCTTTGTTAATTGGTAAGAGGTCGTGATGAGAAGTATCTTATTAAATCATGCAAATGATGCGATATTCCGTTTCATGGTGCGGCAATTCTATACTATTGCGACCATGGCGGTTTGTATCTCGATGTTACGTAATCTATTGATTTATCGGATCCGAGCCTCCGTATTATGTTCTGAAACTAACACATGAATGATCAAAGATGGATATGCGGCACCACCGTATTATGTTCTGAAACTAACTTAATATGGTGTCGTTCATCCATGTTTGATTATTCCTCTTATTCTTGACCATGGCGGTTATATCTTAGATGAAGGCACGTTAATCAAATGCGATAGTTTGTTTACTTACAATTCGACTTTCTTTGATTGAATGGCATGTCGGACACAGGATAATTTGTGTGAATCATAAATCAACCTAGATCGACATGCTATTCAATCACCAAACTGGATTGCACGTGAACAAACAAGTATATGGAGGAGTTTTAGACCAATGTCAAAGCCATTGTTGCCCATGGGCCATTTAGGAAGTTAATTTTTCATATCTTGATATTTTATTCTCGATGATGAGGTAGAATGGTGGTTCAAAGGGTTTAGCTTACTCTCGAGTTCATAGCGTGTGAGTGTTTTAGTGTGTAATTTATGGTGTGAAACTGTGTGTGTGTGTGTCAGAAAGAGAGGTCAGAGATGATAAGAAAAGAGATGTCAAGGTCATGGTAAGGATAGTGGTGGAATGGTGGCGAGAGATATGAAAGGGTTTGTGAGGGTGCCTCATTAACCCCACTTCACTCTGCACTATTTTAGCACTATCATTACAAACCCTTTCATCTCTCTTCTTATCATATCTGCTCTCTCTCTCTCTGACACACATATAGAGTTTGACACCAAAAATTACACACTAAAATCACATACACAGTTATGAACTCTGAGAGGAAGCTAAACCCTTTTGCACCACCTTTCTAGCCTTAAATATTCAGCCATCATCATCAGGTAACCGTAACATATCATAATATTTTTATAATTGTCTTTACATATCATAATACTTCCAGTAATTTGCAATGAGTGTCATATAATTGTTATAGACTGTTGATAGATTTTTATAAAAAATTAGTTTATATATGTAAAGGAGTTACTTAACAAAGAAGGAAAGGATATGATATACTTGTGGATTGAAAGTCAAGTTGAAAGTAAGAATGTGGCCATCGCAACTTCATACATTCAAATTGTCTTTGAATATCTAAATGATCACGATAGTGTGTAATGTTCATGACACGCCACACTTCATGATTATCCAATGAAATGCTTTTCTAGAATCCACGAATTGTAGAAAGGACGTTGGTACTTTGAGCTTCCCTCGAAAACCCATTCCTATGTCCTTTGTCATAGCAATGGGTTTGACATAACAATGGGATTTTGGTGGAGGGTCAAAGTACTAACGTTATCCACTTGTTTATAACATATTGACAATCAACTATGTTAACCAACTCCTTTACATAGGTAATTGTTTGAAGTAGTTGGTTTATTTTGGGACACGTGTGTATTTGTGATATGCAAGAGGTGTGATGATGATTATCTTATATGATACGCAAATGATGTGATTTACCGTATGTTGGCATGGCAATTTAATTTCATTATTTTGCGACCATGGCGGTTATATCCGATGTTACGGTGTTTATCCAACTTTTTACAGATCTGAGCCTTGTTAATGCATATTACATTGCACACTCGCTTTGGAAGTTTATATGAGTCTGATATACTTCTTATATACTATTGCTAGGTTTTTAAAAAGTTAAGGATCAATATGATATACTTGTGGATTAAAAGGAAGTTGAACATTTCTAGGTGGCGCGTTACTTTGTATATGTGCGGAAATTCAACATAGTCATCCATTCGATTCCCAAAGCGGTGCCTTTTGTTTTTTCAACGATCTAGCAATCCGCTGGTGCGGGCCTTTGCCCAAAGGGGTTGAAGCGACAAAAGGTGCGTAGGGGATCGGAAGGTTCACTAAGTTGAAATTCCATACACACCTACAAACTAACGCGGCCACATTGGTATGTTCAACTTTCTTTTGAATCCGCAACTATATTGTATTGTTCCTTAACTTTTTTCAAGAATCTAGCAAATCCCCTGGTGTGTGTATACATAAGGTGTGTGTATGAGGCTGTGACGACATCTATCTTATTAAATCATGCAAGTGATGCGATATTCCGTGTCTTGGCGTGGCAATTGTATAGTTTATACTATTGCAGCCATGGCGGTTATATCATGATGTTTTGTAAACTATTGATTTATACAGATCAGAGCCTCATTTAAAAGTTTAAATAGTTGTGTATTATTGGGCCATTGTTTATTTGGTGTGAGTATGTTAGTAATGTTTCATTTGTTAAATATGATTGCAGTATTAGGAAGTCAGTATACGTTTTTTTATTGATTGTAGTTTTCGTAAGATACTTGTTAATTCTTGTTAACTGTTTTTATTTTATTTTTTTTATTTCTTAGGAATACGAAGCCAATGTCATTGTTAGGAGCAAATTGAAATACTTTCCAATAATTAAAGAAAAGCTGAATCATACTAGAAAGAAATTGTTTAGGACAACCTATTTTGGAGGGTGGTTGGATATGTTCTTCTTTGACCATGAACCACATATGTTAGATTATGTTTTACAAAAATAGGGTTTCGTGGATAAAACAAGCTATGACATGCCCTTTATATATACTCTTGATGGTCGTTGTCTACATTTTGGTCGACCGGGGTTTTCTCTTATAACTTGAGCTTTCGTTTTGGGACACCAAGTTTTGATTTATATAGTTCGAGGATTTAACATTTAAGTTGAGGGTATTTCCAAAAAATTAGGGTAAAACTTTCCAACTTAGATCTTGTTGGTGTTATTGAGGATGAAGAGTTGTTCGGTAAATTAAGCTGATGAAGCCTTGATCCGTGTGTGTCTATTGTTATCGTTAGAGGTTATTTTATGGGTCGCTTATTGGTTGAAGAGGTGGATGATTCACTCCTTCGTTTGGTCGAAGACCTAGAAGCATAAATTCCTTTCCATGGGGAGCACATTTGGAGGCACTTATGCGACGGATACTAGACGTTGTATCAAACCACAAGTCGGAACACCTAAAGGGTGCGGAAAGAGACGGAAGTATGTTCCCACATACACGGTTCTTTGGTTGTTTGGGCATTCAAGGTTATTCCTATTTATATTATCTTTTCTTAGTATTATTATTGAACCCAATGTATGAGAGTAATGCATCTTTATTATTGTAGATATGGATTCTTGAGTCGTTTGAAAAAAGCGATCGTTGGTGGAATAAAGTCCCGGATGTCATACCAAGGCGATGGCGTGGTCAAGGAAAGTAATGTTTACAAGATCGGATTATGGATTGCTATTTGGCAAGGTAAAATACATGCATTAGGCGAGCACCGTCGGACCGGTATATGCAATTTAATTTCCTTGTTTATGATGATGTTATTTAGGACTCGAAGATAATTTATGATCCGAAACCAACATTAGGCGAGCACCGGTCAGTGGTATAGTCAATTTACGGAATTTTACACTACATACCAAGGACTCTTCCAACAAAATTACCGCATGATTACGATGTGTATCTCTGAAGTTGGTTCTTTGCGGAAGCGTGGTAGGACAGAAAAAAGTATTTACCGATTGTGTCTAGGGTATGCAGACCGGTCTTCTTGTAAATCGACCTCAAGGATTGTGTCATTCAAGAGTTGAATTTCGTGTTTTCAAACTCGAGGCTATTATTCAGGTAATTTGCTAGTCAACGTTAAATAATAATTATACGTTTATATTAGAATTATTGTTAAGGATAATACCCTTTATTACTTTGTAGGTCCTTGCAAGTGAAAGAACTTGCGGATTTTGGGTAGGCCAGTTCATCCAAGTATTATCTTTATTTCTTTGAAAGAACTATCCGTTTTTTTTTACAATGCACTTTATTTCGCTTACAGGATAAATTGGACTTTACTGCATCCTTTTCCCACCTCAGCTATGAGTTTCGAGACCAAGTAAATCGTGAATTCCACGATTTGGTTGACTCTCTTATTTCTAGCATTCGTTCGAGCCGTGATTGTGATGATGAGGATGATGTAGTTACGTAATGTGATATCCAAATGTACACTTTTGCCATCTGTATTAAATGTATTTTAAATGCATCACTTGTTACTCGGGAGTATCATTGGAAGAGGAATTAAGGTTGAGGAAAGAAGAGGAAGAAGCGGTGGAGGATGGACGAACAAAAGATGATGGAAAAGGATTTTCTAATGGCTATGATAGAGGAGAAGAATCGCAGTTGCAAAAGCAAAGTTGTTGAAGATTGAGAAGGAAAAGAAAAGAGGTCTATAGCTTTCTATAATTCGGACCATTGGAAAAGAGCCAAAGCGGACATAACACTGGCATGAGGAGTAAAAGATGGCGAGTCGTCGTATTCTTGGTCAAAAGATTTGTGGAATCAAAATAATCGAACACATGGGTGCGGGATCGAGATATGATCGCCTGATTACAAAATGTTAAACCTTGGGTTGAGGTATGAAAACCAACTATTAATATAATTTTTTTAACTGTTTTTTAATTTACGTGTTAGTAACAACGTGTGTGTAGGTTCTTTCGAAGGAACAAGGCTATCGACAAAGTACATCTTCTTGATGAGTCGACGAATTTCTTGAAAGCGGCGGCCCTTCGATGTATGTTTCCTTGGTCCAAAGAAGTTCGTGTGGATCGGAGATTTTGGGAATCCTTAGTGTGTTTAGACCCTCTAAGAAAGGTTGGCTTATGGACGAGGTATGATCGCATATCTTTCACCCGATGGTATATTCATTTGATATTGTTGCTTTTATACCATAATCAATTTTATTGTTGCTTTATAGCACATAGAGTTGTGGGTGGAATACATGTTGCATTTCGAGACCGATGATACTGATTGGGCTATAGTAGCGCATACTTTGTTCATTGCTATTACAAGACTCCATCCCATTTGGTATGTTAACGGGAAAAGTACAAACACCAATGGGTGATGTTGAACAGTAATAGTTGTGTTCATTCCTTTATACATATATTGTTATGTGTTTTGTAAAAGTGGCCTTTTGTGTTATCTGGCGGTTTATATGCCAATCAATGAAAAGGAAAACATTGGTTTCTGGCTCGATTTCATATTAGGACGGGGGTTGTAACATTTTACGACAGTGGCTATAAGCCTGAAGCTGAGTGGCGTCCTTGGTACAAGAAGATGCGTGCATGTTTACAGGTACCATTGCTTATAAGTTCTTAATTGATAAATGTTTGTCAATACAACAAAGTTAACAAACTAGTTATTGACTAACAAACTAGTTATTGACCAAGTTGCCTATCAGACTTTATAAAGGAACAACATTTTTGTAACTAGTAGTTACAAACAAACCAAGTATTGAGTAAGTTGCCCATGCGTCATAGTTGCCCAACTATAATTAATTATGTAACATACACTTTCAAGTGTTTATGAACCAGTCCCTTGTACTTGATCATTAATTTGATGGTAGTATTAAGCACAAGTCAACTCTTTAAACTGGAACTTAACTGTTTAACCATTTAATACATGTACTATTTCTTAAATGCATATCTTATGGGTTGGTCCCTAGATATGAATGCTCTAATTGTTCTATTTATAATACTCTTACTGTCCATACAACACTAGACACATACTTACAGTTTAATAGTTGCCCACAAAATTCTTGTGAAACTTGCCCATCTTAACTGATTTCACAGTTGCCCAATAAAATTTCACGATGTCTGACAACATTCCACTTGAAGTTCAAATAGACATAGTTAATAGGCTCTCAGTGAGGTGTGTGTCTCAATGCCGCATGATGTCTGCAAGGCTTGGAAGTCTTGCATAGACGACATGCATTTCACCGTCCGTTTTGGTGTTCGAATCACTCCACCAGTTTCATACGTTTTGATGTACAAGCAGAGGTTTAAAGGTTACGTGGGTTTGGTAAATCAACATTTTGACTTGCACCCTCTTTCCTCAAACATTTCATTTTCTGACGTCAAACCAATTGGCTGGTCACATGGAGTTTGGGGTTTTACCTATGGACCAATTGTCCGTGATACCATGGCGGTCGTTTGGAACCCTTCCATCAACCGATCAGTCGCCACGTTTGTCCCCTATGTTTTGACATCACAGGAGTATGAAAAACGCTTTATGGCTTTTGGGATTCGTCCTGACAATTTTGATCCGACCTTCCTAAAAATTTCATACCCATTCAATCAAACACAGCCATGCATTGTTTTAATTTTCACCTTCTCCTCTAAACAATGGACGGTGTTAGATCGGCATTGCTTGCTTCCGAACACAATCAGAATCAAAAAGCAAGTCAAGCTAATGTTGGGGGTCACATCTATTGGTGTGGTTATCAACGGTTGTATGCTAACGATGGTAGCACATTCGATGACTATTTGATTGTGTCTTTTGACTTGCTCACCAACCGTTTCCAAGTCTGGACATACGGATCAATTAATAGGCAACCTTCCTTTACCGTTCTATGTTTCAAACATACGAGGCAGTCCAGTCGTTTGGGAAACATTCAAGGGGATGTCAGTTATGTTTTATCTATATAGGTTTTAACGGTTGGTGGTGGTACGATTGCATCGCTACGACTTCTTAGCATTACCACCCCAATAGCACTCAAATTAATTGGTTTTGACGATAACGACGACCTGTAATTGAAATTGGAAACCGGGAAGGATTTAACGTAACCATTGTACTATACAAGCACACTCTTGGGAACTTCAAACACTTGGGCATCGAGGAGATGTTGGGTCCTTTATGTTCAAACCGTTACGTGAATCACTTATTTTGCATACTCATCGTGATATGGCGGTTTATTAGGATGTCTTGTTTCATTGTAGTTTGGTGTATTTTATGTTTTAGTGTTTCTTTGTAGCTTGAAGGTGTCGATGCAAACATTTAAGTTGTTATGTATTGTGTTAAGTTGGTATGTAAAATAACAAAATATGTTTGGATGTATACATTTAAGTTGTTATGTATTGTGTTAAGTTGCTATGTAAACTAACAAAAATGTTTGGATGTATATACTGATTTGGTCTACCAATCGTTCTAGACAAAGCGGTGTCTTCCGGAAGAAAGGTATAAATCCGACAACATATGCAATTACCTTCAAGAATGCACCCAACGTTCGGATCGGGGACTCGTTTGGTGATTGTGGTATCTGGTATGCATATTCTTATCTGAGAATGTCAAATGGGAAGTCATTGGTCGTCGATAACCTCAGACAGTGCTGCCCTTGCATATCGTGAGCATATGGCAAAAAAATTTAAAACATGTGGTATGTGTTTGGTAGACATGTTGTTGTCATATTTCGTTGTAAATCTAACTGTTTGTAACAAGGGATGAATTTTGTATGAGTGTGTGTAGTAGCTAAACTGATGTATCAATTAATGTGAACCCCAAACAGGGAAGTATTATTTTGTTAATATCGTTGTCATTATAAGTGTTCGCATGGTTGTGTTTTTGTATCGAATGTATTCAAAGAAATTATCGGAAGGAATGCTTCTCATTTTGCGGATAAGTGCCCTTTTCATGGTGGCATTTTATTTACAACTTATTAATCTTCTTGTTAAGTTATCTTTAAATAATGAAAAGCTTTTCATTTTGCTTTATGTTGCTGTATCCGCTACCTGTGTAGAAGAAACAACTGCTGCAAAGTTAAAGAATGTAGTCGATGGAATTCATCTCATTTTGCAAGATAAGTGTCCTTTTCATGGTGGCCAATTTACTAGTACTTATTAATTTTCTTGTTAACATCTTTTTAAATGACATTGATCAGTGCTTTGATCCTTCTAGCCGTGGTTTCAAGAATGCTTATAGCCACGGGTAGTTGAGAAGAAACCACGGCTAGTACAATGCTGAAACCACGGCTAGATGAGAAGAAACCACGGCTAGTTGAGAAGAAACCACGGCTAGTTGAGAAGAAACCACGCCTAGTTCAGAAGAAACCACGACTAGTTGAGAAGAAACCACGCCTAGTTCAGAAGAAACCACGGCTACTTGAGAAGATACCACGGCTACTTTAACACAAACCAATGCAACTAGTACTTGTGAGGTAATTCTATCCAACAATACTTAATTCTATCCAACAATACTTAATATACACACAATGTTATGATAACCACTTCAAAATACAATTTAAAATCAAAGTGCGAATCAAATAGATGTCGAATGATAACCACTTAGTACAAAATTTTAATTCATACAAATATAACTACCCATTTTATTCAATTCAATATCTTACAATCGCATTTCATGGGTGACACACAATCACTACAAGAACACTGATAATAAGATAACGGACGCATACTAATGCAAAAACAACAAATAACATAGAACACACTGAAAAGACACACACTTACAAATCCATCAATCCCCTGAGTCTCTCGATAAAGATGCCATTGTTCGCAGCATTTAGCTCCAGTTCCCGTGAAAGGATACGCATCTGCATGATCTTTTGATCATCTTTACCATTTACCCCCTCAAATATTCAATTTGTTTTTGAGCATGCCTGTTTCAACACTCTCAATTCTTGAATGAAGCTAAGCCTTTCTTGATGATTTGAAGCAATCTTCCATAGCGCATTCAATTGTTGTGCCATCTGAACATCTTCGCAGAGGCTTGGTAGCAATAGAAGACTAACATATCGGGCCGGTTGTTAGAATTTGCATCGGCTCTAAGCTTATCACACCTAGGAAATCTAGACATTTCCTTATCCCAATACGTTATCACAAATAAATAAATAAATAAATAAATAAATAAACTGGTTAACTAACAAGATGGGTTTGCGGTCTTTAAATAGGCAAGCGCAAACAAAAATACATACATTATCATTAAGCGTATTTGTATTATCATGACACAAATCCATGTCCTCATATACCATTTGTCACATGATGCACATTTGCTCCCATATTATTGAATAACATCCAATAAAAAATTAGAGCCTTTCAAATAATTTAAACCCAATCCACATATTCTCACTATATTTGTTTTTTTTTCACTTACACATGCTCACAAGATTTACTATTTCTGAACAAACATCCAAAACAGGACAAATCATAGCTGGTTTTGCACTAGCCTTTTGCATTGCCTAAACTTTCACAATTATTTACCATGACCTTGAACATGAAACTTAATACATCATTCATACACAAACACAACGTTTTAATACTTGGTTAAAACTATTACTTCTAACACTTATCAAAGTGCAACACACCAATAATTGATAGTTTGTAAGTTAATCTTGGAACAACAATCAAACCACACAACCGTATGAAGTATTGTTTAACTTTAAGCATACACATACTTTAGCAACTATTATATTAGTTAATTAAAGAGAACATTGACCTAGTAATTATCCATGTTATTGAAATCATCCAAGTGATATGTATTTGATGATTCAGGGAGTGAATTTAGGTTAATGCCAGAATTATATACGTAACCCTCCGAAACGATGTTAGTTGGTTCTCCATTCCAACTTACGGCATCCCAATCCTGGTAAATTCTCCCATTTTGAAAATACTCGTCGTCCACTTGCGATTGTGGGTCATCTTTCAACCGCTTATGAGCACCTGACCCACCTTTACGCGTTCCCTGTTCAGGTGCCATCCCTTGCATAACTTGTTTTCCCTTCTCTGTCCTGCTATTCGT
This sequence comes from Chrysanthemum lavandulifolium, assembly GCA_022545495.1. Taxonomy (NCBI): domain Eukaryota; kingdom Viridiplantae; phylum Streptophyta; class Magnoliopsida; order Asterales; family Asteraceae; genus Chrysanthemum; species Chrysanthemum lavandulifolium. The sequence continues at coordinate 109,188,949 of CM040242.1, read as the reverse complement.
TTTGTTCTAACAACATATAAAACCAATCGTGTCAGAATACTAAAATACAATATTAGATATACATTTGCACGAACAATCTGGGTTACCTTTTTACGAGCCTTCGGTTCCATGCATGTTGCACGGGTATGGCCTACTGTACCACACCTCCCACATTTTCTTGTTGCCTCCTCATTTTTTGATGGGAAGCGATCTTTGTTTTAGGTCTTCCTGCCTGCCTCTTGTCCATCAAGCGGTTTAACCTTTGCAAGTTACCGGATCATGCCATTCGACTCTATTTCCAAAGGATACACCATTTCATGATATGTGCCATTGAGTGCGTTTTTGTAAACCATGTTTCGCCCATGATTCTGATTAGTCAATTTTCTTCTACACACCTTTGCACACATGACCACATGGTAGTCCGAAAGTTGCCATTTCTCGCACGAGTGTTCGTAATCAAAAACCATACACGAATAAACAACATTTACCGTAATTGACAACTCAGTATATTGCGTGTACACCTGCTGCATTCATTCTTTACAAAATCAACAATATGACTACGACGATTGTCTATAACTTGGTACACAACACACATGGCAATGCCTCTTACTTCCCAATTAGCACTCTTCCACATTCTCTGCTCAACCTTCCTAGCTGCCCATTGTGTATTCAAATTCCGGTGCGTCTGCAAAATAACCATACATAAGGTAACATTTATCGAACAAGTAAATGTGAGACGGCTAATATATAGTTATACCGTAGTATTTTTATCGACGTTCGAAATACCAATCCTGTAGAAGGCGTCGTAGTACTCCAAGAGCATAGTTATTGGTACCTTTCGAGCGTGCCTTGTTAATGAATTTATTGACTCCGCCTTTGCTTGACGTCAAATAATTGTATCTTTTCCAATGCAATATGCCTAGACCACTTTTCATACCGGCGTCTTCAAGTTTTTTACGTTTCGATTTTTTCCAAGCTCGGAAATTGCATTATCAAAATCTTCGGTTGTGTAACATTTGCACACCTTCCAAGACAAAGCCTTATGCTTTTTACGGGTGATATTACAATTCATCATCAAGTGGCGACAACAATAACCATGAAAGGAATTTGGAAAAAGCATGTCACAAGCTTTTGTTATTGAATGATGCTCGTCGAAATAATCGCCAGATTAGGCACTTCGCCAATGCATTCTTTCAACCACCCAAAACAATGTCGAGCTTGATGGTCTCACCTGTGCGACCCGGTAGCGATTGGAATAATCGATTATTTCGTCCATACCAACAACAAGCATGTTGGTTCCTAGATACTTCCCTTCGGATCGCGCGACATCAATTATAATCAATGGCGCATGAAGGCTATAAAACTCGAATCTAGTATTGTTAAGTATATATTAGTGCGTAGTATCGTTAAAGCAATATACTAACAATTAATATTAATTGCCATAAAACTTACCGCAAAACCAAATGCTACAAAACCATCTTAAATCTTCCGACTTAAATGCGTATCGACGATGTGTTACGGTCCCTCGTTTTTAGCTTTAGGTTATGACAATATAAAGCTAATCGCTCAACGATTGTTCATGTTTACCGTTCAACACCTCAAATGCCAAATTCCTACCCCCAAGCTCGTTTGTAAGAAGCGTTTACTTTCCATTCAAGACTCGAGATCTCTTTGTATGTCCTTTCCAAGATATACCCCTCGAGTATCTTTCAATTTTCGATTAGCAACCGACTAAGTAACTTCATTGTCGCATTATGATGATTAGGATGTAATTCGGTTCTTGAACATGTGTGGACATTGTTGATGCTAGAAACAAAGAAAGTGCTATCCACTTTTTTTTACGGTTGTATATGTTCCATGAGCGACCTTGATTTATACATTTCACATTGTACCTAGTGGGCTCGATTTAATAACTTTGTATTCAAAGCGCCAAGTAATGATTTCTTTCCAATAGTAAACATGCATTACGCTTTATTATAAAATTCTTTATGTTTGAAAAAAAGGTATCATTGTTTTGGGAATCGATGTTTTTAATTACGGTTGTGGTCTTTGTTGGTGGCGTGGGCATATTTTTAAATGAGTCTCTTTGCAACGGAGGAAGTGAATGATCGGTTGGTGAAAAAGGTATCCTCGACCTTTGGTGTGTCATGGTAACTATCTTTGTGTATCGTGGAAAATTCAGGTCTAACGATAAATGATTGAAGCGAAGATGATTTTACCTCGAAGGTGGTGGTTCTTTTGTTGAAATTAATGAGCTTGAGTTTGCTCATTCTTACAATGAGTTCGTGAATGAAGAATTGGGCGTCTTCATCATCAACAACGTCCACTTCCATGGAACCATCTTTGTAAGATAACCTTACTCTATCATTTGGTGTGTCTTTCACACCGTTAACCTTTTCTTCACATACGCCACTAGTTTATTGAAAGTGATATTTTAGGTAGTTTAAGCGCATGTTTAGATGCGGGATGCACTAAATAAACCTTAAAATTAGAATTGTCATCGTAATCCATGGTTGTGTTTTGAACAAATTTAGGTGGAAATTATTCTTGGACTTTCTGAAGAACTGTTTTGCAAGCCAAGTCCAAATTACCACCCTTTGTACTTGTGCATTTACTTAGGTTGCCCAACAATGTAAACTTTCTAAGGTTGCCCAAATTTAATGTATCAACACGGATACACTTTAATGAGTGTATTAAGTATGAACCACCGTTTGTAATTGTTTATTGTTAATGGTGTACTTGTGCCAAGCTGCCTAAGATTTACTAAGATACACATTTATTTGTGTTATGTGAAAAATTTATTAAGTTGAGTAAAATTGCCAACTACCCAGTGGATGAAACTAGTAACTAATGCCAACTACATATAGATTCTTGTTAGATATTGGATTTCATAAACACATAACAAACAATAATATGGGTCGAATTATTTAGAGGTTTTAGAGAGAAAGTGGGAGCCTTTCTAGAGAGAAAGTGAAAGAAAACATAGAAGGTTAGATTAAGATGAATGAAAGGTCCAACCCTCTACCTTGGGAGGTAGAGGGTATTTATAGTTACAAACATAACGACCTCCTATCGGCTGTGGATCAAGTATACGATGGGTAAAGACCCGTCCTTCCTCCACGGTGTTGCTCTAAACTAAATAGCTAACTAAATAACTAGTAAATAACGTAATGTCTACGAGCTAAATTATGCTAGATTATATATGGGGTGACCGACACTTCACTATGGAATTTCTAATTCCTAACAATCTCCCCTAAGGAGGTCACCCCATGTTTTACATTTGAATCCTAGCATTCTATTTAATCTTCGTCTTGAGCTCGAGACTTAAATTCTTCAACTTCCGCATCATTTGTGCTTTAGCGATGATACTTCAAAGTCCGAGTGCTTGGTACTTTCGGTGGAGGCCTTTAAGCGATCCACATCTTTGATGATCTTGAGCTTTCATTGAGATCATCACCACAATAAATCTCGAATCACCCTTTATTGTGTTGCCATCATGTGTTGTTGTGACTTTCGGACCGACATGCTCACACTTTTGAATCATGACATCTTTCCATCGAGTGGCGAAAGCCTTCTTCGTTCATGATATTTGCAAAGAAGGAATATATTATGAAATATCGAGCCGAGTTATATAAATATGCACCATCATGATTTCTTCAAATTAAGTGTGGATCTTGTGAGCATGCGGCTTTGGAATGACTCCTCAATTCGATCACCGCAACCGTCCAAATGTACCGCAAACAACAGTTAGCAATAAAGCGCGAAAGTGTCTTTGATCACTTCGTCGAATTGAGGTACACGCCCACGGTTCCCGTTGATCAAGACAAGTATTGCTCGTGATCGGTAGGATTCCTAAGAATCTCCTTGACAGGTTTCGCAATGTTTCTAGTGTTCTCAAACCGAACGTCTCAAAGAAGACAACACGGAGTGAGTGAACCGGTAATTGAGATTCACCGATTGATGAAAATGATTTGAAAAACAATCGCGTATTGCTAGAAGAAAGAGTTTTGCAATACGACGAAGGTTTTATGAGAAAGATCAATTTTCAATCAAAATACTTTGTATTAGAGAATGAGTACACATTCGACGTGCTAGCTAAAAGAAGAGATTCGCACATTGAAACGATTTTTCTAAAAGTATTTTTCAATCGATATACTTTTTGAATTTGAAATGAATACACATTCGACGTGCTAGAGAAAAGAAGGTTTGCACATCGAGCGGTTTTTGCAAAAGTATTCGTCAATTCCATTCTGGACCAAGGTTGATTCAAGAATGAATCTCCCATCGTTTCTATCCGGTTGTCACAAGCTTGATCTTTTGCAAGATTTCACATGTCACCCACCAAGAGCTTGTTAGATGTTGGCTCTAGAAGGATTTCCATCTTCATTGTGAATATTTTACATATCACTCGGATGTTACGCAATATCACAAGGATAATGCGTGGGACTCTTAATATATACTTACTTTCCACATTGTGTGAAAAGCAAGTCTTCATTAATATAGTGTCCTAATGAGATATTGTGGATGATCTCTTGGCTCTAGACTCAATAGTGCTCATTTGGTTCTGTCTTGGGAGACTAGGAGAGGGTCTCCTTCTTCAATATCAACAATCTCTAAGAGAAAGTCGATAGATAATGTCGGTTCCCAGTGAGAATGAAACAAGCCCTTTTAAGAGGAACTTGAGTGGCTTGGGAAGTTTTAGTGAGGCATCACTGGGTCCATGATGTCTTGTCTTCAATACCGGTGTTACCTTAGTAAACACCGGTATCATATGTATTGAACCCGTTCACGCCTAAGGTTGAATTATTGGAGGCTATTTCTTTTCACCCTTTTTATATTCATTTCTTTTCATTCTTCAACCCTTGATGCTTACCGAGACTTCATTACTAGAACCTTGTTGGGTTTATTCCAATTACTAGCTCTGTCTCATCCGCACTCTTCCCATATTCTCATTTTTCTCCTTTTTCAATATACCTAAGGACTCTACACTATCTAGTGGATTGTCACTCGGTAGATCCCTCAACTCTGGCGGGATCGTGGGAACGAATACCTAACCTAACCAACCTTATAACACCATGCATAAAGTAAAATGGTCGGTCTTTTAGTACAGTTCATTCTTCCTTGAAACCAATTGAAAATCATTTGGAAAACAATCAAGGTACTTGTGATACGAGATCAAAGCATTTTGTACCATAATAGTTTTGATCATTAAGAAAACCTCCCTCAACATGTGCATATGATTTAGAAATTGTTTAGCACAAGGAGGCAAGAGGACTTTGAAAATTTTCTTTGATCACAATTTTCATCTGAAAAGCCATTTGATTTTCATGGTAAAATTCTCCCCCTCAATATGTGCGTTGGATATTTGAAATCATTTTTTCACATAGAGGCAAGAGTTCTTTTGAAGCACATCCACAATCACAAAAGCCATTAAGAAACCATTAGAAAACTCAATCAAGGTACTTAATAAATCACTTTAAAAGCTTTCGTTACCTCGATAGTTTATTTGCTCCCCTCAATATGTGCTTGAGATTCGAAAGCGTTTAGCACATATGAGCGGCAGGCACAATTAAATCAAAGCGATCACCTTTATCAAATTTCATTATTAAATCACAAATTCTCCCCGATCAAAATATCAAACCCTTTGAGATTTTGGATCCCAAGTGAATTAATTAAGTTTAGAAAACATGGGAGAAAATGTGGCCTTGTTTAAATACTCATCCGGTTTTGGATAAATCCTCCTCCTCAACATGTGCATTGTGTATTTGAAATCGTTTGGCCCATGGAGGCAGGAGTGCCTTTAAAGGACTAAAACCAATTCCATTTAAAAGCAGATTTGAGATTTAAAACACGATCTTTACCCGATCGTAAATATCAAACCATTTGAGATTTGTGATCCCAAGCGATTAAATCATTTAGAAAATTTGGGGAAAGACGTGGCAAGATTCAATTTTGAAATATGATGATAAGGACCATTATAAGACATTAAAGATTGTTAGTGTCGGTATGATAGTTTTTAAGAGATCTTTTAAGTAAAACAAAACAATTTCACAATCAAACAAGAAGAAAAAATTTCATTTTGAAAGACCTTGATTCCAAAAAAATCATACCATGACATAACATTAAATCTTTAGATCACCACTTATTTTGTACAAATGGACTTTTGTGAAGAAATATCATTTGTAAATATTTTATTTAAAATCACTCTCCCTCAATCCATGACCGTAGTCGATAATTGAGTGACTCAAGTTTTGATAAAATGAAGTCCGGTGATTTTCAAAATTTAGTCAATATATTTTCAAAACAATATTTTCCATTTTCAAAACAATTTAATTCAATTTACTCAAAATTGTTTAAAAATGGTATCTGCACAAAGATCGTTAGGTGGTTGAGAAGCTTCATTGTTGTTCTTTGTAGGGTTTGGAAGAAAAACCGTCTGGCGATGCGATGAGACTTCTTCACGTTGCATTTTGAATGCCAACCGAGGTCAAATTAAGCTCGTTTCTTCAATCACTTAGAAGAAAACCATCTGGCGATGCGGTGAGACCTCTTACGTTGCATTTATGCCAACTCCATAGAAGTCCAATTAAGCTCCGTTTCTTCATTTGTCAACCCAAGATATAGTTACCCTTTCCTTTCGGCATCCAATCATATTCGATTGTGGGATCCGGATCGGGAACATTCTTATATACCAATATACCGCATCGTTAGTGAACACACATCTGATATATGGTGGCCGACATCACCCAAACAATGTCGACTAATAAAAGTCTATGCAACATATCAATCGGATCATTTAAATGTATGGGAAAATGTGTTCATCAAACTCTAATTATCTAATCCTAGCAATCATATCCTTGGCACCTAGTCCTTCAACATAGGTTAACATCAATTTTAATTAAGCATATTAGGATAATTAAGAAAGCTCGTTAGAAGATATAGATTTGAAAACATTTTCCCCTCAACCAATAACTCATTTTATAAAAGATTTTAAAAGTCTTGAAGTCATTGATTGAGTTTCCAAATTTTATAAATACTCGAATCGATTGATTTTAAGCAACTCATGTTCCACCATTTTGAAAACACAACAAATATTTTTACGAAGAATTTTAGACGGAAAAACATTTGTAGGAGCAACAGATCCTTGACATACTTTCCTCATTTGTTTTAGGATAAGTGCGAACTATTTGAAAAATTGGTTTAGCGCAACACTTTCCTTTCTTTTTGAAGAGCGGGTTGCTATGAAATAATAGCAAACCATATTTTGAAGCTCGGGTTCTGATGCAGAAATAAGCGTAAGCCATATGATTTGTGACATGTTTTGAAAAGAATATTTACACCTCTCTTTCGAACTTCATCTAAAGTCCCGTGCCATTATTGAATGACATTTCTAAGACCGTAGATGTTATCGATACCGAAGACATGTCTAGAGAAAACATATTTTTGGTATTTTGAAATTTTCGATTTTTATGGTTTTGAAGGTTTTATATTTTCTATTTTGTTTTTCAATAAAATATTTACAAGAGATAGATGAAGATAGACCTTTACCCTCGTCTTCCTCCTCGAAGACGTTTGAGTGTTCGGTTGAAGGCTTTTCAAGCCAAGTCGTGGAAGAATAAACTCAAAGCGTTCTCTTGGAAGAGCTTTGGTGAAGATGTCGCTAAGCGATATTCGGACCTCACAAAATAGAGTTCCACCACACCTTTTCCCACTTGTTCCCGATGAAATGATGTCGAATGTCAATATGCTTTGCTCTTGAGTGTTGAACGTTGTTGCATGAGAGCAATAGCACTTTTATTATCACAAGACAGAGGGATTTTGTTGAATTCAAAGCCATAGTCGATAATTGAGATCTCATCCATAAGATTTGAGCACAACAGGATGACATGGCTATGTATTCACCTCTGTAGAGGAAATAGAAGTACTCATTTTCTTCTTTGAAGACCAGCTCACAAGCTTATCACCCAAAAGCGAGCACCTCAGGCGTGCTTGACGTGTATCTTGACAACTGCATGATCGAGATCGCATAGGCCGTTAGTGACATACGGTGTCCTTGGTACCAAAGACCCATATTGATGGTTCCTTGGAGATACCGAAGACCCGCTTAATTGCTTCAAGGTGCTTTTTAGTAGGCTTAGCACGGTATCTAGCACACATGCCAACAATGAACAAGATGTCCGGTCTACTAGTCATGAGGTACATCGTGGGATCCAATCATACTACGATATTTTGTTTGGTCTACCATGATCCACGAGAGGTCCTCATCTAGTTTGGTTCGATCAATCATGGGAGTGTCAGGGGTCACTTGAATCAAATCCAAATTTCTTTAAGATCTCGGTTGCATATTTAGATTGATTTATGAAAATGCCTCCGGACTTTGTGAAATTTGTAATCCCAAGAAAATGACATTTGTCCCATCATTGACATTTGAAATTTAGAACTCATTTCGTTTGAAAACGGTCACACTCATTGGGGTCGGTCGAGGCAAAATGATATCATCAACATAAATTTGAGCGTGAATTAAGTGTTTGACTTCACGGTGAACAATGTAGGATCAACTACTCCTTTCTTGAATCCGGTAGATAGAAGAAACTTTGATAGCGTATCATACCATGCCCTTGGAGCTTGTTTTAAACCATACGAGCCTTCTTCGGACGATAAACGTGGGTAGGATGCTGCGGATTCACAAAACCTTTAGGTTGGGCGACATAGACGACTTCTTTAAGATCTCCGTTCGGGAATGCCGTCTTTACATCCATTTGATAGACTACCATGTTCTTACTAGCGACGATTAGCGTGAGAGATTACGATTGCCTCAATTCGAGCAACAGGAGCAAAAGATTCTTCAAAGTCAATACCCTCCTCTTGACGGTATCCTTTAGCAACTAATCGAGCCTTGTTCTTCAACACATCACCATGCTCATCAAGTTTCACTTTGAAAATCTATTTTAGAGCAATAATCATTGCTGTCTGGAGCAGAACTAACTCCCATACATCAAGTCGATCAAACTCATGAATTTCTTCTTGCATGGCATTGAACCAGTTGTCTTCATTCATGGCGGTTTTAACATCTTTTGGTTCGATCTTAGAGAGTACGGAGTTGAAGAAGCACCATAAGGCATCGGTTGCAAGTTGTTTGCGTGTTGATACTGGACGAGAGGGATTTCCAATGATGTTGTCTAATGGATGATCATGAGTCCATTTTCTGAGGTGTTCATGTGGTTGTTGTTGAGGAACTGAAGTAGCCGAGTCGACATCTCCTGATGAAGATGGTTACGAAGATGATTCGAGAGCAAATATATATATTTTCAAGCGAGCATCTTGGGAGTAGCAAGGGATTAACTTCATCATTGATGCTAGAAGCAGTTCCATGATGTACATTCAAGATTGATGATTTGTTGATGAGACAGAGTGATCGCAGCAGCGCTTCTTGACTTAATGAGATTGAGGCCGAAGGGTTGACTTCATTCACGGGATAGGAGCGACCTCTATTGATGGATTTGACATTTCATCGACATTTGTTTCATAGTGTTCATCAAACATTAGATCGAGCAGTTTCCTTAAATCATCTTCGATGGAGGTACATATGGAGCTCTTAGAGAGGATTTGGTACAAGGAATGAACCAATGGGACTGTTTTGAAGTGAGGATCCGGCTGGATTGTCCGGGAGCCATAGGACCACTGCGATAGAAACTCTCTCGACTATCTTTATCAACCCATATGTAGACAATTTGAAGAGACCATCGATGAAGAAAACCCGATATACCAAACTTGAAATCGAAGAAGAATTCCACGCATTTGCATCTTAAGCTTGCACTAATGTTGGAAGAACGATTAATAGAATTTATGCTTCAAGCAAATCTCTAAGTACTCAATACTTAACCAAAGTATGAGACTTTAACACCTCTTGCGATTATCCACAGCGTCATTTACGTGTGTCATCGAGTAAAACTACGTAACTCCTTAAAGTGATAGTTAACGGATCTTCAACCATCCATCCCGACGGTGGTAACTAGATAAACCAAGTCTTCAACTTAAAATTCTTAGACCGAGCAAGTTATCAAATAAGAACACGCCTTTGAAATTTAACTTCAATCTCAAATAAGTGATAATTGATTAACTCCGAGTAATCGACTGTGTCAATGCCCAACACGTGAATAAGCGTACAACCGGATGTACGTCGATCCACCGAATGAACCGGAACAAATGATTTCACGACATTAATGCATTCTTCCTTAAGGTATACATGTAGAAACCGATCGGAAGATTCACCAATAATGTTTTTAAGCATATGAGGAAGTCATTTTCCTTAATGTTCATGTGGTTGATTCTGAGTGCACATTTAGGAAAGAACAATGAAACAATGATCCGTGAAGATTTGGCAAAGGAATACCAAAGAGCGGATCACTATTCATGAGTGCAAGCTGCAATGATAGTCATTAAGAACGCCTTGTGAAGTAATGGCGGAGATAAGGTTTCTTGAGAATTCGAGAAGTACTCATCAAGCATATCTTGAAACAATGAATCCCAAACATTGATTCCCAATTATCCTTAGTGAGTGAAGCATTAGGCGTTGGAGCGGATCAAAATCAAAACAATGAATCCAGTTATCCTTAGTATATTCACTCTTCATCTAAAAGAATATACACTCATCATCATCAAAATTAAGTCGTATGCATTATTCAAACATCCATCATCACGTAGTATATTCACTCTTCTCCCCTCAAAAATTGCATCCAAATTTGCCATTTTGATTTAACAAGTGAATAAGAGTATACACCAATGAACGAGATCCACTTGATGGTGAATGAGCGTGGAAAAACATGAAGCTTGTTGATGAAGAATGTAGATGAGTATGGCCATTCACGAGAGAATGTCTCGAGGTTTTTCATAGTCGAAGATAAAGCGCACGGAAGGCGTACACTTTTCTTTTCTCTCGAGGCGGGGCTCAAGTGTTGTCTGCAGGCGTCATTGTGTTGAAGAACGAGGCTGAATCGATGTGAGCAGACGTCATAGCCGATTGAATATCAATGTTGAGTAACTTGAACCCGTGAGTTATGAGATATCAATCCTTTGTTATCCATACTTTAAGCCGATCCATGTATTGAAGGATCGAGTATCTCGCACCGAGTAAGGACTACCGCACTAATATTACAAACTTGATTGCATATATTTTGGTTAGTGACATCGATGTCAAACCCTTTGGGTTTCACGGTCAACATTAAGATTGCCATTGGTAAACATATTTCTGTAGGTATCCACCTAAGTCCGAAGATCCTTAAACATTCTACCGACGGTATCCACTTATGGCAAGGTCTAAGGCTTCTTATGCATAGTGGAAGACTTATCCTTGTTCCTAGTTTCAAAGATTTAGCAGTTGGTATCCATCTAGGCGAAGTTTTGGTTTGCTTTGCTTCATAACATGTTGAACCTTAGGCACATTAGTAGTCTTAGTGGATTGTACCTTGGCATGTGAATTAGGAAAATGTTTCTTATGTGGAAAAACTCGTAATTTCTAGTTTTGTTTTCTACATGCTTAGCATTCTTATGCACGTAACTACTCTTAGATGTATGCCAATCCCTAGTCTTTTGAGTGTTCCTAGGTAGTGGTTTACAACTACTAGATTCTTTGAAATCTCGTAGAATTCATCACCCTAGGTCTTGCACCTAAAATTCCGTCTTTTCGAATCGTGCCTTTTTCCTAGCTTCTTCTAGATAATAGTTCTTCCACAAGTCATTCATATCATATGAATTCGGGTTTTAATGCTTGGTTTTAACAATGTTTTCGAACTAATCCTAGAGTCTTTGGGAGTAAAAGTAGTGCATGTTGAGGTTTAGAGGAACTAGAAGCATGACTCTTAGGTAACACAGGTGAAGTGGTGGTTTTGACAAAACTTGTTTCTCATCAACTTGGGAGGCAAACCGTGTTTTGAAAATTTTAGTCTTTCGGATATAAGCGCAGAGGGTCGCCTAACAATGCACCGGTTACTAATGGGTTGAGAAACTGGTTTCCCAAGGTTGATGGCTTTGTAAACTTAGTGCTCACACTTTTCCCCACGTTTTCCTAAGCTCATTCTTTAAGGCAACAATAGCGAAACTCTTATCCACGAAGTTGAGCTTTGAGTTCATCAATTTTTCTATCAAAGAGTTTGTTTTTTCATTGACTTAGTTTTAGCTTCTTTGTGAGTCACTTAGTTCTATGTGATGCTTTCTTAAAGACTCATTTTCCTTAAGTAATTTAGCCACATAAATTGTGGTTCATTATTTCTTGTTATAATAGCATCAATGTCTTGTGTATTCATGACTAAATTACTTTTCTCATTTAAGACGAAATATGTTTCTTGATTGTAAATGGTTGACTCTTTGTCTTGGTGAGCTTTCAAAGTGTTAATTTCAAAAAGCTCACGAATTCGTGAAGTTCCGGTTTTTACATGGTTTGTTAAGTTGAAAACTTTCTTCTTTACTACGAATCGCGATTTCAAGTGAAATGCAATGTTTTCAAGATTTGAGAATTTGTTTGAAAGTTCATCAAAAGCCTTCTTATCAACCATATCTTTTGTTTTGAAACACTTAATCTCGGACTCACCTCGAGAATGAACATTTATGAAAGTCATGTTGACATCATGATCATTTTTAAGTACTTTAGCGGATGCACTATGTTGAGCGATAAAGGGTACCTCATTACATGACACTGCTCAATTTACAGTGCGATATCGCATCCACATCATGTGTAACAAGAGTTCTTGGACATTGGATGTGTCAAGCTTATCAATCTACGAGCTCTCGTATTCGGTGCCAAGCGATCCATCATCCGGTGTTTTACCCGACTCATCATTATTTGTTGTCTCGGACATTACGCATTCAAGAACACCCGATTCTTCAACGGATACATTACCCAACTTATTACAACAATCTCAATCGCACGGACACTCATCCACTTTTTCATACATGTCGAGTAACTTCCTCAATATACTTCTCCACATTATCCATGAGATGGATAAGTGTCTCTAAGAACACACTAATTTCCATTCCGGTGTGTTTCTTGAAAGACACTTGATCGTGTCTTGATCATAATCTATTTGTGAATTCCTACTTATGAATGGTGAAATTGGTTGTGGATCACTTGAAGTGCGACACTAGAACTACCCTTTTGAACCTTTTCTTTATCAAGTTGTTGTTCTAATTGTTCTAAGTTCAATAGTAACGTTCCCTTAATGTGGATAAGTCTTGACGGAAAATGGCAATGCATGTTCGTTCCATTCTTATCGGTGTGAGTAACATGAGGTGTGAGTGAAGTAGATGATAAGGTTCAATGCTACTTTCCTTTTGCATGGCATTACGTAGTCTAAGCAGTGCAATTCTCTTTCTTGGACTCGAACACGAAGATCTCACATCCTCATTGATTAATTCAAGCATCTTTAATCGTTCGATGTAGCATTCATTATCATTGTTGACCACAACATCATACAATTTAAGCACTTCGAAATCCTTTGGGTCGAGAGAGTAAGACATGATGTGGTAGAATGCACGGATTTTACAAGTCTATGATTTAAACCAAGAAATAGAATCTTTCGCGGGATTTTACTAAAATCAAGACCAAACCGTTAAGCAATGACCAATGGAATGTGTTAAGATGACTGATGGATTGACACAATAATAGAAAATTGTGTGTTAGGTCTTATGATTGTTAGTGGGATAAGCAGAGATGTTGTTTGGTTGTGATTTGGGTTGATTGTTGCACGATTTTATGGAGAAATTTAGGTCTAAAAACTTAAAAGCTCAATAACTTCCTTTCAAGAGGATTTGGGCCTCGAAAAATTCGTTTCACGACATTGTGGTGAAACCTCACAATATTCAGTACATTCGGTCGTTTTGTGGTATTTATTGAAACGAGATTCTGGATCAAAAGTTATGGCCGTTTGAAGTTTTGACGTAAAAGTCAACTTTGGTCAAACCTCTTCTTCGTAAAAATCAACCAAGTCGCTATAACCCTTGAACCAAGTCGCTAAGCACCAAGTCGCTAAGTAGCAACTCGCTAAATCACCAAATCGCTAAGCACCAAGTCGCTAAGACCTAAGTCATTTGGACACAAGTCGCTACAAAGACCAAGTCGCTAAACAGTCAAGTCGCTAAAGAGCAACTCGCTAAGATCCAAGTCGCTAGTAACAAGTCGCTAATAATTTGCACTGCAACTCGCTAACCTCACTAAGTCGCTAGCCGTAGTGGAGAATCCACTAACTTGTACTATTTGTCGGCTTGTCTCAATAGACAAGTCGCTAGGACCAAATCGCCACCAAACAACACTACAACTCGCTGATTTTTTCTGAACCAAATCGCTAGCAAGAAATTTATACCGTGAGCCAAGTCGCTAACTTGAAATACTTCCAAAACACACTTTTCAATCCAAAAACATCCCAACCACGATGATTCAAGCCTTCCAAATCACAACATAAACACTTATGATGATCCTAAACACAAAAGTACAATCAAAATCCAAACTTTAACACAAGAAATCAACCAAATGATGCAAAAACCACTAAACTTTCTCAAACTCAAAAACCACCTAAAAACCACTAGAAATCCAAAGATATGTAAGAGATGATCTAACCATGGCTCTTGATACCAATTGTTAGATATTGGATTTCATAAACACATAACAAACAATAATATGGGTCAAATTATTTAGAGGTTTTAGAGAGAAAGTGGAGCCTTTCTAGAGAGAAAGTGAAAGAAAACATAGAAGGTTAGATTAAGATGAATGAAAGGTCCAACCCTCTACCTTGGGAGGTAGAGGGTATTTATAGTTACAAACATAACGACCTCCTATCGGCCTGTGGATCAAGTATACAGTGGGTAAAGACCCGTCCTTCCTCCACGTTGTTGCTCTAAACTAAATAGCTAACTAAATAACTAGTAAATAACGTAATGTCTACGAGCTAAATTATGCTAGATTATATATGGGGTGACCGACACTTCACTATGGAATTTCTAATTCCTAACAATTCTTTAAGTAATATCAATTTCATATTTGTAGTAATGTCTAACGGTAACAATTCATTACTAGTTTTAGTAATATATTTAGGATCCGTACTTTTTTTATTTTATTATTATTAATTTTTTATATAATTATCGAGGATTGTGCGTAGCGTTTGTCTTTTAAGTGGAGCGACCATCGATGGCGTGCTTCATAAAATATATCTGAAACAAGTTAACAAAATATCTAAGAAGGATGTAGTGAAAAAGGTGCGTTGGTACATCAAGGAAATAGGTGACAAGAATAAAGATGAGCACAACAAAATAAATGGAAATGTTGATGGTGAGAAGTCGATTACTAAGCGCGTGAAGATGAAGCAATAATGGAACAACTAGCCGAACAAGATAGGGCTGAAAGAGAAATGGAAGAGAGAATACGGCAACACCAGGAACACGAGGATCTGTGGAATCTGATTGAATAAGGTCACCTTGGACCCTTATTTGAAGGTTAAATTTAGTTAAAGTTAGATTATCAGCCTGGAGACTTGTATGTTTCTTTCATGAACTTAATCTTAGTTTAAAAAAACATGTAATTAACTACTTTAAACTTCATATATTTCACTTTCCAGACTTGCATGTTTGTTACCAGGGTTATATACTTGGAAATTATTCATTAATTTATAAAACTGAAGGTGTGAGTTGTTGTGTAGTAAATGAAGTCATTGAATATTTGAGTTGGTGATTAGCACTTACTGTAAGCACAAATGTTTCTGGGCATCTCACTTCTAGTGCACTTTCAATTATTCAAAGAATGTACAATTAAAACAAACGCATTACCTCTGATGATCAAATAAACATGACAAGATCCGTATCCAAAAATGGAGTAACGAAGGTGTGGCTTGTTGTGGAGTAAACATGCTGTAACCACTGCTGTTTTTTGGAAACCACTGATAGAACAATTGTAACCACGGATATCCTTGGGCAACCCACGGGTAGTATCTTTCTAACCACCCCTGTGTGTGGGCAACTCACGGCTAGTATATTTCGAACCACTGCTAGTGCATTATTGATGAAAATGGAAACTCAAGGGGCAGTTATGTAACATGTTGATCTAAAAGTATATAATCCCCAAATGACTAAGCTATCAAATAATTGATCTTTAAACACTTGCAATTGGCGCTCTACAGAAACCCTAAACCACTCCCAAACTGATAGTTAAACGGCTTTTACATCTAAATCACACAAATGGCGAAAGAATATCCCACCACACACAACGTCGTTGCATACCTAACCAAGAACAATCATACTGAAGGGTTCCATGAGATGATTGATTTTATCAAACACACACCAATTCACTATGCAATAAGTGTACAACCTATCATTCTTAAAGCCTACATAAATAATTTTTGGTTGAAGGCAGAAATTCAAGAACGAGATGGAGCAGAGGTTATTAGGAGTGTTGTTGGTAAGAATGAGATAATAGTCGACGAGGAGGTGATTAGGGAGGTTTTGAAGTGGAGGATCTGATGGGGTTGTCAATTTATCGATCTGAGATATTTTGAGGGGTTGAAAAGATTGGGTTATGAGAAAAATGTGGAAAGAATTAAGTATCATAAAGGTATGTTCTCACCCCAATGGAAGTTTTAATACATACTTTGTACGTGTATTAGCAATAAGACCACTGGGTTTGATGAGTTTCCATCAAAATAGCAAGCTAGCGTCATATGTTTATCACGGGGAGGGTGTTTAAGCGGTCTAGGATGATCTTTGAGGGTTTATGAAGAACATTAAAGAAAAGGGTAAATACTACTTATATCCTAGGTTTGTTCAATTAATAGTGGAGAAGCAGATCAAAAACCCGTTCGTGATAAAAGGGGTATGAGGTACATCATATGTCTTCTAGGGTGTTCACACACTTGAGAAAAAAGAATGACAAGTTCTCGGAAAGTCGACACCTTTATTCCTAATATGATTAACTTGCGGACATTCACGATAATCGGGAGGTACTTGAATCCCAACCCAACCAAAGCAATGATGCTCAACCAACTCGAACACGTGCGAACACAACGCTAACCCATCGATTCCTTTGCTAAACCATTACCTATACGCATCACAAAACACCCAAACGAATGATCTTGATCCCCGCCACCACCGACGCTCGACCCAATGCCAGTCTACGAACCCATGGGTACCACATACGGTGAGAATGTTATACAAGTAGTGAATGAATTGAAGGCTAAATGTACACAAATGGAAAATACAATAAGAAGGTTGAAACACAGGGTTTATGTGTTGGAGAGAGTAAGAAGACCAAGGTTTGCTGCATCTACTAGAGTATCGAAGATGCCTAACAAAGGCAGGTCCTCAAAGGGGAGGAGCAAAATCATTGATTCAGGGGAGGATGTAAACATGGATGTTGAGGTGGATTTCGATAGTGGAGATCATGGTGACTATATGGTTACTGACATTGAGGGAAAAGAAGCCGTGCTTAAAGCTTCAAAGGTTGTAGTTGAAAACAAACAGGAAGAAGTGGGGCAGGAAACAACCACTCTTATTGTTGCTGAATCCCCTGGTAGTACAAATGAAATAAGTGATGCCTCCTTAATGACAACCACGGTCACACAACCACCCAAGTCTAATGAAGTTGAGAAAGAGGTTGCTGGTACCCTGATGAACTTATGTAAAACCTTACCCAGTCGGACTGGATCGGGTACTGCACATTTTCCTATACTACTTAAACCCACTGGTCCTAAACCCTTGGGTAAACCTTTGGTTAAAGGCTTGAAGGTTGGAAAAGCAGGATTGGAAGGAAAAGAACAATTGGTCGAACCTTTTAATGTTGCAGTTGAAGACGAAGAGGAAGAAGTTGTGCAGACTATATCTAGTGATACTACGAATGACAGCACTGCTGTAACCTCAGAGGTAATATCATCGACAGTTACTGCAGATAAACATATTGCTACTACAAGCACTGATGGTACACTGCTGAACTTATGTAGAACCTTAGCAATTACTGATTCTGTTATTGCAACTGTTCCCATTGTAATTGAACCTACCGGAAATAAACCATTGGCTAATAGTTTGAAGAATGGGGAGCCAGTTAATAAAGTAGTAGATCAACAAGACATAGGAAAGGGTGAATCTATTTACGAACACGAAGAAGAACTTGAATTTGATAGTAAGGAGGATCGGGTTGCACATGATCATGAATTATCAATCTGATTGGATGAAAATTTTAAAATTTGAACATCTTGCTTTTGAAAAAATAAAAAAGAACAAGATGAAGCTAGTATGAGAGTGATTGAGCGATGGAACAAGGAACAAGCATTTCTTGAGCTTGGAAATGACAAAGTTGGAATGGAGTAACGAAGAATGGGCACTATTAGATGTTCGATCAAGGTCACGAGTTCCGTCATGCGAGGCGAGACAAATGTAGAAGGAAAGAAGTGTCGTACCATATTATAGTAAGAATAACAAACCTCTACTAGGGCTCAAAGGAGAAATTTCATGATCACGATTCTCAAGCACGTGGAATTTTGCAAAGGCAAGGATTTGAACAAATGCATATGCGAAGAGATTGAAGAGTCAGTATGAACATTGGTTAAGAATGAAAGATGATTTCAATCCTATGAATTACGATAAAGAAGTGAGTGGACCAGAGCGAACAAAGCGAATGGCGTAAATTAGGGAGAATGTGCGTTCTAAGAAAGCGAAATTGGATGAAGGGATGGAGAGGAAGAAAGAATGGATGTGTATCTTAAGGTCGATGGTATACAAGAGCCGATTAATCATACACCACTAAGCCTAAGTCGACCAGTTAATGATTTGAAAATAATCACTTGAAAATGGTAGAAGTGATTGAAATAACAAGAGCGAGATGGATGCGTATACATACGTAGATTTTGGAAGATTGTTGTTCTTTCTATCAAAGAGGATTTGGAGCAGTTATGGAAAGTCATTGATTTTAGATATGGAAAGCATGGGCCAACCTGGATGATTAGCAAGGTTCGTGTGGAGATCGATGAAAACATGTGTCAACCTAATCCGGTGGACAAATTGGAAACAATTTGAAGTAGTTGAATGGATGCTTTATGAGCATTCCAGTACATCTTGTACAATCTACTAAGGATAAGTTTTCATGTTTATTGATAAACCCTATCCATTGTCCAAGCTGTTGCCGTGAAAATGTTGGGCGGCGCTTGATCCACAAGGAACCATATCAACAAATCCAATGGTAGATCAATTGCTCTTGAAGATTCAAAAGATTGTCGGTGTACAAGGTCCTTTGGCAATAAAGCTGTCAAGGAAGGTTAAGTAGAATGGGTGGTGTATCTAATAAGAAGGTGAGGAGGATGGTGGGTCAAACCATGGATTTAATTATTGTTGGAACCACGGGAAGTATGAAGAAACGACGGTTAGAATAACTGTTGAAACCACGGCTAGTTGAAAAGATACCACGGTCGGTTGAGAAGAAACCATAGCTACTTGAAAAGATACCACAGCTAGAATGATCAAAACCACGGCTACAAGCACTGTTGAAACCACGGCTAGTTGAGTAGATACGACGGCTAGTTTAGAATAAACCACGGCTAGTAGAAGATTGGAAGCTGGTTTAAATGTAATATAATAATTTATATGTAATCAGTTTGAGTAGTGATTATCATAATTTAAACAAGCAATACTAATATCAACTAATAGTATTTACAAACATTCACAAAACTTTTTGGATATTTACAGATTTATCATTCGAATAGTTACTATAATTGATTATACATAGACAAAGAATGACCATTCCTTATGAGCTAACACCTTTATGTACCAATTATATACATACTTAGTCAATGAGAGTTGACGATACCAAAACTTGTAATAAATATTGTCAATGACCAAGCATACTCAATCTTGTATTTCCATAGGTACTCAAACATTCTTCGCGATATGCAATAGTCATTTCTGAGGATCGTCGACTTTAATGGCATGTTATGACTCGGCTATATAGGTTAATGCAAGACCATATCCCGATCACCGTATTGACTGTTTGTTTGGGGCGTCAACACATCTTTGAAAGCTAATCGATAAGTCTTGATATCTATGCCTTTTCTTTGCAAAGACTCCGTTTCCTCTAGTAATTTTGGCACCAATCATTGAAATTTTGCGAGGCATGGTAGCCTTCCACCAAATCCGTTTGGTTGTAAAGGCTGGAAACGAATCATACAATGTCAAAACACCCGTACTGATATGCAGCTCTTCTACCGCCCAATGCTTCTGAGGTTCGTTTATTGGAAATAGTACCTACATCATTTACGACATCAGCATAACGGAGCCGGCTGAACAATCTATACGTACGGCAATATGGAAAGAAATAAATACCTTTTCGACATGAGCCCAAGGCACCGGGTACTTTACACCATTTGCCCAATAGGTTCGTACCATGTCATTAACTACTTGAGGTGTGAAAAAGGGACCCACCATAGCCCAGTCGGCATCTGATGGTCGGAAATGCCACATCAAATCTACCCATAGGTCAAGGTGTTGTTTACACATTCGGGGACATTATTAACACATAACGGGAATCACAAAGAAACAATTATGGTACGATAGTAACGACTGAATTTATACGCACCTCGTCCCTCAGCCATCCATCCTTGTTACCACCCGTTGCCAATAAACAGTCCCAAAACCGGCGATCAGCAAATGTGTCTTCATTGCCCCATGGGAAGATAAACCTAGTTCCGTTATTGTCTTTCAAAAAATTTTGAACGGAACATGGCATAGTTACCTTTTTTGTTTTTTTCTTCTGATTCGTGTAAAGTGAGTGGTAAAAAAAACACAATATCAACGTATATCAAAATAACCGTAAAATTCGACAAATCAACCCTTTAGGAAAAAGGTTAACGTATCAAATCTCACGGGTGTGATAAAAGTGATACCGGAAAAGTGATTTCCTGGGTCGTGTCCCAACGAGGTGTGAATGGAAGGATTCGTTGAGTTTAGTGATTTGAACTTGAATTGGATTATCGATTTTGGATTTGAGTTACATTTCTACAAATTAATGAACGGGAAGGTAATTAAGGCAAGGGAACCCTAATAAACTAAAAATAAACTATCACTAAACCTAAGGAATGATAAAACGAAGCTACACTAAGTCCTAGGGTGCAAAAACTAAAAAACGTAAAAACCGAGAAACAACCCGAGCCATAAACGTAAAAGTTTTGCAAATTAAGGACTACGGGTGTGAAAACAATTTTCCTACGTCCTAATTGACTAAAAATAATTTTAGAAAAAAGCCGGGAATTTTTTTGACTTTTAAATT
The DNA here is from genome assembly GCA_022545495.1 of Chrysanthemum lavandulifolium. Taxonomy (NCBI): domain Eukaryota; kingdom Viridiplantae; phylum Streptophyta; class Magnoliopsida; order Asterales; family Asteraceae; genus Chrysanthemum; species Chrysanthemum lavandulifolium. Next base: position 109,167,684 of record CM040242.1, on the reverse strand, counting down.
AATTACTACGAATTAAAGACTAATTTACTCTAATTAAATTATTAAAAATATTAAACTAATGTTGAAAAATCTGAAAAATTCACAAAAAGTACTCTAATGTTAGCTGATCCTAAGAAAAATAGAAAAGATGGTGGTTGCTTTATGAAATAAGCTTTAAATAAGCTACGTTTGCTTAAAAGCACAGACTGCAAAGAATACTTATATATTTAATGATGCATGATATGACTAAGACAAGTCCCAAGGGCAGATGGTGTTGGCGTGGTGTGTTGAGCTGTGAGTGGGGAGACCAAGGTTCGAATCCTGGCTCCTCACTTTTTGAAACTATTTTTTTTTTTAATTTTCTTTTGCAGAATCAAAGACAGGATCAACTCTCATGTTTTTTTTTTGTGAAAACTTTTTGCTCAACTCTTTTCCATTAAGCTGTTTAGAACAGCTTATAACTAGCACAACTTTATTAAACCAAACACCCCTTAGATTCACTTATAAGCACCAAATAAGCAACAGCAAAAATAGGAAAATAGAAATAAGAAATCCTGAAACTAAACTTCCACACTAAGCTAGTAGAGTATAAAGAGAATCAAGAACTGATGGGAAATAAGCAGTTGGGAGCAAGTTCTACATTAGGGGGTCCTAGAACTAAAACCATGGCAGGATAAGCAAATAAGCTACAAAAGTAATGAATGATGCTAAAATGAATCTAAAGTAATCTAGCTACACTTAAGAGGCAAAAGAGTTCTAAATAAGCTAAACAAACTCTAATAAGCACTTGAGATACTTAACTTGTTGAGATGCGGATCGGATCGGTCAAAAGGTATTGTTTGGAGCTTATTTGGAATAAGTCGAGGCCGAGTGAGCATTTGAGCTTGACCACTTAAAGTCCACCTAGCCAACCGCCTTTGCCCTTTGTGCGGTCTTTGAAGAGCTCAATATACCTTATAAATAAGCTGAGTCAACCTTCGCAAAACCACTGTTCTGTGCACAGAACATTAAACTGGCCAACTCACCCACTTCAACCCATAAGCAGATATGGTAAATGATTTTTTTGAATTTTTTCCTTTCAACAGAGATTACACTACCTAGTTAGCTTCGTATTTTTATTTTTGAAATTTTTTTATTACAACAAAATCTTGACTAAATTGCTATGGAAAATCTGACAAAAATCAATTTTTTTTTTTGAAAACCAAAGCAAGTTTGAAACTACTGTAAACTTGTAAAAACTTTCCCAACTCAAAGAACTAAACTCAGGCACAAACTTATTGGTTGACTACTCAGGTCAAAGTGGGTAAAAACCACTTTGACCCATTTTTAAAAGCTTAAACCAAACACTCCTTTAGGGGAGTGTTTTCTTCAAAACAGGTTTTTAAAGAGGAAAACTTGGATATTGCTTAGTGGAAAGCGATTAGAACTAAAATAAGGTCTAAGGAACTAATTAGATCAAGGAAAGCATGATGAGCACTAAGTGCTTATTTTAAGCTAAGACATAAATTGGAAGAAACACTTTTCATTCATTGAACCGATATTACAATGACTAAAAATAAAAGTAACTTAAAGCGATTCTAAACTACTCTCTCTTGCCTTATAACAATGGCATACATCTTCCTTTATACTAAACTAAGAATGGGTCTTTTCTTCTTCATTTGTGCTTCTTTGAGCTCCATCTCATCCGTCCATTAGGTAGGTACATATGAGAGTGAATCTGAGCCATCCTTTGGATCTTTTGAAGCTGGGATTGATGACCTGGAGCTGAGAGGAGGGGGAAAGGTTGGGTAGTGGGGTTGGGATTAGGGTTTGACTGGGTAAAAGGGGTGAAGGAGGGTTGAGTGTTTTGGGGTTTGAGGATTTTGGGTAAAGATGGGTGAGGTAATCTGGGAAGCAGAGAAAGCTAGGGTTTATGGGAGATGGGAAAAAGAGAGGGAAATGAGAAAGGGTGTGGGTCGGGTTATATTTTGGGCGTGGGTTATTATTGGGCTTGAGACTTTAGGATTAATTAGTTACTTGGACTTGGGATTTAATATTGATACATTGTGTAGTTAAGGGACCAAGCTTGCCAAAACTGAAAATCCATGGACTAAACATGTAGATTCTGAATTTACAATCCAAGGGCCATTCTTTTCACTCCCAAATAAACCAAGGACTAATCTTGCCAAATCTGAAACTTGAGGGACTAAACTTGTAATTTCTCAAAACTTTTGAATTTTTCACCAAAGGACTAATTATGACAACTTATGATTTCAAAAGGACCCTTTGGTGACTTTTCTTTAAAATAAGTGCTCGGGGACTATTTTTGTCAATTTTGAAAATCTGGGACCTGAAGCGCCAATTATGCAAACTTTGTTCGCTTTTTCGTTTGTTTTCAATAAATTTGCATCGAAACATATAAAACACAATTTTGAGATATTTCCGATATTTTGATGCATTTGGAGTGTTTTAGATGTTTTCGATTCAGATTGACCAAAAATGATGAGTGAATAAGCACTCATCATCTTCCCAGTTCCAGTTCTCGACAGATTCTAAATTAGAACAAATTAACTCTTTTAGTTAATGTTAGTATTACAAAGTAAGGGACATATAAGTTGACACAGTCAAATACCTCCACAAACGGTTCCAACGTATCATCAAAATCTGGGGCGTTAGGAGGGGATGGGGTTTGACAATTAATCCGTGCTGAACGCCTTCTCTTTGTAGTAGTGGCTGGTGGAGTAGTATAGGGTGAGGTGCAATATCTCCCTGGCTTCCGCTTACGTTTAAGGGAGTTGAAAACTAATCTGATATTTGCAGCCTTAAAAAAAAACGATGCATCTTTTAACAAACAGCTCGACTATCCAACAATTAAATAACTTCAATACTCAACTTGGTTTCTACGGCATAAATTTTTTTAGTCATGACTAACGAATGTTGTGGTAATTGTTTTAGGACATGCACAACAAATCATGATTTGTTTGTTCGGGGCCCTTTATTATTTTCAAAAGTAAATCCTCTGCAAAGTTGACTATGTATGTTTAGCATTTACATGTGACTTAGCACGTGGTGTCTATTTAATAGCGAAACCATGATCTTATTGTTCACCATATTTCCATAAAATATTTGCTCCTATTCATTTCGGTTTCATAACCATATTTCCATCACATTAATTGATTTATGTCGAGTTCTAAAGGAGTTAGGTTTGAGGAAAACCACGATGAAAGGGGTGGTCGATAAAGGTAGCAAGAGGTAATGTTTCCGAAATATATGAATTATATGGACCGGATCTTGAACACCTTACGGTTACGGTGAAGTACTAGAAGACATAAGAAGAGATATCGGTATTGAAAAAACAAGTTATAGAACCAATGGCGGTGGTAACTCTAAGCAATCACAAAGGTTGGGACACAATGCGCAAGATGTTGGTCCTAGTAGCCGTAAAACTAATGTTCGGAAGCAAATGAATTGTCATAAGACACTCAAACAGTCAAGTCAACCATAAGTGAAAAAGAAAATAGTTGACAACCACCATAGTTTGTAAAAGTGATGTAATAATGTATTAAATACAAATAAGTGAAAAATAAAAATGTATATTTTAATAATTATATAAACTGTAGCACATTGTAAAGATAAGATAAGATTCTTTACACATTGTAAAAGATAGTATTTTATTCTAACTCAAGTACAACATAATGTAAAAGATAATATTCTTGTTACTGCTACATATCCTACTTTATTCTCTCTTTTCCTAGTTTCTGCTCTCTTATTATCACAACTCTCACTTTATTCTCTCTTATTCTCACTCAAGAACAATGGCAACACCAAATGGAAACTTTCAAAATGATGAAGAAGAGTATGAGTTTGTCTTAAACAACACTTTGCTTTTTGACGCAGTGTTAGATGCTTTTGGGGAAGAACCAATGTCAGAATATGGTTCATATAGGCAAGTGAGTGTGTGGATGAGGACAAATATCCTTACTTGGCTGCGTCGCCAAGACTTCTCTTGGGATGAGATTTATGGACTTGATGGGAAGAGGGGAAGAAGATGAAGATGAGGAAGATCTAGAGAATGAGGAGGAGGTGAAACTCGGTGGTGCAAACAAGGTCGAGATAGTCTTGACAAAATGAGGTAGAGCAAGAGTTTCAAAGTGAGGTGATGCGGCAAAGGAGGTGGTGCAACAAACTGAGGAAGATGATAAAAACGAATTGGAGCAACATGTGAATAATCCTACATTATTTGAAAATATGTATAATTTGGAAAATAGGATTAGTAATCTTGAAATACTGTTTCAACGACTCAAGGAAAATAAGAAACGCAAGGGAGAGAGCTCTGAAACTAAAATGTAGATTATCATGATGGTCATTTATGTTTTTAGTATCATATTTGTTTTTTAGGTGTCGAAAACTGTTTTAATGTGTGTTTATGTGCTATCTATGCAAATGTATTAATGTATATAGTAATCAAATAAAAAGCATGGACTTGTTTGTCGCTAATAATGTCTTTGCTCAGCTTATTTTTTGCCATGTCTGCTATGGGATTGTACTACTATTATGCATCATTTGTTGTTAACAAATGATAAGATAATTAAATGTACCTTGACAACATCCTGCCCATCCTCATAATCAAGGCATATCACTTCAACGGGTTGTGTATCCGCCCCTTCCATAGCCGTTTCCTCAACCTCCATATCCAATGTGTCTACTTGTACAAAGACCTTGCGTGGCGGGATCATAAACGTTGTCACCGGTAAAGCCCCTGCTGCAGCCACCGTTCTAACAATGTAAGAGTAAACTGAACAAACCATTCCCACAAAAGAGGTGGCCGCCACACAACAATTTCTTTACCCTTCGCACTGTCATTTTCTTTTTCCGCACCATTCACATCCATCGATTCCTAGATAAAGGGTATGCGGGTTTAATATTGAAATAGAAAAAAGTAAAAGAAGGGAAAAAAAAACAATATATATATATGCGTACGTCAACAGGAGTTGGATCAAACCCATCGTAAGCAATGTCTAAGAACTCATCATTCAAATTTGGTAAGGCAGCACAATCAAATTTGTTATCCACCGCATTATATTGTTGGAATGATGAGCATCATCGGGACCTCCGGATAAGCGACTTTCATAACTTGGGTCATAGGCCGGTAAACTCATCGAATCGGTATACAACGAGTTACGCTTGTCATCGATCCCACGTTTGTCCTGATTGGGGTGTGTTCATCGGAATTAGCCAACGGTTTGTTGGCATCAACACTATCCACCTGTAAAAAAGTGAACTTACTTAGGCACTCAAAGAGACCATTTTGTTGGAATGAAGTAACAAAAATTCAAATAACAGCTTTTTACCTTAATCTCACCAACATCATCTTGTGACTTTATTCCTAAAGCTTCCTCAATCACCACAATTCTCTTTCCTACGCTGTGTAACTCACTTAAGAGCTGTGATACACCATATACTCCTACACGTTCTTCTATACTACCCACCATGGACTTAAGGGATTTAAGCTCGGCACGAAAGTGATCTTTATCTAAGGTATGTGACGATTCCGCTTTGTCACATTTGATCCCATCTGCAACCTCAACATTACCGGCTACAACATCTTCAACCTTCTGAGACTCATTCTTATTCAACATTTCACCAAACCCAACAACATTCTCTTCTTCAACAACTTTGTCATTGACACTAGACGTTTGACCTTCAGAACTACTTCATCGGCGCCACGAAGGGACATTTAAATCGGCTTGAATTCCACCGCATACATCCACACTGACCATAGTTTCCTCTTCTTCCACCATCGGTTGGTCACCAACTCTTCTCTTCTTTCAACAAGTTGGGAATCTAGTTGACGGATGTACTCCATCTGCGAATGTACCACGGACAACTCATTTCGGCATTTGTTGGTACAATCTTCGTAGTGGTCTCAAGGCCTAAATAACAAAGGAGATAAGTCGATATGCTAAATGCAATAAAACATACAACGGTAAACTAATTTTGGGTTTTACTTACGGATCAAATAAAATTGTGTAATGTTTTTTCAAAGGTTTTACTTTTGACCAAGCTAGACAACGTGGGATCTTCTCGGGTCTTTGGTCCGGGCGGGAGTGTTTGGGAATGTCTCCATAATCCAAATCGAAAAACAAATACATCGAATTAAGAGTTAGTGATTGTGATTATAGTGGTTGTGATTATGGTTGCGGTGGTTAGGATAGCATTGGTGTGTATGTAGTAATGAGGATACAATTACATAACGTGTTGTTGCGGCGAATGGGTTCTTCGAACTAGCGATGGATGAAGACACATTGTCAGTGGTTTCAACCAACCGTTTACAAATCGTTTCTATGTATTTATCTAGTGCGAAACCATCAACCATAACATCCTTAAATCTACACAAACACTTACACTCACTACAGAACAATGCCTAGGAAACCAAGCCAATGCCTAATGAACAATGCCAACACATTATTTAGATTAACCATCAGAATATATACAAGCACAAATAATGTATGTTACAAGTAAATTCTAACCTTCAACACCCATGTAAATCCATACAGAGTGTATGTTTGTTCTTTTTTTGGATCTTTTGGAACGGGCTTCTTTGATTTCGCCTCAAGATGCCTAGGAACAACATTCACCGCTCTTTTATAAAGATGAGCCCACATGTATTCGCCCATGGATACTCATTCCATACACAAAAATCCTCAACATTCCTTAGCAAATGGTCGAACATTAAACCTTCCTTCCCGACCAATAAATACAAATGTTGCAATCACCAACAAAGCAACCTCACGGCATCTTCATCGGATAACAATTCCCACCTTTACGCCGACTTTACCAACGCCAAAAGGTCATCACCCTTAACTTTTTGTTCTTAGTTTTTTTTTTGGAAACAACCGATCAAAAAGGACTATATGTTAAACCTTAACAACATGGCCGTGGTCACTTTCACTTTTATCTACTGGTCCTAAACGAAACCCAGTTAGAAGACTAAATTGTTCACGGCCAAAATCAAAAACATTATCACCTAGTACAAAAGTTAAAGGTGGACAACAATCACTAACTTTTGACACCTCAACTGCATTTTGATATAAATAATGGTATAAGTGGTTGTTAGGGGAATACTTAGGAAAATCTAACCAAGGGCCAAAGCGGTTTTCTAAACAATTTGGTTCTATTCACATTCAATGCACCTTTAATAGTAGCAATATGTTCTAATCTAGATCTGACCGTTAGCTTTGCATCAAACATGTTCGTGGTTGGATTCTTGAGATGTTGAAGAACAGCGATTGATTGTACGAATATGCGTCGGATTGATTTGAATGTACGAATGTGCGTCGTAGGATTAGGGCGTTGGATTATTCAGTTTGAGAGGGAAGGATATGTGTTTCAACTTGCAGATTGGTATGTTGCCTTTGAGAGGGAAGGTGTGTGTGGGGTAAACCAGTAGTGTGTGTGTGGGATGATTTGGGTAATTTTTGTTTTGTATTTAGGTGTATTAGGAGAATAAATAATTATTTGGGATGTGTAATTTGGTTTATTAAAATGTGTATTTGTATGGTATAGAGTGGTATTTAAAGAGAGTTGCCCAAAAGTACATATGTGTGGGGCCAAGTTGCCCAACTTATTTGTATTTAAAATTTAAAATAAAATTTTGCTTTTCACTAAAAGACAAAAATGGCGGTTACCAACATATTAGGTCAAAGTTGCCCAAGACAAAGTGTTAGATTTGTACTTTGTAAGTACAACGTGGGCCCAAATATTTGATAGAGTTGCCCATGGGCATTTGAGAAGTGAAAAAAGTAGGCATTTGGGGTAATAAAGTTGGGCCTAGGGCATTTTGAGAATTTCCCCTTCTTCAAATAATAACATCCTCAAACAACGATAATAATTGTTACTTCACTTGATACTTTGATAGTAGCATTTGGAAATATTTAAACCCAAACTCTTTTGGATCGAGGTTCTTACCAATTAACAACAATAGTTATGAAACCAGGATAACTATGAATTAAATTAATGTTTTGAAATTAGGTCAACCTATATCAAGTAAATAAAGCTCAAATTAAATTCTAAATAGAAGTAGTCTCCAGTAAATAAAGATCATATTGTTTTAATATTTCAATCCTTGTTACTAGTGACATAGTATCAACAAAGTGTTAATAACTGATAATGTTAAAAATCAGCTGCCTAGCGCAGTTGGTCACCAACTACTTTAGAAGCCTGGATCTAGTCATGTGATGTCTTAATCCAATAAAGGACGTGAGTTCGAATCCATTTCGCAGCATGATTGGGTATTGGGTGAAGGTATTTCACATGCATCAAACCTTTGCTAAATGTCCCTGCCGATCTACACATTTGATCCAACTGATAATGTTAATTGATACTTTTTACGTTTTAAAATAGTATCTGTGGAAAACTAGAAGGGGGGTTGAATAGTTTTACCAATTTAAAACTTCCTTTTAAATATTTAGATCGACTTATGTCAATCTATTTGATTGTTTATGTTGGACGTTGATAGATAGATATATAAACGTGTAATGAAAGATAAAGAGTAAGAAGCACATCACCACGACACAAGTATTTATAGTGGTTCGGCACAAGGACACCTTCCTTGCCTACTCCACTCCCCGAGTCACCTACTCGAGAGTTCGTAAAACTACACCAACTCCTTACAGGCGGAGAAGCCTTCACAACGTCGCTAACCTTTTTCCGGACAAAGCTAAATACCGAGTTCTTTCACACCAAGGCGAACCACACCTAACACAACGTCGCTTACCCTTTATACGGTGCTAGGCTAACCACCGAAGTTCTTTCACACCTTAGGAGAACTAATCCTTCACAACGTCGCCTACCCTTTATTAGGTACTAGGCTAAGCACCTAGTTCTTTCACACCTTAGGTGAACTACACCTTCACGACACAACACCTAATCTCGAGGAGATCTACCTTGTTACAACACCATCAAGGATATCACCATCCTTGTATATAAACAAATACATATATGTATAACGATGCACCTCATCGATTATACGACCTAGGCATTCTTCCCAAATGCTACTTGATTTGATTATTTGGCATCCTTCACTAATGCCTTTGACACAACGCTTGGCACCCTTCACTAATGCCTTCGTCTTGACACCTTTAGCATCCTTCACTAATGCTTTGACACGGATGATGAGCACCTTTCACTAATGCTTTCATCTTGACACTTTCGGCATTCTTCACTAATGCCTTCAACCCAACATCTATGGAGAAAAGAAGAACTATCAACAAGAGAACCTTAGTAGTCTTGATGATGACGAAGCATGGCAACTCATGGACTTTGAGCTTGCACGTCTTCAAGAGGTGGTGATCTCTCCTTTAAGAGGAACCTAGTAGATCACACAAAACAAAAGACAAACTACATAGATCACTTAGATATGAGGTTAGAAGGTTAGAATACTTTGGGAAGTATGTGTAAAAGCACACCTAGAGAGGAAGAAATGGCTCTCATTTATAGAGGAAATTCTCTTCTGTTTCCGGATCCCACGGATCCCTACCACAAGGATCCATTAGCACAAAGCTAGGGATCCGTGGTCCGCTCTCTTCGCCCATGGGTATTTTGGTTATGGGTCATGGGTTATGGGTTGATCCATGGTTTCTTTCTAGATACAATGTATCTTAAGGATACAATGAACTTGGTTAAGTGGTATAAATAAAACCATGGGTTATGGGTCAAAACCATTTGCTAGTTTTACCTATTTAGTATATACTTGTTTTACCCATTTTAGTATATACTTGTTTTACCCATTTTGGTATACTTAGTTTAAGTATATGTTTAACCCAATATGTAAACACTAGTTGTTGTACATATGTATCTAAGTCATAAAATCACTTATACTTGTTTTAGTGTGTTAGAAAACTATTAGTCCAAACCATTTACGTATTCTATTTGTTTCGTTAAAATGATTTTACGTTTGTTATCGACAAAACATTAGAAGATCGTAAAATATAAATAAACGTTTTCACGGCTTATTTGTATTAACAGTATCTACTAACAAAAACAAACAATTTTCTTTTAAAAAACATAACCATTATTTTTGTTTCTTTTTCATTTTACGGAGTTTTATTACTAACCAATGAATTTATAATTTCTTTAAAGTTTGTGATAATAATTTTAAATGAAATCGTGATATGATAAACTCGATCATTATACTTTATCTATATTTAGCACAGTATAATTAATTTTAAAAAATACGAAATACATGAACAATAAATATGAGATGAAGAGAGTATACACTCTGTTATCAAGATTTTGAAATGAAAAAAAAAATAAAAATTAAAATGAAGAGAAAAGAAGAAGAGATGAATGAAATTAAATTTTTATATCACGTTTCTAGCTTATGAGATAAAAAAGAGATAATGAAATGAGTTCTAATTATACTCTTAGTAATATATAAAAGTTATGTTTTTATTAGGTCATTTAAGTAATTTTGTTTATTTAGAACTTTTATAATATAACTTCTCCATATCATCCCACTTTTGGGAAGAAAGTTAATTAAAATTACTTCCTTCTTTTTTCTAACGTTATAAAAAAAAATCAAAAACACGAATTTATTTTGTTTTTTGTCCACTTCTTTTTTCTTCTTTCAAAAATAAAACTCAAGAACGCAACATACATGTTTTAAATACAAAATACGAAAGATAATATTCAGATCTACTGAACGAGCCACTTGAAAGAGTGTTTGCCTATTTTGAAAAAGGTGACATTTTTTATGCAAATTGTGAAAATAAATAACCAACAAATTAATTTCAGAGTTACGTGGTTTGAACTTAAGTCTTAGCCGTATAATTTTGATCTTTATTTTTGAATTACTTTATGAATTTTGACCACACATGCTTGACATAAATCAAGTCAACATATATTAGAATGATTAAGTCAAATTCATTAGGAAAAATTCTTAAAAACATTATTTATATTCTTACTAATTTTATTGATTTTTTCTTTATGCTCTATTAAACACATCAATTAAAAAGGGTAAATTGAAAGTTTGAGTCTTCATTTTTGTAAGTTAAAGAGATATAGGAACAGCAAAATAACTTAAAACTACACAAAATTCACTTTCCATAAAATCAACAAAAAAAACCCTCCTATACTTATCACAGATTCGTATAGATATTTTTCTTACAACAAAAAAAAACATCATTTTCCTTCACCAACTCATCCAAAAATACACGCACGAATACACAATCACAAAAGAAATAGAAAAAAATACAAAATCAACGGCCAAGATCAAATCAAGTCCAAGATTATACCAACACACAGAGAATAAAAACACAAAATGAATCTGGCACGTACGTTGCATCTAGTTACACCCTCCCTCAACTCCTATATAAACACCACCCCCATTTCCTTTATTCCTCGCCCTTTGCCTTTAACAAGAAAGAAAGAAGAGTGTTTGTTTTGTTTTGTTATCCTCGTATCCAAACACTCCTTCTTCTACTCTTCCCCCCTAAAGGTAAATTCATTAGAACTAACACCTTCTTTACTTCTTTACCTAAAACCTTCGATATTTTTATGTTTAATTAAACACTAGGTTATTGTTTTGTTGAAATTAAGTTGAATTAGGTTTGAAATTGATGTTAATTAAACATGAAGTTAGTCAGATCTGAAATTTAATTGTTGAATCTTTTGTTATGTTCTGTTTAAATATGAATTGAATGTTTGCTTATGGATTTGTTGTGCTGACGTCATGCTGTTAAAAAATAAGCTAGTTAAAAAATAATCTTTGTTCGGCAGCCATAACTTATAAGAGATTATATAAAAAATAATCTTTCATAATCTCTGAAAATAAAACGTTACTTTATGTAGCTTATAAAAATAATCTCTTTATATAATCTTTTCCGGCACCTGCGCAATCTATTTTTGCCAAACATACCCAACAACTGTCCATGAATACTAGGTTGTTACTTAGTTTTGACTTTTGATACTATGGTTTATAAATTGCATTTGCATGTAGTAACTTTGTTGTTTCAATCGAATATTCAGGTTTATAATAATGGATACCTTCTTGTTCACTTCTGAATCTGTTAACGAGGGACACCCCGACAAGCTCTGCGATCAGATCTCTGACGCAGTCCTTGACGCTTGTTTAGCGCAAGACCCCGAAAGCAAGGTTGCTTGTGAAACCTGCACCAAAACCAACATGGTTATGGTTTTCGGTGAAATCACAACCAAAGCTAATGTCGACTATGAAAAGATTGTTAGGGATACTTGTCGCGAAATTGGATTTGTTTCTGATGATGTTGGTTTGGATGCCGATAACTGCAAGGTGTTGGTTAACATTGAGCAACAGAGTCCCGATATTGCTCAAGGTGTTCATGGTCATTTGACTAAGAAGCCTGAGGATATTGGTGCTGGTGATCAAGGTCATATGTTTGGTTATGCGACTGATGAAACACCTGAACTTATGCCTCTTAGTCATGTCCTTGCTACCAAGCTTGGTGCTCGTTTGACCGAGGTGCGTAAAGATGGTACTTGTGCTTGGTTGAGACCTGATGGAAAGACTCAAGTGACGGTTGAGTATCATAATGATAATGGTGCCATGATTCCTCTTAGGGTTCACACTATTCTTATCTCTACTCAACATGACGAGACTGTTACTAATGATGAGATTGCAGCTGATCTTAAGGAGCATGTGATTAAGCCTGTTGTTCCGGCTAAATACCTTGATGAGAAGACCATCTTCCATCTCAACCCGTCTGGCCGTTTCGTCATTGGTGGACCTCATGGTGATGCAGGTCTTACTGGACGTAAGATCATTATTGATACTTATGGTGGATGGGGTGCTCACGGAGGTGGTGCTTTCTCAGGCAAAGACCCAACCAAGGTCGACAGGAGTGGTGCTTACATCGTGAGACAAGCTGCTAAGAGCATTGTGGCTAGTGGGTTAGCCAGGAGAGCCATTGTCCAGGTGTCGTATGCTATTGGTGTCCCTGAGCCGTTATCCGTCTTTGTTGACACTTATGGGACCGGAAAGATTCATGACAGGGAGATTCTCAAGATTGTAAAGGAAAACTTTGATTTCAGGCCCGGAATGATCTCCATCAACCTTGATCTTAAGAGGAGGAAACAAGAGGTTCTTGAAGACCGCTGCATATGGACATTTCGTAGGAGCGACCCTGATTTCACATGGGAGGTGGTCAAGGAACTCAAGTGGGAGAAGGCATAGTAACCTCGACGTGGACTCTTTTGCGGCTCTACTACTAATAATCCTAGTATAACCAAAAACCATATGCCTTGTTGGCCTAAATGATGATAAAATATGTTTGTGTTTTTTCTTTGTTTTGCAATACATTTGATTTGTTTAGTGATGCTTTGTTTAGAATCTAAAAGGGTAGAGTGGAAGATGGGAAGGGCCTATGTGATGGTTGTATTACTATTTGGAGGCGTTGCCCAATAAGAAAAAATTGCTGTTTGCTTTCATTTTCATCTGTCATATGCTCCACATTTGTTAATGCCTCTGTTTTTCTTTTTGGTTCATGATTCTTACTGATACTTTATCGTTATGTTTTCGGAAACCTGAAATTGAGGATTCAACATTTATTGTTGTATACCCATGTATGATGTATCCCCTTCTTTCTAAATGCTTGACAATAAACCAATTTTGACTTCTGATCTAAGTTTGTTGGATGAACCATCTGGTAGATCTGTTGCTTTGATCCTAAGTGTACTGACAACCATGCCTAACACTTTTTTTCATGCATAATCACCCACCAATAATATTCCTCCATCTCACCTCATACCAATCTCATACCTAACAATAGATTTTTAGTGACAACCATGCCTAACTCATACTTCATATTTTTTCTTTTTTTATACTTAAATAGGTAATCGAGTGTGTATAACATATAAAGATTTATCACAATGTTTTATTTTGTTAGTATGAAATCTTTAAGAATAAAACTAAAAGGTAAGAATAAAAGTGTTAAATCTACTAACGCTAGGGTCTAAAGTGAATATTACAAAGATGTCATCTTCCTCACCATGACTATGTTTCTTTTTTCAACCCAAGGACAAAACTTGCGCCAACTCAATGTTTCCTGCACAATAACTTGCACCAAAGCAGTTTCCTACAAGCCAAGTTACAAAAGCCATGCATGTGAATATTAACACTGGTATTATGTAAAATCCGAATAGAACCACCTCGCATTCAATGCACCAATGGATCTTTTTTCCCATGTAGAATCGGCAAACTTGCCGAATTTGATCTCCTCTTCTCATGCCGCAAGCGAAATGGAGGCAAGACTCATGCCGCTTCTAAGATGCTCCAAACCGAATGGCAAACCGAATCCATTGCCGCACCCTAAGTGATGCATGGTCAAGGTACTTTAATTGCTTTTAGGTTGTCATTAGTATAGGAACATGATGTCACTAGTGGATCTTCTGTTTTGATAATGGTGTGTGTAGTTGAAAATTTGGTGATAACAAACGATAATTAGAAGACTTACAACAATAACATCATAACACCAATAACACCGCCCATCGCGCCGCCACATCGCCTTTAACATTTAACATTAACATCACCAAAAACACCCACAACAATAACATCCCAATAACATCAATAACATTCCCAACAATTTACAAAAACAACCCCTCATTTAGGGGCATAAATGAAAAAAATAATAATAAAATAAAATAAATAACGGGCGTTAGCCCTTTTAACGCCCAAGAACTAACGCCGGAGGTCCAAAGGTGATAACGGCATAACGCCGTTAATTTGCACAAAAACGCCGTTGTGGCGTTACGTTTGTGTTTGCTCTTAAATTTAAATAAGTGACACAATGGTCACAAATTCTAATGCGGTGTTGACATTGGATTAGAATGACACGAAAGGCAATGAGAGACACTTTTGTCTTGTTTGATAGCAAGAGAATCATGTTTTATTAGTACCTAATTTTTTGGTTATTTTATAATCTTCTTCAGTTGCAAAAGTTCAACCATATCATATCTTTGCAACCTTTTTAAAAGAATCAATAGTTAAATTAAGGGTTAAAGCCATACATAGGTAACGGGCTTTCTTAATTTTCTCGAGTTAGATAACGAATTGATTTTTTTTTTCTTCCCACAATATAGGTATTAAAACTTTCAAAAAATTTCCGAGTTCATCACTATGACCGGTTTTGTTGGAATCACTCCTAACTTGTAAATGAAACGACATTGACGGGATTACATTTTCTATCTTTACTAAACACACGTGGGGCATATGCCATATCAGATTAGTTGTATGTGAGAAGCTATAACTATCCTCCCAGACTTTCCTGGAAGGTGAGACTCTTAGGGTGCGTTTGGTAGAGAAATTCGGAGAAAAGAAATGGGCAGGAGAATAGAATCTCGGAGAATGAAATCGAGAGAATTTAGTAACAATGAGATCTTGGCCGATAAATGAAAAAAATTTATTTAAATAATATTTTGTCTAAATAAAAATTCTTAAAAATATTTAAAAAATTATTTTAAAAAAATATATCTTTTAAATTTTTTTTTTAAATTATGTACTTTCTTTTAAAAAAATATTAAAAAACTTATTTTTTAAAATGTATTTACTTAAAAAAAACTTTTTTTTATAAAAATATTTTTAAAATGTATTTATTTAAAAAAAAAACTTATTTTTTTAAAATAATTTTAAACTTTTTTTTAAAATAATTTTTTTAAAATATTTTTTAAATGTTAAAAAAACATTTTTTCAAAAAATTAATCCATTTCTCCAATTTCTCCACAAAATTAGGAAATGAAATGGCGCTACTTAAATTACACTACTCAACTCTCTTCATTTCCTCACCAATTTCTCCAATTTCTCCGCTTCCATTTCTCCGACTGCAAACACGAGAATTAAAGTTTCATTTTCTCCGGCTTTATTTCTCTGCACCAAACACGCCCTTAGTGTAATTTACCTTTCATCATTAAAAAAACACACACTTGTTTCCCTTCTCTCTCTACTTTATCTCTCTAACATGATGAAGATGTTCTGACCTCCCGATTCACCAAATCAACCATAGAATCGATCCTACAATTGGTATCAAGAGCAAGGTCGGTTTTTTATTTGTGGTTGATTTTCGGTGTGACATCTTGTCAAAATTCGTCATCTTTAAATCTGTTTTAACAAGATATTATTACTTTTCTTACTCTTTTGGTTATAACAGTTTTCTAAGATGTTGTATTTTTTGTTCTAAAAGTCTTATCATATTTTTGACTTTAAACCAAACTCGTGATATATTTTTGTGGTCATCTGGTCAGTACTCGTTGTCTAAAATGGGTCAAAAAGGATGATGTCTTTATGTCTGTTTTTCTGGGTGTCTATTGAATCTGGTCGGAATCTTTGGTCGGAAAAAGGAAGCCGGAAACAAGTCAACAAGGGTCAAAACCCTAGTTTTACTCCCAAGGATCTTTAGATTTGTTACGAGTAACTTGGAAAGTTACTCGTAAGGAACCTCTTTACGCCTAACATGGCTTACGCATAAGGAAGACTCGATAAGGCTTACGCGTATTGGTTTACGCATAAGGGCTTACGAGTAACAAACGTCTACACATAAGGAAGACTCCTTACGCATAAGACTTACAAGTTTACGCCTAAGTCCTACCATGCTTACACGTAAAGGTTTTGACCATGACCAACAATATACCATTCGTTAGACCTCAGTTTACAATAACATCCTCTGTCCAAATGCAAATCACAACAAATCACAATCTAATCAAAGTCTAACTATCCCTTCCTCCTCACACTTTCACAAGAATCAAAATGAAAAGTAAACATTTATACAATCTCAATTTTTGTTCACTTTGGGGTACAAATCGTCATAGATTTTATAAGTGACTAAAATACCCTTGTATTCTTTCTCCATTTTACCCAGAAATTCATACTTACCCAGATTCAGTCAAAATGCAAACACAAAACCAAAATGCAAACACAATCCGAACACAAGGGTAATATAGTCATGTTTGTATAACAATCCACAACAATTCACTAATTTAAACAATCAACAACAACCTAAAAATAAAATACACAGTTGCGATTTGAATTGAACCGAGGTGCTTTTGATATTGTGGCGAATACATGTCACTTTCCAGTATAAAATATTTCAACCCTATTGGTGCGCAGTATCACGAAACCTTTATCGGGATAATTCGGAAAACACTTTGCTTTAAGCAAAGAGAAGGCGAAACAAGAAAGAGAGGATTGTGTGAAATTCGTATGTTCTAATGAGACAGATATGTTTGTTAAATAACATACATATGTGACGATTAATAGTAGTTACTTTGGTAATTTCGATTAAAAAGAAGGATCATAACCCTTCACCAACCTTGACCAAGAATGGGGCGTAGAGCCTCGACCCTGATCTTTGTTCCGCTGAAACATATTACCAACAGTGTGTGCAAGACTTCACACTTCCCTAACTCGTGTCTGAGCTTAATATGTTTTTCAATGATCTCTAATAAATTGAAATTACCTAAAATAGTTGATGATACTAAAATCACCAACAACTTATCTATGGCTTTAACCCTTAAATTAATAGCCATTATACAAAGTTTGCCTATGGGAATCTTGCAACCTTTTAGAAAGATCATCCCTAACTAAATCAAGGGTTTATTTTCAAAAAGGTTCTCAAGACATCACTTTTTACCTCCTCAACTTTCAAAAGTTCAAAAGAGACCAGGTATATACTATTGGGCAACCCAACCAAAATTTTACAATTGGCTCACTTTTTGTCCCCTAAACTAAATATTGTCGGTATTTCACTTATGTCCTTGGGCTAACGCTAATTAAGAACCGAATTCCCTCACCAACCGACCCCCAACCGAGTTCCTCCCATTAGCTCAATCGGATGCAACCGAGTCTCACCTTAACTTTTCAATCTTTCGGTTGGTACTCCAACCAAAACTTTCATTTTGTATATGTGTAGCTTTTCTAATTATTTGTTTTGTGATATATGTTTTTGTTGTGGTTGCGGTCGCTTTACTACTGTTTGTGGTTGGTGTAGTCTTGGTGAGAAAAAGTTAATGCGACGACGACGACAGGTGACCATAATATTTGTGGTTGCTATAATCATTGGCCATAGGCCAATGCTAATGGATCGGTTACCCCTACCCCCAACCGAATTGGTGACCGCGTTCCTACCAATAGCTCAACCGAATTGATGACCGATCACCCAACCTTTCAATTGTTCGGTAAGCCTGTCAACCGAAAGAATCGACACAACTCCCCCACTTTTTTTTTTACCGTTGCATGATTTAAAAGGGAAAAAAAATCTTCTTTCCTTAACAATATACAACAACAAAAAATTTTGAACATAAAAAGAATAACAAAGATCTTATCGTGTTTTTCATTTTAAAAGCAAAAGATCTTTAAAAGATCTTAATTGACACTCATCACAATTCTTTTGAAAGCAAGAAAACAAACAAAACAAGTACCTACCCGAGACCTTTATAAAGGATCTTGAAGCTAAAACTTTATGGTCTTGGTTAGCTTCGAAGAACAAGAGAAAAGACCTTTATAAAGGATCTTGAAGCTAAAACTTTATGGTCTTGGTTAGCATCGAATAACAAGAGGATAGGAAAAGGGTTTGTGTGTTTGATTTTCAGCAAAAAGATACCAAAGAGATTGGTTTATGTGTTTCGTTATTGATATAAAGTATCAAGTGTTTGCTACTAGGTAGTAAGCAACAAGAAAACAAAGGGTTTTCATTTATGTGTGTTTCGGTTTAGGTGAGTGAAAGAAAGTTTTTGTTGACCGAGTTTGATAGAGGTAAGTAAGGAGAAGTTTGGTTGGTAAGAATGAATCGTGTTTGTGTGTGAGATTATTTTATTTTATTCATTTGATAGGTTTTTTTATTCTTGATTAAAGCCGATATGAGGAACGAAAATAACATGATGTTGGCTAGGAACAAATTGTTTTGAAGCATGGCTGAGAAGCAATAATAGGTAACCCTGATCTCTTTTAAACTTTTGAAAGCTGAAAGGGTAAAAAGTAATGTTCACTTCTCTGACCAGACTTTTTGAGAATACACCCTTGATTTAATTAGGGATGATCTTTCTAAAAGATTGCAAGATTCCCATAGACAAACTTTGTATGATGACAATTAATTTAAGGGTTATTTGCGTAAAAAGCGTATCTTTATCACTTTTGTCATCAGATGTCATGATTTTTTTTTCTTGACACTAACCTTTTCAATTCGTGTTATGTGTGTGTCAGGTGACCTCTTAACCCGCTGGGCGGTCCGTTAACGATCGCTAATTTTATTATTGCACCGTTATTCCTTTTAAATCGCTTTAACGATCGTTTATTATATTATTGCACGATTAGTCCTTTCGCCCGCTTTTACATCGCCGTCCGTTTTGCACGTCCGTCCGCTTTACACGCGTCTTCGTCCTTTTTACGTTTCGTTCATTTTAAACGCTGTAGATTGTTATAAACGTTTTCGTTCGTTTTTGACGTTTCGTCGATTTTACGCCATCCGCGTTTCGTTCGTTGCCGTTTCATTCGTTTCTGCTTTTTCGTTCGTTTACGCTTTTCGTCCGCTTTACACGTTTTGGCCGTTTTACACGTTTTGTTCGTTTTGCTTTTTCGTCCGTTTTACACGCCGTATGTTTTGCACGCTCGCGTCTATTTTTACATTTTCACCGCTTTCTGGTTTCACATGTTTTCGTTCGTTTTGCACGTTCGATTTTGCACGCCATTCGTTTTGCGCGCCGTCCGCTTTTATACGCCGTTCTTTTGCATGTTTTTCGTTTTGTTTTAACGCCGTTTTGATTTTACGCGTTCGCTCGCTTTTGCGGTTTCATCCGTTTTCCGCTTTTGTTCGTTACACGCGTTGTCGATTAGTTCTGCGCGACGTTCGTTGCACGCCGTTCGTCGATTTTACGCTTTCGTCGTTTTGCATGTTTTACGTTTTCGTTCGTTTTTGCACTTTCGTTCTTTTACACGCTTTCATTCGCTTTCTACACGTTTTGCGTTTTGCACGCTTTTTTGCTGTTTTACACGTTTTCGTTCGTTTTTGCACATTTTCATCTATTTTTACACCAACGAAAACATGCAAAATGAACAAAACGTAAAACGAACGAAAACATAAACAAAGACGAAACGTGCAAAAGGAAACGAAACGTAAAACGACCAAAGCGCAAAACGAACGAAACGTAAAACGTGCAAAACATGTAAAATGGACGAAGTGTGCAAAACGAAAGTAAATGTATAAAACAAATGAAAATGTAAAACGAACGAAAACATGTAAAACGAACTAAAGCTGCAAAATGAACAAAACGTGAAACGAACAAAAAACGTAAAACAAACGAAACGTAAAACGGACGAAAGCGTGTAAAACGAACAAAAACATGTAAAACGAACGAAACATGCAAAACGAACAAAACGTAAAACGGACGAAAGGCAAAAAAGGAACGAAATGTAAAACGAACAAAACGTAAAACGGACGAAAGCGTGCAAAAAAAGGAACGAATGTAAAAAGAACAAAACGGTAAAATAGACGAAAACGTAAAACAAAACGAAACGTAAAATGGACAAAAGCGCAAAACGAACAAAACGTAGTGAAACGAACGAAAGCGTAAAACGGACGAAGCGCAAAACGAAAAAACGTAAAACATGTAAAACATGCGTAAACGAACGAAGCGTGCAAAACAAACGAAACGTAAAACGGACGAAGCGTGCCAAAACGAACAAAACGTGTAAAACGAACGAAACGTGAAAACAAACGAAAACGCAAAACGAACGTAAACATGTAAAACGGACGAAACGTGCAAAACGAACAAAACGTGTAAGAACGAACGAAACGTGCCAAAACAAGCGAAAAGTGTAAAACGTAAAACAAACGAAACGTAAAACGGACGCAAAACGTAAAACGGACGAAAAGGACTAACGGTGCAATAATATAATAAACGGTCGTTAAAAATAGACGAAATAGACTAATGGTGCAATAACAAAATTAACGGTCGTTAGTTTGACCCGCTCCAATGTGTTAAACAGTCACCAAGACACACAATATCACTAATTCAAAAGGTTTGTGTCAAGTTGAGAAAAAAATACGCAACATACAATAACAAAACGACATATGGTGCTTTTATGCAAATAACCCTTAAATTAATTGTCATCATACAAAGACTAAAATACACCGTTGGTCCCTAAACTAAGACATGCACAGATCGCGATGGGACTAAACTCGCCTTTTCATCATCGGGGTCCTTATTTCAAGGTTTTCACTGCTACAAGTCCTTTGACCAAGTCAACATCCGATTTTTGTTTTGTAGTCGAGGGTATTTTAGTCCATACACATTTATACTTTATAACACATTTATATTTTACCCTTCATCTTTCATCCTCTTCATCATCTACCCAAATCATTCATCTCCCAACATCATCATCTCCCACAACATCATCCCGGTCATCATCTCCCAACATAATCATCATCTCCTGTGTCCAAACAAAGGCCTTATATCTCAATTGTCATCCAGAGAATTTCGTTGTCTAGTCATAATTAAATGGTGTTCTAGAATCTAGACATTTGACAAATTGTTCGGAAAACTACTAAACCGAAGCCTAAACTTCCACAATATAGAATATCCAATTAGCAAAATGCAAATCATATCCATATGAGGTCTCAAATTCATGCAATCACCAAATGGCACAATGGTGACTCAAACCAATACCAGCTATCAACATCCCAAAATTGCACATTGATATCTGCAACTACTTTACTTAGTGAAGAAGGTAACTTTCCATTCAACTAGCTCGTTACGCCATGCAAATCTATATATTTGGTAATCGTTATGACTCATATTCTAGCTTTGTCACAATAGAGGTTGACCTACTCGCGACAATCTTATTTCACATAGTCCATGTGGCCATTCCTCATTTCCTCTTTGGCATTTGTACAAATCCACGAATCTCAAGAAATGCATACTTGCTGCATCCGCTTAAAGTAGCAAACTTATAATTATCACTCGTTGAGACAAAAACAAGTAACACGCATGACTGGAAAACATAGCATCCAACAACAGAAGGAGACAGGGAAATGTATGTTAGATAGGTCAATTAATGGAAAACATAGCACCCAATAAGTAGAGTGTGTTCCTTCTAGTTCAAAATTTAATAAGTTACATGGTCAAAATGTACATCAAATCAATTCATGACAATTTGACGTGGAAATCATTCTGAATCACTATTAGTATATTCTCCACAAATATTTCGAATTTCATTCTTTCCATATGGTGTTCAAACATATTTTAGAGAATATGATACGTCTTGCATGAAAAAAATATAATGTTACAGATATGGTGTCCAAGTTTATTTATGATACCTTTTTTTTTTTTTTTTTTTTTTTTTTGCCTTCTAGAAAAAGAAGATATCATAAGAATTACACATTTTTAGTAGGCACAATTGGTGAGTAGTGGTAATTTAAGTTCGGACCTTCAAGAACACATTAAGACTCATCCCCAAAATGGAAACAAATAAAAAGTAGCTCCACTACCATTTATTCACAAATATGTATGCAGAGATTATATGAAGTGTTATAAATACAAAGGCACCCTAAACATCATACCCAAGATGCTTATCATGAACAAAAACACTATAATACGTCATTTTTTTTTGTTGCAATCATGGTAAGAAAAGCAAAAGATCGTGTTATTTGAAAGGCAATCGAAATGCATTACCTCCGTATCTAGATAGGTAAGCTTTAAGTGGATCAATGTAATGTTCATCAACAGATTTTTTCCAAAATGATTGTTGGGGAGATGATGATATTGGGGAGATGAATGATTTGGGTAGATGATGAAGAGGATGAAAGATGAAGGGGTAAAATATAAATGTGTTATAAAAGTATAAATGTGTATGGACTAAAATACCCTCGACTATAAAACAAAAATCAGATGTTGACTTGGTCAAAGGACTTGTAGCGAGTGAAAACCTTGAAATAGGGACCCCCGACGATGAAAAGGGCGAGTTTCGTCCCATCGCGATGCATCGTGCCAAGTTTAGGGACCAACGGTGTATTTTAGTCTCATACAAAGTTTGTCTATGGGAATCTTGCAATCTTTTAGAAAGATCATCCCTAATTAAATCAAGGGTGTATTCTCAAAAAGTCCGGTCGCATCACTTTACCCCTTCAACTTTCAAAAGTTTAAAAGAGATCAGGGTTACCTATACTATTAGACAACCCAACCAAAATTGACAAGTGTCTCATTTTTGTACCCTCAACTAAATATTGCCGAGTATTTTACTTATGTCCTTAGGCCAATGCTAATGGCTACCAAATACCCTCACCAACCGACCCAACCGAGTTCCTCCTATTAGCTCGACTCGATGCAATGTAGTCTTACCCTAACTTTTTCAATCTTTCAGATGGCTACCTAGCCGAAACTTTCATTTTGTTTGTGTGTGTATCTTTTTAATTATTTATTTTGTGAGGTATTTTTTGTTATGGTTGCAATCGCTTTACTACTTGTTTGTGGTTGGGTTGTAGTCTTGAAGAGAGAAAGCGATGTGACGCTAATATGACAAAAAGTGACCACTATATTTGTGTTTGCCATTAGCATTGGCCTTATAAAGTTTATGAAGTATTTTTTAAATTTATAAAATAATTAAAATACATGAAAACTGTTAAGTTTACTTATGACTTTATAATTCATTTAAATTAAACAATTGAAGTTTTATTATTACACCTCATTTTCTTAGTTATTATAAATTTATTAATTGTTTTTTAAATTTTTGAAAAGTAAAAATTATTTCTAAATTATTTATTATTTGTTATCTTAACACTTCATGTCATGCATTTTTGCAATGTCACGACATCTATAAGTTTATATTTTGTCTTTATTTTCATCTCTTAACAATACTTTTAATTTTTAGTCTGTAAATTTTTGCGTAAATTGAAATTTTGATTTTAAGAATTTGGTAAGTGTAGCCATTAGATAGCGTTTAATTGTTTAAAACTTTAAACTTTAAACCACCAAAAGTGAACCTCATCTCGTATTTCACTTGCACGCTTTTGAATGATAACGATCGGTCAAGCCACCTAACCGGACCCTTTAACCTCTTAATCTTCCACCACTCTTTCCCCTTCCATATTTCACTTGCGAGATAGCGACCGGTTAAACCGCCAAAAGTGAACCTCCTCCGCTTATGAAGTTATGCTTAACTAATTGAGCGATGCGAGTCGACCTTTGACCCGCACAGCTTTGGATGATAACGCGATCGTTAAACCACCAAAGTGAACCTCTTCCATTTATGGATTATGAACTGATTGAGCAGATCCGAGTTGGACCATTTGACCCGGTTAAGCCACGAACTGGATCCTTTTACCCTCTTAAACCACCAAAAGTGAACCCCCTCCATCTATACCGCTTCAATTTCTCATCACATTTCTCTTCATCTTAGCATTTTCTTTTTACAAGACCGTATTAGATGAGTTTAGGACTTTAGGATTGCTTATTATTTCATCTTATGTTTCTGCTTATTAATAAGCAATTAGATGCCTTATAATAAAATAAGCACTTTAGGAAATAATGCTTTAGTTTGCTTATTATAAAATTTTGGATTAATTATTTGCTTATTTAGTAAAATAATTGCGGATGATAAAAATACTAATGGGGCATAGGTTTCAAATTAGCATTATAAAATAAGCGTGTCTAAACCGTGTAGTAAAAAGCTGAGATGATATTTTATGCCCCAAAATAAGCCGAAACAATTTGGATGATCCAAACACTTTAAAGTTTAAACTGCTACAATAATAAGTAGGAAAAATAAGCAAATTTCAGACACCGATATGCTTATGTATCAAACTTTAGTTATTTTGGATTGTTTTTGCAAAGATTGTAATAAGACAAAATAAAATTATTTTATAGAATTTTTCAATCTCGCCTTTTGTAATGAGTTTTATTAGGTTAGATATGATTGTAAAAAGTACTTTTAGTCTCATCTCAAATAAGCACTTTGAAAACAAGATGCCACAATCTACTTATTGAAAACTCGAAATAAGGTATAGCTCAAGCATTCCAAGTAAGCATATTAAAATATAAGCAACCCCCAAACATCCTCCAGGTTAATTAATGGAAACACGGGGGGTGTTTGTATATGGGTGTTAATGTGGTTTCCCTATAATGCTCAGTTAATTAGTTTAGTCGGCTAAAAAGGTTGGAAACCATGGTTACCAAAAAAAAAAAAAAATCCACTTTAATAATAGATAATGCATGATGTTGCTTACACATGGAATGATTAGTTTTAATGGTGTTGCTTTTATTGCATATTGTTATTATTTAATGAAGTAATTAATAGATAAAATAAGGTTATATAAGCTATTTTACTCTGACATTTGATTAATCAGTTTTGATGTAGCTGTAATATCTATACTATTTATAATGCACGAAAGCATTTCACTCTAAATTTTAAGACGTACAAGAAATTAAGCATGGTTTACAACACTTTAATGTACCCAATTTTCAGAATTACAACAAAGTAAGCATATTGTACAACAAAATAAAGTGTGGTATCATTTTAAGACCAAAATTATATCAAACAACATCAATGTTATTAAAAACACCCATTCACCAAAAATTACAACTATTTAAGCACAATGTACAATAATTGCAACCAATTTTCGATTTACAACAAAATAAGATATGTACAACAACAAAATACGATATGATATAATTTTCAGACTTACAACATTAATGCTATTAAAGTGGTCAATATTATTAATGAATATAATGACTACTACTTACAAGAAAAGAAACATAGTGTACAACATTTTAATGCACATAATTTTCAGACGTACAAGACAAGAAGCATAGTGTACAACAAAACACCACATTAATGCTATTTAATGTAGTCAATTATTTAACCGATCAATAAATACAATTAATACGCTTATTAAAGCACCCTTACATAAGAAATACAAATTATCAAGATATCAGACAACCAAATTAAACACAATTCTTTTTAGAAAAATTCCTAAAGACATTATACAAATATTCAGCCTCGAACGGGAACGGCCAAACGGCGCGGACCAACGCAAGCTCGAGCCTCGAGAGACCAGGTTAACGGTTCGAGTTCGAACGGCACGAGCTATAATGAAATTTTAATATCCAGAATTTATTGTTAAAAGAACATAATAAACTAAAATACATTATTTATCGAATTTTATTTCAGCAGTCATATGCACAGCAACGCTACTGCACTACGCTAAGATACATTGATTCATAAACACAAGTAGATTACCCGACTGACTTTTACTATCCAAACACATGTTGAATATAGAGCTGGATGAGTATAAAAGATGGTTTAGTAACGATATTTAGATACGACAACCTATCTCAAACCCCACCCCTTTGTACCAAACAGTTTCGAAACCTTTAATTCCAATTTCTCAACCTCAAAACCATATGAAAACACACCTTAAGTACTTGACATTTTCCAAGTGTTATGTTAAAGCAAGTGTATCTAAATCGGTTTTTACTGTTAACTAACTTTTGCCGTGTTGTCAAGTGTCGGTCCAGCAACACCACCCTGAGATGAAACATCCTATCTCTAGTACCAATTAAAGATGCAGTGAGAACAAGTATCCTCTCATAGAGTTGGAAACACGATTGGACCAGAATTCCTAACTTGTGTTCAATGAGAAAGCCGTGTGTGAACTTTTCTGTGCTATACACCGAGTTTTCTTAATGCACCAAGGTCCAATACTGGAATTGAGCAAATAATAACATATTTGTTGAGGAAGAATACTGTCAAGAAATTTACACTTAACGTAAGTGACATGACTGGTTACGATACATACAAGTTACCCTCATCTCAGGTTATGCATGTGTGGATGAAAACGGATAACGCTAATCCAGTCAATTCTATTTTGAAAAATCCAGATAGTCAACAACATGATCGGATGCTACGTCTTTGCCTGAAACTTCAACTGTCCGTCAAAGAAATATCAAGAACTGGGGAATATCACTTAAAAAATGTATAACAGAAGCAATATTTGGTTCAGATTTAAAATAGTCCCTATTTGTTAAACAATACCGGATTTCGAAGTTCATTTTTAGTTACAAACTGAATTTATACTTGTTACTTTTTAGTATGATCATACAATATATACTACGTATTCCATATATCTGTAGCTTTGTCCTATTACTTTCTCAAATCAAATGTGACATACATGATCGAATTAGAAGTGGAACAAAGTGATAAAGGTAAAAACAGATTGACAAAAAAACATTAATCACCTACAGGACTATTATCACTTAAGCTCACTAGTATGATAAATGCTAATTAAATGAGATGCAATAGATTAATTAGGCAGTTGGCTCAAGTTTAACTTTTTTTTTATTGTTTTTTTAAGAGAAGTTAAACTAATTATATAACTGAAATGCTGAAACTTTAATTCTTAGCACATTGTAGCCACACAACTCTATTAAACTAATTCAATCTAAAATTAAAAATCAATGGTGCAACCTAAGGATAGTAGTATATATTTAGGTGAAATAACACCAGTTCCAACACATACACATTATACATATAACTTTCCAGTCAGAACATATATATAGATAGATTACAATCATCTCTTTAGTAAAATTATATCCAAAAAAAGGGGGAAAAAACAAACAAAAAGAAAGCCTAAAATTCTCATTAAATTAACTTGCTCCATACTTCAGTCTTTCCCATATGAAAGGCTGGAACACATACATAACCTGAGGTGAACTCTTGAACAGCAAAGCGACACACACGCACACTGCAGCTATTGCCACCATTGACAGCATTGCAGGTTTGTATATCGCCAGTGAAGACCGCCCACCACCATAAAATGACAGTTTCCGCTCACATTGATTGCAGGATTTCTGGAATATTACTGGTCTTATTACCACAGTTTTCTCGGTCTCAAAGGTGACTTTACGAGGCTGCTCTGCAGGTGGCATGTCAACAACAACATGTCCCATCTCTGATCTCTTTCTGTTTAACTTTCTTTGAACTAGATGAATGTAGTTATAATGGCCTCTAAGTGATGCATAATCATAGGGTGTCAGACCAGTACTATCACGAGAGTTTCGCCATGCTTGAAGTCCCACCTGAAAAAAGTGAAGTTTTCGTAAAAGTTTTCTTTCAAGAAGAAAAAAATCTGAGGAACCTCACATCATAAGACTGAAAAACACTGATTTTCAAATTCATTAAAAGCAATTATCATCTCAAGAAGATTTGATGGAATGACATATCCATCGAAATTGCTACACAATAAGATAATGTTAGTGTTGGTTATATGACGCAGGCAGGTTTAAGTGGTTAGGTAATGGGTCAAAACAAGTCATTTTCAGTACAGGTCAAAGGCTGGGCCGGGTTGGACGCAGGCAGGTTTAAGTGGTTAGGTAATGGGTCAAAACAAGTCATTTTCAGTACAGATCAAAGACTGGGCCGGGTTGGGAAGACCCACGACACTTTTTTGTTCATTATTACAGTATATGTTAAATCTGATAAGAGGGAAAAAAAAAAAAAACACTACAGTAATAATAACAACTTGAATCTTTGAATAAAACGATTTAGGAGCTTCTATGCATTAGAAATAGCATTCGGAAGACTTCCTACCAGGTTGACCCATTCCCCTTTTAGCTAACTTTATTTTTTGACCCATTTGCCATAAACTTCAACACAAATCAACTTTTTCATAAGCAAATGGGTAGAAACTGTCCTCTAGACAAGATCATTTTCATATTTACATTTGGTAACTTTTTGGTTTAATAGTTAATAGTTTAGCGTAGTTTAGCAAGTGTTTTTTAGTGAGGTTACAGAAAGGAAATGTACCATTTCAGGATCATTAGTTAATGCATCCAGCACACTCTCGGAACCATCTTTACCAGATGCGATATGAAGGGAGTCAACCCACCAGGCCCAGCAGCGTCTGGTCTAAACAAACCCGACTCGCGACGCCTTCCATCCAAACCATTTTCGTGGTGGTAATTCAATAGCAATTCAACCATAGGGCCGGAGTTACGCCTCACAGCTCGATGGAGTAAGCCCACTTCTACCAAAGCAACTTCAACCGAACCATGGTCTGCTATTTCTACTGTTCCACTAAAGATAATGCCCAAAAGTTTCTTGACCACAGCACACCAATCATGGTCAACCGAGAACTCTATGAGCCACTTAAACCGTTTAAATGAGAAAAGATCTGAATTGGGATCCATAGAAGTCAATTTAATCTTCAACTGACTTCTGTGAAGAAGCCAACCCATTTCATTTACAAAGTCTAATGCTCGTGTTCTTGCTTCTGTTTCTTTCTTCTCTTTTTCTACGTCATCAAAAGTTTCAGTTATGTCTAAATCACTCGAGCATACAAATTTCTGAACAAACATCTTGTTCTGCAACTATAAAGGAAAGAAGCTGCTGCTGAGGCTGTCGCCTCGATCTATACTCAAATAAATAGCATCCAGATTTCAGATGTAAATTAAATAAGATCTTAAAACCTGGATTAACAAGAAAAGAATTAACAGGCCACCTCTATGAATCCTCTCCCAGAAATTTTAGGAATAGAGCACGAGAAGGTAAGGCACTGTATGTCTTCGTGCTCGATAGATGAATCTGTTGCATCCATCAAATCGGAACAGCTTGTTTGAACAAGGTAATTCCCTTCCAGCACACACAACATCCTAAAATAAGACATTTAAACATCATAATATATAATATTAGAAGATGTTCACTCCTTCCGTAAAAAACAGAGCCTTTTATACTAAATTTTAAGTTTGAAAGTTCCAGCCATTTACCTTTAATGGGTGGAACTTGGTATAGTTTACTTCTGGTAGTTCATAAGGGATATTAAAAACTAAGCCAAAATGAAATAGGTGAATCGGGTCTAATTATATGGGGTTCAAAGACTATTGAATAATAGTTGAAGGCTTCCCATATTTACTTGTGCAGTCAAAGTCTGCAATTTTAATGCTATTTAGTGAACACCAAAAGCAACAGAGAAGTTTAAAGAAATGGGAAAGATACCTTGAGGTTGACCATGAAATGTTGAAGCCTTTAACCTGAAAATTTAGTGCTCTCAGAAGCAGAAACTGCTATGGGCGAAATGTTCAAGATGCTGGAGTTTCTGTAGCCTTTTCAGGCAAAGCTGTGCTCAAAACAATCTGGCCTGTAGCACCAAAAATTGCCTTTTGTTTAGAATATAAAGCTATCAGACTAAAAACTAGAATATTGACACACAAAAGACAAAAACCCACCATCACAAGCAAAGGCAACATGATCAAGAACCCTAGTATAAACCCATCCTGTTTTCCAGAAAGAATTACTGGATGCATCCAAAAGCCTCCTCAAATGGCTGCTCAAATCATAGCAAAGCTGCATTATAACAACACATTGAGTCAGACATCCTTTTGACCTAACAACCATTTATAAGCTATATAAATCTTGATTTTTCTGAAAGAAGATTTAAAAATCTTGATGTGCGAATTTTACCTCATCCCAGGAAGACTCATCCATACGAAGATATACTGCTAAAATGATACATCCAGGTCGTATGTAACCTTCAATTTCAGTAGGACTGTTTAATAACCAGTCAAGAATCTGAAAGGTACATAGTTTATTAAAATCAATCCAACCATAAACAAAACCAATAGACTACAAGGGAATTTAAAAAGAAAAAGGAAAATATACCTGGTTCCGGAGGACAAGAGGCAACTCATTAGGATCTTTTCCAAATAGCTTGAATACTATTCGGTCCGTGCGACTCTGAAAAATAGAGTAAAAATACCAAAATTAAGATAAAATAACTGGGCAGTTATAAATCTTCAATATTACACATCTAGCAACTCCCTTTTCTAGTATATGGAGCATAAAACTTCATAATATCAACTACAAAAAAGAAAATTATATATAAAAATAAAATAGAAAATGTCCAACTATTTTGAAAGAAATTTCATGGCGGCCATTTCCGCAAAAAGTAAAAACTAAAAGCATAAGCTTTGACCTGAATGGTCAAAGAAGATAAGTTATACCTGTGCTTCCCCACTGGAACTAGATGGTGATTGTGTAGCTGTGGAACCTGAGTTGCCACTTGTTTGAGGAGGACTTGACTTTTGAGGGTGGCGAACCATAGGGGCACATTGTCTATATTTTCAGGGTCTCAAAGCCACAATCTTGAGAATCATCATAGACCATATTCAAGTCAATGTTGTTTAATTTCATCTTTCCGACTTCATTGGGAGCTTTGTTATTTGACGGAAACGCAATTTGGCAAGGAGCTGCAGTTTGTAAAGTTCCTCTATGCATCGTTTCCGATCCTGACGGATTCACAGTTTGTCTCACAGGCTGCATAGCGTCCTATAAGGTAACAATTCTCAGACATAGATACAAATTAAGATTCTAGTTTTTTTTTTTACATTATATAAATGGGAGCCAAAAATGGTAATGACGTATTTAGAACGTTACCTTCTCCGGGGTTGCAACAGATGTCCCAGCATCCTGCAAAGATTGGGATCCAGACGAGTTTTTCTCAGTGACCGTACCAGCAAGACTCGCAAGGTTTCTCAGAAGATGAGCAAGAAGATCTTGATCTTTGTTAGGCTCTGTGCCATTAGCTGAAATTCACAACCAACTACATAAAGAACTCGGCTTTTTAAATGTGCCATCATTTACATACAATGAAATAAACGCTTACATTGTGCACTGGACAGTATCCTCAGGAGACTCACGAGCAAATAACTAGAGGTGCGTTCATCATTTAGTGACACTCCATTTGTCTGGTTTTCCGGATGTGTCTTCCTTCTTCGTCTATTATGTCCTGCTAAACGCCTACGACAACTTCTCTTTCCTTCGTCAAACTCCTCAAGAGTGTGAAACCTGCCCACATATACAACCACCAAATCAAATCTTACTAAAAAGTTTATATCACATGATTTGTAATATAGAATAAATAAAGTCTTTCAACTAGAATTTACCTGCTGCACTGCTGACAAAACCTTTGCATCACATTCCCAACTAACGCTTTAGTGGCCTTGGAATGTGAATTACAAACCTTATGTCTTCTATGATAATCTTTAGCGCCCGTTAAATCCGCTCGACAGTCGTCCACCTGGCAAACCGGACGGTTAGATGAACCTCCACCCACTTTAGATTTCTTCCCACTCTTTCCCTCCCATCTCTCACTTTCGTCTTCGGGTATTGGGTATACTCGCCCTCCAAGGTTCAAGTTAAGACCACCAACTTCATCTTCATCATCAAGAACCACAACCCTCCTCCTCTTTTCCAATTCCCTCTTCTCTTCATCAGAACACGATGACGAACTATTAGACACAAACGTAACCCCTCAACACCCGATGATACAGGAAACAATTGTCTACTACCCCTACAATCCGACTGTATCCCATTCAAAGGAGTAGCAGTAAACAGATCACCGTCCCATTTCCAATCATTTAAATCCCATTCCATGGTTCTTTTCCCAACGGCTTTCAACTCAGGCACCACCGGACCATAGTAATGATGAGGATTCCTCCAAATTTAGCCTCCATTGATCACAATCACAACTTAACAACTAAAGGTATCGCCTTTTTTCTTTCTTTCCAATTTCACTACCTTAATATCATATCCATCAAAAGATACATATGATCTAGTCAATTACTTAAAAATCAAAAAGGGAATCTTTTTTTAAGAAATTATCAACCCCACATAAGAAAGATTCTCAATTTCCTTCAAGCAAACTCTGAATCATCAAATCCTGAATTTCAGTCACAAGACCACAATCAAGATCACACCTTTAGCAAACTTACTATAAATAGCCCCAAAACTCTATCACCTAAATTCATTTCTAACAACCTTAGAATTAAAAAAAAAAAAACAGCATAAAGATTCTTAATTTCCTTAAAACAAAAACCCCACAATCAAAACCATAACTTTTATGAAACTACTAAAAAAACCTCAAAATTAAATTACAAAAAATCATGCCTAAAATTCTTAAAATTTACTAGTAATAAAAAGTACATGATGATCATATCAAGAAACAAAACTAAAACCAACCCACATCCTAAAACAAAAAACCCACAAAGAAAAACACTTAGTTTACCTGAAAGGAGCAAAAAAAGATTAAATCCTTATTGGATCAAGAGCTAGTTCTAGTCCATAAGATGAAAAGGGTATATTGATAAGAGGTTGTTTTTATGATGAAATGTGAAAATAGGAGGGTGAAAAATGAAAAAGTGAGTGTGTTTTGTGTGTGTGTGAGAGAGAGAGTAAAAGAAAGAGATGAACAATAAACAAGTTGGAAGTGGAGGAAGGACATATGTGTCCAAAGAAAACTGGTTGTAGGACATGTTGATGGAGGCATATCACATAGTGCATTGTCCTTGTGAATAATACTACTACGGAGTAATAAAAAACACTACATATGTCTCTTTTTTTTTCTTACTTTTTGTATTCAATTGGATGGATGCATGAACCAAAATTAACACGTGTGTAATTATGTTACGGAGTAAAAGAAAGTGGAGGTCATTATTATAATTACCTTTTACTACTTTTTATAGTTATATCAAGCAAAAACTATAAAATTACCTATTTTACTCATTTATACAAACATATCACAAAATATATCTATATCTGACACTCAATCACAAAATTAAATAATAATAAAAATGGTGCATACCACACCCATAAAAACCAGTATAGCATACCATAACGCATACTTTTTTTTTTTAAAGGTGAATTTCTTTTAACGTCTTCATGTCATGGCTCGACGGCGGAAGGTCCCAGACTACGTTGTCTAAACCGGTCTCATGTTAGAGAGCTCCTCAAGCGAAATCTTATTTCAAATACGATGGAAACCCCTACTAATCCGCCCGGGAAAGACGACAATTAATAAATGAAGCTCGCTTTTCCAAGATTCGAGCTCTGGGTTACTGGACTCAAACCCCTTCATTAAAGCGACTACTCAGCGAAAATCTCTCATTCAAATAGCTGCAAGATTTGAACTCAAGACCTCTCCCCAAGAGCCGCAAAGACTAGGCTGGTAGGCTCACCAAGTGAGTTGGTTACCATAACGCATACTTAGATCATAATAATGTATGTTGTTTTTCTTACAGACTCACATATTTTTGTTTTATGAACCTCATGAGAAGACTTTTTAAAAAGACTTTTTAGAAGGTCATCCAGAGATAGGATCGAATGAGAAATATAATTAAGATGAGAAGAATAAGAAGAAATCACAATCACAAATATTAGATGCATTCATAAAAATAAATACATCTCCTTATTATTTCTTTTTTTTTTATTTGAAATATCTGGCTACAATTATTTCTCGCTCTTCTCATTTAAATAATTCTTCACACTAGATCCATACTCAGGTCATCCAAACCAATAATATTTTGTTTTCGCATGAGCATACTTAATCGCAATTGCTCATAAAACGCGTTGTATCATCGTAAAAAAAATGTTATTTTATGAACTAAACATATCTTCGAGCCACGACCAATGTGAAATTTGCATAAAATGTCACAATTAAAATGCCTCTAGACTCAATTTATCAAAAGTGAGCTTTGTTATTGCATTAAAAAAGATGTTGACACATCATATTAGATATACAACTAGGCATGTATATTGTCGTGTCAATCATTTCCCAACAAATAAACACATGACAATATGTTGGATATTGCGACGACACTACTAGGGTGCGTTTGGTATACCTTTTCATGATTGTAATTAATCAAATGGGTATGAGTTTGATATTTGCTTGTGGTGGGCCAGATATCTATAACATATGATAGATTCATACCTTACCCTTTCATGGTATATGAAATATGAAACATATCTATCATTCATTCCAATATTTGATAGATTTGCATCTTAAACAAACAACTATATTTGAAATCAAAGTATTCCTTCATTCCGATTTTTGCATACCAAACAATAAATCTAATTAAAACGAGGTTAAAACAACAACGATACTTACAAGAGTTGTAAAAACCAAAAAGGAATTAAACACAACAATACGCATAAACTATTAAGAACAACTATCATATAAAGGGTATAAAAGAATAAAATTTAACAATTAAGACGAAATTTGACAAAAATCCAAATCAAAAAGTCTGGCCTAAGAGTGCCTGGTGCAAGGGATCAACCACATGTCATTGGCGTTTTTTGGTCCAACGACGTCGTAGTTCTACACTCCTCCCTTGTCGTTCCCCCGCCATTGGTCCCCTCGCCAGCTCATTCGCGGGTGTTGTTGGGGTTTTTTTTTTGTGAGTTAGTGGGGTAATTTTGGTAACGTGTTATGAGACCCATATGCACCAATAACAGCTATAGTTGTAGATGGCGTTTTAGTCATTATGGTATTATTAGGTGTATGCTGAAGTGGCAACCCAAATAATAGTTATTAATGCCCTTTCACCTAGCTCTCTAAGGCCCCGTTTGGTTTGTTGTAATATGATGTAATTGTAATCTGATTATATTGCGTAGGTTGTTTGGTTTGCAAAATTGAGGGAATTGTAATTCAGATTACATTACGTAGATTGTTTGGTTTCCACTGTAATTGTAATTCAATCACTCTAATTACATCAAGTGAGGAAATTCATATTACATAGGAAGTTGGGTGGAAATTATTGAATTACATTATAATTCGTAATTTTATACTTTAAAGAATAAGTATTTGTAGATTATTATTATTATTATTATTATTATTATTATTATTATTATTATTATTATTATTTATATTTTATTTTTATTTTTTAACACCACTTTATTAGAAACTCATAGGATTCTGAAAATTAGTGGGAGCAGCGATACAAGTCGAGCCCCCACCCTCTAGCTATAAAACTAATCCTACTAAAAATATGAATAAAGACGCCCCCAATGTCACGGGTCACGGAGAATTTTCGGATTCGGCTTCAAAGGACACGCATCCTTCTCGAGTTCTCCAAAAGAAGAGAATGAGAGGGAGAATCCATATCCAATATTCGCAAGACTTAGCCTCATATTTGGCGTTTACGTTGTGCGGCATCGATCACCGCACTACCCTAAGACAAAAATTAGTGGGGTTGATTAGTTTTACGATTTTAAGTTAGTTTCTAAAAACTTTATATTCGATGTTATATGAAATCGTATGGATGAAGATAAAGTATAGATCTCACGAGTAATGAAAGTAAATAAAGTAAAGCAAGGAAAGAAATGACACAACCGATTTATAGTGGTTTCTACAAGGACACCTTCCTTGCCTACTCCACCCCGAGTCACATACTCGAGAGTTCAAGCACTATGTCAATAAACTCTTCAACTTGGCGGAGAAGCCTTCACAGCGTTGCTTACACCTTTTCGGTATAAAGCTAAATACCGAGTGCAGAACACGGAGGACCAAACCAACACGACTATTACACAACAAATATGTGAAATAACAAATACAAGATCTTCGCCATGAAATCTTGTGGAGGAACAAATCAATCAAGGACCCTTGCTTGGATGACTTGTAGTAAGCTCGTGATCTCGCCTTAGAGAATGACCTATATGAGAATCACAATAGAAAAAGAAGAATAACTCTAGATCAAGTGATCTTTGTTAAGAGAGTAAGAGTATATGAGAGTTAGTAAGAAGAGGGTGAAGAGAAATGAAGAAATGGCTCTCATTTATAGGCAAATTCTTGCCTTTGTTCCACTGGATCCTCCCTTGCGGATCCGCTCTAGTCAAAAGCTAGGGATCCGTAGGACGCTCCTCTTTGCCTATGGGTTTTGGTTATGGGTCATGGGTCGTGGGTCATGGGTTGGTCCATGGGTATTTCATTAGATACAATGTATCTAATAGATGCAATGCATCTAGTCAAATGGATATGGGTCAATACCATGGGTTATGGATATACTCCATGGGTTGTGATTTTTACCCATCCTAATAAACTATTACAACAAATTATTTATTACAAGAATTTGTATTAAATGACTATATGTAAATGCTTTACAAAAATAACATGTATCCTTATAATTTTACTTATGATAACATTATATTTGTTATCAACAAAACACAAAGAGATCGCTAAATATTAATAAACGTTTTTACGGTTTATTTGTATTAACAATCTCCCCCTTTTTGTCGAAACAAAAAGTTAACCCAACGAAGAAATAAAATGTGGAAAAATAGTCCACGTATCGCTTACTCCCCCTTGACAGTAGCTCCACCTAGATTGGGGCGTCAAGTGAGAAAAATAAAAAACATCCTACAAAGAAAGGGTTAGTAGAAACATGCATAAAGAATCTTGTGATTTGACGAGAATCAAGATTGGGAGCCAAGATATGTAAACAAGGCCTTGTAATAAAACAACAAAATATAGTGGTATTTATGCCACATACAAGCATGTAAAAGTAAGAACAAGACTTGTTCTTAAAATTGACTCAAAAGAAAAATACTAAGAAACATAAAAAATAATAATAATGATTCCTTCCATGCTTGCATAAGGTTATGGATGGAGGGTTTGATGAGTAATGATATTGATGCGATCAAGAATGAGGTTGAGTATGACTCGCATTTCTTCTCTTATTTCTATTGCAATATCCCTAGTGGATTGGCAATGTTCACAATGTAAGTGATGTGGGTAATGAGTGTGGAAGTTTTTCGGGTTGTTTTGATTTGTGAGATGAGGAAGATGTGGTGGAAAAGTTGGAAAAAACGGATCAAAGTCCGGAATGGTTGGAAGTGGTGGTGGAAAAGAACCTAGATGTTCTTGTAACATAATGGGAGCTAAGGGTGGTGAGGTTTCAAGGTCTTTGAAAATTGTGTTCAGAGAAGTGGGAGGTGTTAAAAAGATTATTTCTTTTTGTTTTGGTTGTTGAGATCTTGTTAGAGTCTTAAGGAGTTCCAAAAGAGTGACCTTAGGTGGTGAGTTGATGGGTGATGAAGTTGGTGTACTTGTTGGTGATGAAGGAGGTGCTATAATGGAAGCATCTTGTGGTGCGTTAGTGGTTGGTGATGAGCCATTCGATGATGGTTTTGCTAAGCAACAAGGCCGGATGCTAATTCGTGCGGATTTCTTAGATTTTGATTGTGGTATTTTGGAATGTGGGAGGACAAAATTTTGGATTTCTTGAGAGGGATTGTTTGCACTAGGTGATTAATCTAAGTTGGAAGATCTTTTGTATGACATGGTGGTGTTTGTTTGTGAAGATGAGATGAATATGCAAGCATTTTGGGAATCCTATTTATAGAAAAATAATGCATTGTAATGAATGCTTGACCCAAAATGTGGATTAAAATCTAATGATTAGATATGAATTTAAGGCATGTGATCATGAGAACACAAGCATTAAAGAACATACTCAAAAGAAATAATAATAAATGATGAAAAATATTGAAGTTTTCATCCAAAGTGAGAAAAATAGAAGATAAAACTAGTTGCCTCACGGATCCCATAGATCCTTCCCTTGAGGGATCCGCCCAAAGATTAAGTCCGGGATCCGGTGGTATCGGTGATTCGGTGCGCTCAAAATTTTCCTTTTGAAAACATTTGTGCCTAGTGTGTGCCTATATGCAAACCATTTGGAGTTGTGGTTATCTCGACTCTAAAAAGAAAAGAAAATAAACTAGAAGTGAAAAAAGCACACTATTATGTGAGATAACTTGAGTGCTCCTAATTCATTGTTGCTTAAATGAATGTACCCGAAAACACACATTAGTTATGTGTCCTCTTTAGCATTCAAAAGACACGAGATGCAATGAAAACGGGGTTTTACTTTGTATTAATAATGAAAAAGTGATTTGTCCTAGACGTAAGAAATGGCTTTTGTGAAAGTGTGTTGTAAACACAAAGACCTTGATAGATCTTAAGCACTCGGAGATCGTTAGTGTTGCCTATGTAATCACAAGCAAACTAATAGAAGATCTCTACAACTCGTATTCTTTAGCGGAATGAAAATACAAGTTATAATAACTAAGAACTCTTAGATCCTCTATGGATCTTTTGATTATTGAAACTCTATGTTTCGGATATTTTTCAAGGCTTGAAAGACTTAGAAAACTTATCTAATACAAACTATTATGGTTTCTTTTATAGACAAGAAACCCAATGACTCACGAGCGTTTACAACGTCGCTCCTAATACAAACATAGACAAAGCATGCATCTAGACAAGCATGCAACTAATCATATTGTTTTACTAATCATAATGTTTTGCCTCAAACACATTACGAGTAAACACTACATATCTGGCCAACCTATCTTTCATACTGTGACTTTTCCCACATACTGACGCTTATCTCTCCCACGTGGATTCGCACTTTCGGTAGAATCACGATTTACGATATCACTTGGTGAAGTATAACTTGAGAATCCATTCTTCTTCGAAAACTCTTGTTGATTCTTGGCGAGATACTTGGCAGAGATCGATGGTTTACAGTAATTCCAACATCCTCCCCTAAACGGAATTTGACTAGGTTAAGTTCGGTTCCTTGATAGATCGTTAATACTTTTGAGGATTGTACCATCTTATGACAAAATTTCCAAACAAAATCCTCACATATCTTAAACAATTCGAGCTATGAAGGTCCGGTTCTTGAGCACGAGATACTTACATTAAGAGGATTGCATTCGAACATCAAGAACAAAGATTGAAGAAGAACATCTCTATGATGATGAGCGTGATACACCGGATCTTTGCGTTAACATATGACATCATGTACATCAAAACATATAAGTTTCATACTATTCTCATCACTTCCGGTGTGTTAACTCGCGAGAGGTGAATCATTGAAAATAATGGGTTTGATGTCTCTTTACTAATAGCCATCACTCTTTGGGTAGCCACATGTTTGAGTTCGAAAACTATGGTACATTGATAACCATCGATTTATTGGCAAACCGGCAACCATATAAGCGGTTGACTTGTCTTTACCTATACCGTTTGCTCGGGACTAGTCGATTCTTAGAATTGGTGAATTGAGAACCAATTATGGATTCGATTGCCTTTACCACATGCCATATACATGTGGGCTAGCCAATTCTTGGATTCCAAAAGGAATAGACCATGGTGAATTGATGACCATACAACCCTCGTGATTAAGCATGGGTGGTTGTAGAACCCTATGATTTTGAGCAAATCATTACAATTATCAGCAGTTGTTGTGTCTTTACCAAAGCTGTACCACTTTGGACTAGCCAACTCTTTGACATACACAAGGTACATCGGTGAGTTAAAACCATCGAATTGTACAACGAACAAACCCGCATAAAAGTTAGTTTTTTTTTTTTTTTTTTTTTTTTTTTTTTTTAACTAAGAAATTGAAAAATAACACGAAATAGGCGAATAACATAAATAACACAAACTAAAATCAACAAAACAAGGTAATGCAGAGTACCAAGTACCATGATACTGGATGAGGATGAGGCCTATTGTTGTTGTAGAAGTTGAGTTTTGATCAAACCCACCAATGTTGAAGCGAGCAGTCTTTCATTGCCAGCGGTTTGGAGGAATCTCCGATTCGACTAAGCATCCTTTCCATAAGTCTCTTGGGCAATGGATACTTTTTCAAACAAACATGCGACGGTGATTCCACCCTTAGTCTCAAGCACATGCACACGAGGTAGAGGATAGAATCTCCGTGACGCAACCTTCCACGGATGTGAGTTCTTCCATATGGAATGTGCTTTACTATTGGGAGAATGAGAGTTAATCGGGACTTGAAGATCTCCGGTAGAACATCCCGAACCTTGTGGTTCCTTGTTGCGATAATGGGTGGTAACAAGTGTACAGAGTAAGCAATCGCCTGCTCACCAAGTGTAGAATTTCCTTGAAAGGTGAATTCCATTGAAGTGGTATCCTTCGATGAATGACATTCATCTCATCATCCTTGATTCCATTTACCAATACATTTTGATCTCCTCGGGAAAATCGGTGAGATCCTCGTAATGAAAGTTGAGTTATCGACTTCAAGATCGAGGAGATCTTTTGCCATTCTCTTCTTCCTCCTACCAGCTTATAGATATCCCGGAGGGATCATTTCGATTGAATATTTGTGGTAAGACTTGAAGAGGTAGAGGAGACTTAGTTGGAACACCTTCACGAGTGCATTCATCTGTGAAGCATCTTTATTGCCCTTTCTGTTTTTATTTCATTGAGATCGACTTCCTTAACTTTAGAATCTTCTTGTGTGTCAGCGGTTGCCCGAGATGAAGAGGGAGCGGATATATCGGTGCTTCGGAGAATTGGTAGATGGTTCAAACAGATGGACCCTTGTCGGTGAAGAAGCAACTTGGTAGATGCTTGAAGAAATGGCTGGAGAAGTCGCCTTGGGTGGAGCATCATCGGACTTGAGTCTTTTGGCTTCTTGAGCAACTTCATTCCCAGCAATCCTTTTCAAGTTGGTAGAAGGTGTTGAAGATGATGATTTGTCCCCCATGATCTGTCTCATTTCAGATTTGGTGGGAGGTTTCTCTTTGTTCTTCTGAGCTTTGATGGCTCTCCTTTGTGCAATAGCTTCTTGCTTCCTTTGTCTTCCCTGAGCCATCATTTGCTCCACATAATTCTCATTGTTGAAATCTCCACCTAGTATACTTTGAGCAGAGAAGGTCTTGAAATAACTTGCTCGATTAGATCATCCCAGTATTCAAGCAGCATTTGAACACGATGCATCCGGTTCTCTTCTTCTCAGAGGTAAAGATGAAAAGTCCTCATTTCATGTTGTCGAGCCAATAATTCACTTTGCTTTGACTTTTCAAACTCACCAATCTACTTGCTTGTCCTAGTCTTTCCTCCTCACTTACAGTCTGGACCAAGCTCATCTTGATTATTACATCTTTCCTTTTATCATCGGGCTTCTAGCACTCATCTTGATTATATCAACGACGAGGAGCCTCGGTAGCAATACCCGAGTCAATGTGAGGAGAAATATGTTGATGCAGTTATCAACCGGAGTGGTCATGACAACAACATCGAGAAAGATCTGCGAAGGTGAAGGGCTGTTGGTTCTTGACGAGATGAAGATTGACCATGATCGAAGATACATCCTCCATTTGCACATCGCCAGATCTTGTCAACACCTGTGTTCCTTTGAAGCTTCAAGAAACCTTACTTAAATAAGATCTCTTTCTTCTTTTGTAGAAACGGGTTCCTTCTTCTTTGAGAAGCGACAATCTCGATGAAGGATCATTAAGAGACACATTAGCCAACATATCAAGAGACCCAAATGAGGTACTTCTTGTTCTTCATCGAGGAAACCACAAGCTTCCTTTTGGAGCCCCTTTAAGTTGTCCTCTAATTCCTTGACTTGATTCTGCAGTTCTTCAATCTTACTACCAAGAAGACTTGGTCTCGCAAGATCCTTTTTGGACTAGTCACCTCGGTAGCATACCTATTGACAAGAGCATAAGCAGATGAGAGTAATAGGGTCCTCGGCTCCATCGTGATTGCTCTGTGGGAAAGGGAGCTTCATTGGACCTTTCGGAGAATCATGGTCATGCTCAAAGTGAGGAAGATCTTCATTGAGAGGATCCCTAACAGGGACTTGGTGTGGGTAGTCTATTAAGATCGACTCATCATGAGTAACTAGTGTGGGTGGTGGTGGGACAAGGTGGGCGGTGCGGAGCAACATGAGTTGCTTCAACGGTTGATGAGGGCCTCATCAATGTTAACTAATGGATTACCATCGGTAGCAACGGTGTAGTAGGAGGATTATTAGCCACATTCTCCTCATCGCCACCTCATTGCCTTGGGGCAACATGGTGCAACGAGGATGATGTTCCCCACGAAGTGAGTTCTCATAGTTGCAAACAATTTAGCGGTTAAAACACCTATGGGATAGAAGGATTGGGCTTGGGTAGTGGTGTCTAAAATCATTTCAGAAACCTTGGGTACATTAAAAACTTAGCCTTTTTCCTTTGAAGATTTTCAACCATGTTTTCAAAAATGTACTTAGAAAAATTGAAAGTTATCCTTGGGAAAGACACAATACCGCATCCTAGTTGGGTGAAGGCGGTCCCATCCTCACGACTTGTTGTTTATGCATTGAAGCAGCGTGTGAACCGAGGAACCTCCACCGGGCAAAGTTCCTTCTTGACCACATATCGTCCTTGTACCTCGATAGCAATTGCTCTTAGTGATAAGCACATCTTCACGATTAGAGTGAAATTCTCCATCAACATCTTCCAAGCGAAGCTTCCTCCTTATAAGGTCCTCTGTCACTATGTGCTCTGTTCCATCAATCACGACTCTAATCTCATCTCATTCCTCTTCTCGGTGATTCCCAAAGCCGGTAACCAAGTGATTCATATATCTCATTCGGAGAATGTGTTGAAGCATAACAAATCTTGGACCTTTTCAAGAATTCCACCATTGGTTCGTACAATTCATCTCCCTTACCTTTTCCCGAAATGCAACTTTGTTGTGATCATTTTAAATTCAAGAGCCATGATGGATATGAGTTTTAGGTTATGTTTCTCGAAATGGTGAGTGTTTGTGGATGCGGGATGAGAGGAATTGGTTTGTTACGAAGAGAGTGATGGTGGATTGATAGTTTTTGCCCAAAATATAGTCAAAGAAAATAGACCGTTTGGTTGACCGTCACTACGTGTATTTATCTTTGACCAAACCCAAATTAACACTTCAAGAGAAACATATGGTCAATCTGAAGTTATACACTTCAATCAGAAACCATCAAAGATAAGAATATCTTGATAAGTTTCTAGAATTCTTGTGCCACCCA
Organism: Chrysanthemum lavandulifolium; assembly: GCA_022545495.1. Lineage (NCBI taxonomy): Eukaryota > Viridiplantae > Streptophyta > Magnoliopsida > Asterales > Asteraceae > Chrysanthemum > Chrysanthemum lavandulifolium. The sequence continues at coordinate 109,124,055 of CM040242.1, read as the reverse complement.
CTCGCATTAATTCTCATTGAACCTCGAACGATCTATAAAATGATCCCAATGCATACTTATCTCTTCATCAAAGATCCCCAAATATTTACCACAAACCCTAGATTCAAAACAAACCCCAATTAACCAAATTGTACCATGAATACAAACACGAGATCATAGATCTCACAACATCATCTTCATCTTCCTCTTCATCATCATCAGTGGTGAATCAAACCCATGGCTACATTACTTTCCTCAACCCTATCCACGACCAAATAAATCACCCTTTCTCCCTGCTTCGGAAGATGATAGTGTAGTGAATCCAAGTGAATCTGCCGATGATTACGATGACTCCTATAAGGAGGAACATCATACTCGACCTCGGCACCTCGGCCTCAACAAAGGCCTCGTGCAGAATCCGCCACTCCCAAAGATAGAGAGGTGGTTCTTGGTCTCCATGCATGACTTTGGTGCATCAACACACATCGTATAAGAGAAGGGCTTAAGGAGGGTGGATGGATTGCATTTTGGTTGAAATGCATAGATGAAGCACACAGAGACTTTATTTTCTCCATCATCATTTGTGGTCATCGTCATCATCAACGTTTGCATCAATCCATCCTCTCCATTTTGGTCCTTAGCATCTTCGTCGTATTGGTCATGCATATCCGACCATCTTGATGAGCCGGAATGGGTGGTTATGCAAGACCCGCGACACGCATATCCAACATCTAATGCATATCCAACATTCACTTAGATGTTGGAATAGATGATATGTACTAGATTAGGATTAGCGTAAGTGTATGGCTCGTATCTTGAAGATGCATTTGTAGTAGGTTGACTTTTGTAAGTTGTAAGATGTAAACTGTTTCTTGAATGAATGAAAGAACAATTTTGACTTCAATTTCTTTTCTTGATGTTTATAACGGTGGAATCAAATTGTTTGCTTCATTACTTTTAATTTCGGAAGAAACAAGCAACAATCTTTTAGCTATCTTGACCATATACCAATGAACCACACTTGATGAATTTGATCTTGATCATGGAATAGACAATCTGCAAATCGACACGAAAACACACAAGAACAACACAAAGACAAACACACTAAAGAATTATTAGAAAGTTAGTGTTAGTAAACAAAATAACACACAAAATATGCGAGTTTGCAAATCCTCCACAGGCATATGCCTCCCCGAGGCCTATGCCTCCTTAAACTTTGCGTCAAGGGTTTAGCATTCCAATATTGACCACAAGGTGTTGAAACCTTGGTCCATCAAAAGCTTTGTTAACAAATCGCCACATTATCATCAGTATGAATTTTAGCCACTTTTATCAAATGTTTTCATATGCATCTCTTATAAAGTGGTGCACGATTTCAATGTGTTTTGTCGATCGTGAAAAACTGGATTTTGACTATCACGAGATGGTACTTTGATTATCAATAAAAATTGTTGTGTTCATGAAGTTGTACCCATAGTCCAAAGAATTGGTTTTGAATCCAAAGGACACAATCTCTGACAATTCAAATGACAACATACTACGCTTGATGGTTGAGGTAGCCAATGGTTTGTTTCTTGCATTGCCAAGAAATCGACCTCTTGCCAAAAATTGTGACCTCAGGTTATGGATCTTCTATCGGTTGCACCGGCATAATCAACGTCACTATATGCTTCCAACTTGAAAGGAGACTCTTTTGGTACCAAAGGCCTAGCGAGGTTGGCCTTTGAGATATAAAGATCTTCTTGACGACATTGAGATGGGAAGTAAGTGGAGTGACTTGATGTAGAACAAACACTCACAAAGAAAAGTAATATCGGTCTTGAAGTTGTTAGATACATCAATGAACCAATCATGGACTGTCTGGATGAACATTCGGGTAGATCGGTTCATTATTTGCTTTTGTCTTTAGAGCTTCATAAGGTGTTGGCAGTCTAACACCTTCCATACCAAATTTCTTCAAAATGTCCTCACATATTTATCTTTGAGATAAAGATGCCATCTTGTTTCCTGAACTTGGAGACCCAAAAGAAAGTAAGCTCTCCCATAGCACTCATACGAAACTCTCCCTTCATTAGTTCCTCAAATTCCTGCACCAAGCTTCGTTTGTGGAGCCAAAAATAATGTCATCCACATAAACTTGCACAAGAATGATGTCGAGTAATTCTTCTTTAGGAGCGAGTTTTATCAATAGCACCTCTCCTATAGCCATGCTTCAGCAGAAGGATGAAAGCCTAGCATACCAAGCTCTAGGTGCACGATGTAAGCCATAGAGAGCTTTGACAACCTTGTAAACATGATTTGGGTGATCCGGGTCTTCAAATCCCTTGGGTTGAGTGACATAAACCTCCTCTTCAATCTCACCATACTGAAAAGCACCTTTAACATCCATCGATACACCATGAAGCCCATGTAAGAAGCATAAGCCAAGAAAATTGAATGGCTTCAACTCTAGCAACAGTGCAAATACTTCATCATAATCAATCCCTCCTCTTGTCGATGCCTTGAGCCACTAATCTTGCTTTGTTTTTGATCACAACACCCCGAGCATCTCTTATTCTTCAAAATCCACTTTGTCCCAATGGCATATTTGCCATCGTGGAGTGGAACCAAGATCCAAACCGCTGATTGTGAAATTGTTGCATCTCTTCTTGCATTGCTTCTAGACTTGAATCGTTAAGAGCTTGAGAAACACTGGGTTCCACTTGAAAGAAAACAAGCAAACAAACAATGCTTGAAGTCTGTGATTGTCTCTTTCTTTGGTTGGAGACATAAGAGAGAAAAGCAATATGTCCAAACTAAGGACTTGTTATAGCCCTTCGAGTTCTAACAGTGCCGAAGATCACCTATAATGTTGGATTGAGGATGAGCAATATTGATCCTCGAGTAGCGATGGGGTTGACTTCAATGGATGAATCAAGATTAGTTATAGTTGGCTCAAACTCGGCATCATAAGAGGGTGAGGTGAAGATGCCACTTTGGGTTGATGATTTCCAAGATCCGAGGGTCTAGGAAAGCGTGATCTGGTTCTCCAAAGTCCAGAAACACTTGAGAAGGAACATGAGAAGAAACAACATAGCCTTCAATGGATTTGTGGATGGTAGGTGCGACAGAATCAACTTCAACCAGAAACATGGTGTCTCTACCGACTTCTTCATTAGTAACCTCTCCATTCGGGGCTCCGCTTCAAGCTTATTGCAAATTCTTGAGTTTGAAGCCTAGCAAGGTCCTCGGCATAATCTGATTCATCATCATCACTCGTATCGCCAATATCCTTGGAGGTGGTACCGCAATATTGTTAGGGAGAAAGAAGGCACAAGTATAGGTTGTTCATCATCTTCAAACTCATTTTCGAGTCATCATCCAAGGTACCTGCATTGTTAGTGGGAGACTCTTGAGGACATGCATTTTAGTTAGCCAAATGTCTAGTGTAACCCAAATAATCGTTAAGTAGTCAAGGTCAAAAGACCACGTATGACCCTGTCCTTGAACATTAGGCTTATCTTCCAAGTATCTCGGTTCAAAGTCTCTCTCTTCTTGGCTTGCAAATTGTACACCTCAGATGCCTTACTATGAATTGAATAACCCACAATATAACCATCATCGACCTTTTCATCAAACTTTCCCAACGGATCACTTTGGTGTTTAGAATGGTTACTTGACAACCAAAAGGTTTTAGGTAGTGAATGATGAGAACCTTCCCAAAGAGAAGTTCATATGGTGTTTGAGTTGAGGTCTAGTAATGGAGACCCTGTTTGCACATAGCACGTTGCCAACGACTTGATCCGAACATAGTGGGAGGTTTAGAGTCGCAAGCATTGATCTTGCGGCCTCTATTAAGGTCCTATTCTTTCTTTCACCACCCCATTTTGTTGTGGGGTTTTGGATTACTATAGTCCCTTTTATACCTTTTGACCTATAAAGTTTTATAAGAATAGCATTCTTGAACTACGTCCCATTATCACTTTCAATTCCTTAACCTTTTTGTTCAACGATTTTCAACGAGGGTGATGAAGTCGATCAACCTTGGAGATGTTTCATCTTTGGTTCTTAGAAAGAAGACCCAACAAAATCTGCTATAGCCATCGGTGATAACCAAAGTAAGTACTTATGATCAATGCTTCGACTTGAGTTGGACCAAACAGATCCATGTGGAACAGCGAAGAGGTTCGAAATGATGCTCATAGCATTGATAGCTTTGTAGGAGGCTCGTGTTGTTTTCCTTTGTTGCATGCAACACAATTATGATCATTGGTGAAAACTTTGGAGGAAGACCTTCAACAAGACCCATTTTAGAGAGTTTGTTTATGGTCTTGAAATTCGCATGAGCCATCCTCCTATGCCATTTAGTAGACTCATCAAGGGATGCTTTAGCCACCAAACAAGTGAGGTCACCAGTGAGTTGAACTTCATTAAGGTTGAATGTACAAATTGTGAGTTCGAGGGACTTTCGTGAATTGAAGTTTCTTCGGGAGTTTGAAGTCTTTAGATGACACAAGACATTCATTCTCGGAGAAGAGTACTTTGTTCTTGGTGTCATGATTTGTGAAACAGAGAACAAGTTGAAATCTTCAAGTTCCTTAACATAGTACACATTTTCAAAATCCGGATGAGGTGTCTTTATGGTGCCTTTCCGTGATACTACCATCACTTCCTCCAAAAGTGACATTGCCTCCTCCTTCTATGGGAACAAATTGTGCATCATATCTCTGTTCCGAGACATGCTTCCGAACAACCACTATCAAGAATACCAATATCTTTATGCTTAAGGGATGATCACGAGATAGTCCCATCAAGGCAAACCGATCATGCCTTTCATCCGAAGTACACCTTGCCAAGAATCCAAGCTTATCGATCGGAGCTTCCTCATTTCTGAGTTCATGTGCGATCCGGTTGACTGCTCATCCATGGTGAAAAGAGTCTGAAGCTCCAGCTTCCATTTCTGCGATAGGAAATGTAGTTAGCTCCATCTCCACTCTTCTGCTTTGCATTCCTCGAGAAATGCCTCATCACGGTGGCAAGTGAAACACTTGACTTTTCTCTGTCAAAGGTGGTTCCTTTCCTCGAAAGCAAACTTCCTTCGAGACTTCTCTTCAAACCTTTGATGTCCACTAATGACAATGCCACATTTCGGTTTCATCTCCTCCATTTCAAGTGGGTCCAACGATCAAACTCTTCATATGCAAGAATCTGCCGAGTATCATAATCAACAACAAATGAATGAAGAACATCCTCCATCACACTACTAGTCTTAGTTTGAGAACATGGTGGAGTGGGACGAGTGTTATGTGGTGGAGCGGGAGTACAAGATGATGATGGAAAGTAGTTTGAACTAGGAGCATGTACCATCATGTTGGAGTGAGATGTCCCAACAAAAGTGTATGGCTAGAAGAAGATGTACGGTAGGAGTTCGACATCGGGTTCAAGAGTTCTAAGTCTCATTGTCAGACTCATCAAAGGTGAGCATGTCCAACCCGCCTTTAGCCTCGAGGGCTATACTTACATGTAACCATGATGGAGGCAAGGATCGTAGGAACTTTGAATTGCAATCATCATTGTCGTTTTGCATTAATTGGTTTAGTGACTCAAAATCCTATGGAACCCGTCGTATCCCTGTGGATACCTTCTTCTCGAGATATTAAAGTCTTGAAATTGTTGTCTTAGCATGGACTTCCTCATTCTCTTCGATTCTTCATTGCCACGAACCTTGCTTTGAGAGCCATCCATATATCCTTTGCATCATCCATGTGGTGGAAATCACACAGTGATCTTCGAGAATGGCTTGAAGAAGGATAGTTTTACTTTGTGCTCTCTGCATAGCCACCTCTTCAAAGATTTTGGGAGGAGCCATGATAAACTTCCCATCCTATGCGGAATCATTTTCTTTAGACTGTTTCCTTTCTTCACTACCTCCCATGATTCCAATCAATATTGGAAACCAGTTTTCCATCTTCATAGTCCAAAGATCATACTCTTCCCTTTTAAATAAGGAAATTTACCATTCTTGTTTGAAAGACTAAAATTTGTTGCATGGAAGTGGTGTTGGTGTTGTTTGTGTTGGTGACTTGGTTTCATTATCGATCGGGCATGGTGAGTGTATGTTTGGTTGTAAGGGGTGAGAATGGTTCTTAGTATCGTAGAGACTTTCCGAGGCTCGATACCACTTGTTGTAAACACAAAGACCTTGATAGATCTTAAGCACTCGGAGATCGTTAGTGTTGCCTATGTAATCACAAGCAAACTAATAGAAGATCTCTACAACTCGTATTCTTTAGCGGAATGAAAATACAAGTTATAATAACTAAGAACTCTTAGATCCTCTATGGATCTTTTGATTATTGAAACTCTATGTTTCGGATATTTTTCAAGGCTTGAAAGACTTAGAAAAACTTATCTAATACAAACTATTATGGTTTCTTTTATAGACAAGAAACCCTAATGACTCACGAGCGTTTACAACGTACGCTCCTAATACAAACATAGACAAAGCATGCATCTAGACAAGCATGCAACTAATCATATTGTTTTACTAATCATAATGTTTTGCCTCAAACACATTCTCGAGTAAACACTACATAATCTGGCGCCAACCTATCTTTCATACGGTGACTTTTCCTACATACGACGCTTTATCTCTCCCACATGGATTCGCACTTTCGGTGAATCATCAGACGTATCACTTGGTCAAGTATAACTTCACAGAATCCATTCTTCTTGGCAGAAACTCTTGGCAGTAAATTCTTCTACAGATACTTCAGCAGATCCAGTAGTTTACCGTAATTCCCAACAAAGTGATATGTGAAGAGGTATCATTTTAGAAAACATTTTGAAAAGAGGTTTCTATGAATAAAACGTTTATCCTTTGAAAAGAGAATGTGTATGTAATTATGTGTTTGCAACTTGTTCTTATCAGGAAAAATAAGAGAGAACTATGAGTTATAAGTGAAAAACTTATCTTGGGTTTTGAAAATTCCCGTATTGCTTGTGAGTTATGCATGAAATAGAGATCCTAGACTCGAGAAGAAGAAGGCTAGTGTTTACATACCTTGTAGTGTTAAAAAGCAAATCACGATGATTGTTCCATGAGACCAAGACCAAGGCAAGTAGGTTGAATTGTTCCCGCTCAACGGTTTGGTGAGGACGTCGACTATGTTGTCTTCTGGACGCTACATTCTCAATAGAGATGTTCCCTTTGAACATTGTCTCTTAAGTGAAGACAAATCTCTATATGCTTTGTGCGAGAATGTAATACCTAATTCTTGCTTAAATCGATGGCACCTTTGTTGTCACATAGAATGGCTATGTCACTTAGATGAATGTCGTAGTCAACTAACGCTTGTTTTATCCATAGTGCTTGTTGGCATGCTTTCGTGCCGAGACATATTCGGCTTCGGTTGTTGATATTGCTAATGCCGTTTGTTTCTTTGAGAACCAAGATGTTAAACAACATCCCATAAAAGTACATACCCCACTTGTACTTTTTGGTCAACATAATCACCGCATGGTCGAATCAGATATACAATTATTTCTACCCGTTGCCCTTAGGATACCATAATCCTAAATTGACTACCTATAAGATAGTGTAGTTTACGTAGTCTTAGTGGTAGATGGTAATGGTGTGTTAAATCATGCACGCTTCCCAAGTACGCAAGTCAAGATGTATGAGTATCGTGTATGAGATGTGATGGTGCGGATGGTGCTCAAATGATAATGATGAAAATGATAACAATGATGATAATGGAAATCCTTGTGGTGAGTTAAGAAAATAGGTTCGTTAGGACTAAGCCTATAAGTTCTACCAAATGGTATGATCTGTCCCAACCGAATGATAAAATTGTCCCGATCCTACTGGTGAATCAATGGTGATCGTGATGGTGTAGGTGCAACTTCTCCTTCTGAGCGGTTCGATGTCACGTCGGATAATATGTGGTAAGGTGGTGTAAAGTCAAGCGATGTTAAAATTGTGATAGGGAATGACGGGCATTCTCCATGTCAAAGTCGATGTGAGTATGATGGGATGGGTATCTAAAGGCATTAATGTGACAATCGATTTGAAATGAAAGTAAATAACTCGCAAAAATGCGTGCGAAACCGCATGTATAGTGACTATGCACTTATGATGAAATGATGAGATGCTATGATGTTGTAGTTATAGTCTAGGGTCAATGATGCAACCTAGTTCTCTATAATCAAGCTCGATGCCAATCACACCCCAAATTACTGTTTTGCGTGAATGGAATTCAAGGGATTGATTGTCATAGCATCACAATCACAGTTATATTGAACGACCTAGAGTGTCGTTTGAAAAGAACATCGATTGATATATTCATAACATTCAGAGTTACAAAGATAGGTCCCAAATGAAAGTTACTATGTGCGGAAAATAAGTTTGGTACAACTCAAACGATGTTTTTAAAGTGTATAAATCCCCTGTGAGACGCGTCGTCACTGCGACTCTATGATATGTCCACATGTATGCCATGAAGTGAATGTCTTAGTAACCTGTTGCAATGATAATGATGATGTAATGGCAATACTGAAATGAGGCGCAACCTCTGACCGTGACCTATTATGAATGATATGTTCTAATGTAAATCATGAAACAATGTCGTGCATGCAAATCCACATGTAATCTATACCACTTGTACGCTTTTGAAAATAGAATTTATCGTCGAAATATATGTTTATGACATCTCGTCATGTTATAAAATACTATACAAGTATTTACGCTGAAATGATATCCTACGATAATCATTTAGTGATTTATTATGAAACTATAACTTTTCGTCGTAAAATATTGTCATTTGACAATTTCATGAAAGTGACTAAATAGCCTTGAAAAGCTAGTCGTAAAATGGTGCACGTCGAGTGTTAGGAAACGAACTCAACGGTTTTAGGAAGCTTGTATCATTATCTCAAAGTTTTAGTGTTTAAGTTTCCTTCCTAGAGGTCTCGATCACAAAGAAAAATATAGGTTAAGTATGGTACCTTAGTCCAAAGTATAGTTTAAGGATGGTTTTCGGCAAAGTTTGAGCAACCGTAATTAATTCATTACAACTCCGCCAAACAAACGGTCGGACATTTTGGAAAATATACTTGGTGAACTTACTTTTACTAGAAGACATCACTTTATAAAAAGTTCTACATCGATGTTAAAGCGTCCTCCAACATGGTAACTAGTTTTGCCGTAATATTTGCCTATTAGAAATAATATAGTTTTTCTTATATAATAAAATTACTGGCAACTTTGTGAACGTGTATAATTTAATCGTTACAAGTCCGCTTTCTATGTTTTATAGGTCCTTAGCTTTGTATCAAAGTATACTAACATATTTTGACAAGTCGACATAATTTATAACACCTAAGTTTCATTTTGACTGCATAAAATAAACAATACATCTTTGAAATTTCGAGAAAATTATAGTTTTCCGTAACTTGAAAATTCATAACTTCTTCGTTATAGCTCCGTTTTAACATTCAAGCGCCACGGTTTCGTTTTAAAGTATATTTTCTAAATATCTAGGCCAAAAATTTTTATCTCTTGTTGGATTTTCCGATTTTTAAAATAAGGACAGACCCTTTTGCAAACTTGTCGAAATGAGTTTTTCTCGCCAAACCTATTCTAACCCATTCAAAACCACTCCGGCTATTCTAATCCTACCATACACCTTCTTAGGGTGTCATGGGTTCCTAGACATCACCAAAAATAATATATAACAAGGAGTAATTATAGGATGACTTATATACATAACTCTTAAAATCAATGAAAAAGTGGTATAAACCTCATGAGACTTGCATGTTTTCTCAAATAAAATGAAATGACCATAACAATGAATATGAAATATTATGATGAATATGAATGCTTACTAGTAACTTGATGAGGTTATGAGAACAAAGGATTTTCCTAATCACCCAAGGTTTATATTGCAAAACCTTAAACAAAGAGTGATACTAATGTGTTAAAACCTTGTCTTGAAAATTTTATGATGATCTTCCTTGGTCTCCTTGTGGTTGCTTGGTTCTAGCAAGAGAAAGGAAAGAAATGCTGATCTTTTACTTTGCAATAATGAAGTGAAATGTTTAGATAATTTAGTATAATACAATATAATTACAAGAGATATTATGTAAGTTTAGGTGATTCATTAATGACTCACCCCTCGTCGACAAGGGGTGTTATCATTACTTTGATATATATATATATATATATATATATATATATATATATATATATATATATATATATATATTTAAAATGTTTAAGTATGATTAAGTGTAAGTTACTTGAAGACTTGTGGTAAGTTGTGTACACATTTGTATATTTAGGGTAGCGTTAGATAAAAATAAATTTTAACGGTCAAGATAAAATATATTTAGGTCATAAAAATTATAAAAATACATTTCTTGCAAAATTTGAGTGAAATAATAATAATCGTGTAGAATTTAAGAAAACCGTCCGAATTATATAAATATAACAATTTATATACAAAATAAATTTAAAACACGGGTAAACTCATAATATTATTTTATAAACTTAATATGAGCATAAAAATATATGGGATAATTTTTGGAAGTAACGGATCAATTGTTCAAAATAATTAATCACGCCGATAACGTTTATTTAATAAAAGTTATACGTTTAATGAAAAATGCAAAACCATGCATGAACTAATATGATGACAATGATGTTAATGAAATGTAGACTAAACTTAGTCTATATGAAATGTCCTCGATGATATGATCATGAATTCATAGCTAAACCATTACGGTTACGTGAATTTGATACTCATAAACTCAGTTTACGATAAACGATAAATGATGAAGCATGAATAATGTTTTGAGAAATGACCTGAAAATATGAGTTGTCACATTAGCCCATCCAAAGGAATTGATCCTGAATTGGTCCATATTGGGTCCTACGGTGTTGTTGGTGAAAATGTGAGGATATTTGAGTCGCATCGGTTCGTCCAATGTTTTTATGAATCGCACTACGCCTTTCCAAGGCAAGATTTTGAACATAAATTTGTTGCCAATTTGAAATTCTAATGATTTGCGACTTATGGAACATACTTCCAATATTTTATGTCGTATATCGGCGTAGCTTATCTAGCTATGTGTTGTTACTTATGGCGATTCTTGATTTGTATGTTTACTTTGTTGTTTCATGAATAAGTCATGTACTAATGAGTTGGACTTTCTGAATTTGTTCCGTGAATAAATGATTGACACCTCAACCATAGAGTGCCTCTAATGGTGTCGCCAATATGTTCATGTAATAACTATTGTTGTAAAGCAACTTGTTCGATGAAGTATGATTTGCCTAATCATTTCTAGAAAATCACATATGCCTTGAGCATATCTTCTAATGTTGAATTGTTCTCTCGCTCTAACCATTGAAATGAGGATAACAGTGATGTTAATGTCAAGTGAATTCCAAAGGAATCTTAAAATGATTGTCGAAGTCTAAGGTGAATCGAATATCTTATAATAGGTACAACTGGAATTGATACCACGTGTCTCATGCCAAATTTCAAAATGTTAAGTCTGTCGAAAAGGACCTTATTAAAAGAATAGATTATAGGTAACAGTTGTGATTCCTTGCGTTTCTCGTTCTAGCGAATGTAATTACTTGAGTCTTACTTGCCTAAGGTGCTTAGTCTCCATGACTAAAATGTTTATTGTTTGATTATCAAGTGTTTCCATGCTATGTTGTCAAGTCACAAAACCTTAAATATTTAAGTGATGTGGTGTGGTGATTGATTTTCAAGATTTGTCCGATATTGAGTGCTTCTAAAATATTTCATCACTTAGATTTTTATCATGCTAGCCTAGACATAGATATCAACATACTATGTCAAAGAATGTTTGTTCTAATTTCACTTGTAGATGAAGTGTCATTGATTTTCTGTTATGTTCGAACCTGTTGCATCTCTTAATATGGAAGTGGGGTTACTTGGAATTTCTAGAGAACACAATGCCTTAGAGGGAGTTTATATCGATAACCTTAATTTAACAATTTTTTTTTCTTTAAGGAAAACTCATTGCAGGGAAATTCACATATTGTTAGGCCATGTTTAATGAAATGTTCGTAGTCTTGATTAGAAGACTTGGTTTGTCCTATAGTGTTGCTTAGTGTGTATACGCCTGTACTAAATCTTGTAACTCGGTCTAGCTAGTACTTTTGAAATAATAGAATTTGGCTCCTAATCCAAAGATAGTGATTCGGATTGTCCCTTGATGGCTTAAGATTTTTATTGAGTTTTGAAAGATCTCGCTACCTACTTCTAGTCCTTGTTGGTAATTCTAGAATGCTTTCATTGTTTTCATGTATCGAGGAATCCTCCTCATAGATTGTATAGGAAGCCTTTCCTAAAAAGTTCACTCGTCAAATTCTAACTTATCGGTTGAGTGAGGGATGAATGGCGTAGGCTTCTACAGAGTGCTAACCAAAAGAAATGTTTATGAACAATTTATCTGATTACAAAGCTTTGCTTTTGAGTGAAAATTGTCTTTGGAAATTTTAAATGATGTTTGTTTCTTCCATGACATAATTCTTCCTAAATTATACATAGGTGATCGGCCATGTATAATGAGGACAAATGATGTGATGCTTGGTTTTGTTGAAATGGTATTATGTTCCTCCAAGTTTTAGATGGTATTCAACGTTTGTTTTGTAAGATAATGGCTCAATAATTTTCATAGTAACATGAGAATTGTTTAGCATGATGATATTAAATCGTTGATAAATGGTGAAAGCCAATTGATAGGGTGGTAACAAAACAACTTGTTTTAAAACTTTATGAAACAATGTTTCTAAAATGGTGTAAAATAGCTCGAAATAAAATTAAGTGAAATAATTTCATGAAATAGTAGCAAAATAACTTGGAATAAAATTTGTTGAATGGTTTTGTAGGATACATGGGAGAACCTCATCGAGTAGTAATAGTATCCTAATTGGTCAAGAATAAAGTTGGCCTAACCCCTAGTAAGATAGTGATGTATCGTCGTGAAATGATAGAAAATTGGGCAATTGGAATAGGGAATGAAATAAACAAAGGTTGTGATTATCATAGAGATAATAAAGGATAAAGATTACACTAAATAGAAATGTACTTATACATGTTCCTGTTGATGGTATAATCATGTTTCAAGTGTAGGGAGTATTAGGTTGTCTAGCGACAATGACCTAGAACTTTCATAGTCCTCAAACCTATAAGATAGTGTGGTTTACGTAGTCTTAGTGGTAGATGGTAATGGTGTGTTAAATCATGCACGCTTCCCAGTCGCAAGTCGATGTATGAGTATCGTGTATGAGATGTGATGGTGCGGATGGTGCTCAAAATGATAATGATGAAAATGATAACAATGATGATAATGGAAATCCTTGTGGTGAGTTAAGAAAATAGGTTCGTTAGGACTAAGCCTATAAGTTCTACCAAATGGTATGATCTGTCCCAACCCGAATGATAAAATTGTCCCGATCCTACGGTGAATCAATGGTGATCGTGATGGTGTGGTGCAACTTCTCCTCTCAAAGGGTTCGGTGTCCGCATCGGATAATATGTGTGGTAGGCGGTGTAAAGTCAACTGATGTTAAAATTGTGATAGGGAATGACAGGCATTCTCCATGTCAAAGTCGATGTGAGTATGATGGGATGGGTATCTAAAGGCATTAATGTGACAATCGATTTGAAATGAAAGTAAATAACTTCAAAATGCGTGCGAAACCGCATGTATAGTGACTATGCACTTATGATAAAATGATGAGATCTATGATGATGTAGTTATAGTCTAGAGGTCAATGATGCAACCTAGTTCTCTATAATCAAGCTCGATGCTGTCTGTCACACCCCAAATTACTGTTTTCTTGTGAGAATGGAATTCTGGGGATTGATTGTCATAGCATCACAATCAGGTTATATTGAACGACCTAGAATGTGGTTTGAAAAGAACATCGATTGATATATTCAAAACATTGAGTTACAAAGATGGGTCCAAAATGAAAGTTACTATAATGCGGAAAATAAGTTTGGTACAACTCAAACGATGTTTTTAAAGTGTATAAATCCCTCGTGAGGCAGCGTCGTCTGCGACTCTATGATATGTCCACATGTATGCCATGAAGTGAATGTCTTAGTAACTTTGTTGCAATGATAATGATGATGTAATGGCAATCTTGAAATAGGCGCAACCTCGACCGTGACCTATTATGAATGATATGTTCTAATGTAAATCATGAAACAATGTCGTGCATGCAATCCACATGTAATCTATACCACTTATACGCTTTTGAAAATAAATTTATCGATGAATATATGTTTATGACATCTCGTCATGTTATAAAATACTATACAAGTATTCTGTTGAAATGATATCCCTCGATAATCATTTAGTGATTTATTATGAAACTATAACTTTTAGTAGTAAAATATTGTCATTTGACAATTTCATGAAAGTGACTAAATAGCCTTGAAAAGCTAGTCGTAAAATGGTGCACGTCGAGTGTTAGGAAACGAACTCAACGGTTTTAGGAAGCTTGTATCATTATCTCAAAGTTTTAGTGTTTAAGTTTCCTTCCTAGAGGTCTCGATCACAAAGAAAAATATAGGTTAAGTATGGTACCTTAGTCCAAAGTATAGTTTAAGGATGGTTTTCGGCAAAGTTTGAGCAACCGTAATTAATTCATTACAACTCCGCCAAACAAACGGTCGGACATTTTGGAAAATATACTTGGTGAACTTACTTTTACTAGAAGACATCACTTTATAAAAAGTTCTACATCGATGTTAAAAACGTCCTCCAACATGGTAACTAGTTTTGCCGTAATATTTGCCTATTAGAAATAATATAGTTTTTCTTATATAATAAAGTTACGGCAACTTTGTGAAAACGTGTATAATTTAATCGTTACAAGTCCGCTTTCTATGTTTTATAGGTCCTTAGCTTTGTATCAAAGTATACTAACATATTTTTGACAAGTCGACATAATTTATAACACCTAAGTTTCATTTTTGACTCGTACAAAATAAACAATACATCTTTGAAATTTCGAGAAAATTATAGTTTTAAATGCATAACTTGAAAAATTCATAACTTCTTCGTTATAGCTCCGTTTTAATGCATTCAGCGTAGCGGTTTCGTTTTAAAGTATATTTTCTAAATATCTAGGCAAAAATTTTATCTCTTGTTGGATTTTCAGATTTTAAAATAAGGACAGAGACCCTTTTGCAAACTTGTCGAAATGAGTTTTCTCGCCAAACCTATTCTAACCCATTCAAAACCACTCAAAGCTATTCTAATCCTACCATACACCTTCTTAGGGTGTCATGGGTTCCTAGACATCACCAAAAATAATATATAACAAGGAGTAATTATAGGATGACTTATATATACATAACTCTTAAAATCAATGAAAAGTGGTATAAACCTCATGAGACTTGCATGTTTTCTCAAATAAAATGAAATGACCATAACAATGAATATGAAATATTATGATGAATATGAATGCTTACTAGTAACTTGATGAGGTTATGAGAACAAAGGATTTTTCCTAATCACCCAAGGTTTATATTGCAAAACCTTAAACAAAGAGTGATACTAATGTGTTAAAACCTTGTCTTGAAAATTTTTATGATGATCTTCCTTGGTCTCCTTGTGGTTGCCGGTTCTAGCAAGAGAGAAAGGAAAGAAATGCTTTGATCTTTTTACTTTGCAATAATGAAGTGAAATGTTTAGATAATTTAGTATAATACAATATAATTACAAGAGATATTATGTAAGTTTAGGTGATTCACCCAAATGACTCACCCCCTTGTCGACAAGGGGGTGTTATCATTTACTTTCATATATATATATATATATATATATATATATATATATATATATATATATATATATATATATATATATATATATATATATATATATATATATATATATATATATATATATATATATATGTATATATATATTTAAAATATTTAAAGTATGATTAAGTGTAAGTTACTTGAAGACTTGTGGTAAGTTGTGTACACATTTGTATATTTAGGGTAGCGTTAGATAAAAATAAATTTTAACGGGTCAAGATAAAATATATTTAGGTCATAAAAATTATAAAAATACATTTCTTGCAAAATTTGAGTGAAATAATAATAATCGTGTAGAATTTAAGAAAACCGTAAGTAATTATATAAATATAACAATTTATATACAAAATAAATTTAAAACACCTGGGTAAACTCATAATATTACTTTATAAACTTAATATGAGCATAAAAATATATCGGGATAATTTTTGGAAGTAACGGATCAATTGTTCAAAATAATTAATCACGCGATAACGTTTATTTAATAAAAGTTATACGTTTAATGAAAAATGCAAAACCATGCATGAACTAATATGATGACAATGATGTTAATGAAATGTAGACTAAACTTAGTCTATATGAAATGTCCTCGATGATATGATCATGAATTCATAGCTAAACCATTACGGTTACGTGAATTTGATACTCGTAAACCCGAGTTTACGATAAACGATAAATGATGAAGCATGAATAATGTTTTGAGAAATGACCTGAATATACGAGTTGTCACACGGGTCACCTTGTTGCACCCACGGTGCGACCATAGTGTGTTCCCATAATATAACCTTTGTCATTGGAGTAGCAAAATTCAACCCAACGTGATATGGCGGGACAATGGAGACGAACCTCTTGTAACATAACCTCGCGGTCCACCAAATTGAAGCATTTTGAAATCCGCCAACAACATTGAGAGGCCCACATCATCTCCACGGTCTTCAATAAACCGATTCTCGGCATGAGAATAGCCTCCCACCTCCGAAACCCCAACTCCAGTATCAGATCATTCAAGTATCCATCTAAAGAATGACCAATCATAGAAGCACCACCTTGAGACTAAGCGCCTCAAACGGTCCCTCTGACAATAGGACGGATACCACCATACGGTTTGATCGGTGTAAGAGGAGCCTGCAATATACTCGCCAACGCTTTAGGACATTTAACCGTCAAGAAAAAGATTTACCACGGGTGATAAAGCAATTAACTCATCGGATATAGCCGCAAATGACACCACTAAAACAATCCACGAGGGTGTTGGAGCACATGAACCATCACGCACTACAAGATGTACCACGTGAAACTCTTAATCATGTACCACAAGGTTATTATTATTATTATTATTATTATTATTATTATTATTATTATTATTATTATTATTATTATTATTATTATTATTATTATTATTATTATTATTATTATTATTATTATTATTATTATTATTATTATTATTATTATTATTATTATTATTATTATTATTATTGTAAAAAGCGGGCTAGGCGGGTCATCGCCTCGATTTAAAACAAATCGGTCAAACTAAGCGAAAAAAAGTCAAAAGGCGGTCAAACATCCGCCTAGGCGGAGCTAGGTGGCCAAGGCGGTCAACAAAGTCAATGAAAAGTCAACATTTCTTTTTAAAGGCATTTTTTAACTAAAAATTAGGGCTTTTCTTTTCAATATACCCAATCCATATCTATATCTATATCTATACTACTTATAATGCACGAAGGCACCTCACTCTTAATTTTAAGACTTACAAGAAATGAAGCATGGTTTACAACACTTTAATGCACCCAATTTTCATAATTACAACAAAGTAAGCATATTGTACAACAAAATAAAGCGTTGTGTCATTTTAATACCAAAATTCTATCAAACAACATTAATGCTATTAAAACACCTATTCACAAAAATTACAACCATTTAAGCACAATGTACAATAATTTGCAACCAATTTTTAGATTTACAATGAGAATAATCATAGTGTACAACAAAATAAGCATGATGTAATTTTCAGACTTATTTTCAGTCTTACAACATTAATGCTATTAAAGTGGTCAATGTTATTAATGACTATAATGACTACTACTTACAAGAAAAGAAACATAATGTACAACACTTTAATACACATAATTTTCAAACGTACAAGACAAGAAGCATAGTGTACAACAAAACACCACATTAATTTAACTAGTCAATAAATACAATTAATACAGTTATTCAAACACCCCTTACATAAGAAATATAAATTATCAAGCATATTGTATAACCAAATTAAACACAATTCCTGCATTAATATTCACTACTACAAATAATAAAGCACATTATACAAATATTCAAGCCCGAACAGGCAACGGGCCAAATGGAGGCTTCGAGCTTCCCGAAGGCGCGGACCAACGGGCTCGAGCCCGAGCGGACACGGCCAACGGGTTCGAGCCCGAACAGAACGGGCTATCTGAAATTCTTGATATCCAGTAAATTTTATTGTTAAAAAAAACATAATAAACTAAAATATATTATTTATCGAAAATTTTATTTGGTGCCAATTGTAGCAACGCGGGTACCCGCTAGTTTAATTTATCATAACATCTCAACACAAAAGAAAAACCACGGAATGTAAACACAAAGTAATGGGGTTTTTATATGAAATTCGAACAATATGGACAAGATGAGAATCTAGCATCAAATTAATATGTATGTTTGAAGTATTTGAGGTAACATGTTAACATTTGAAGTTTTAAGTACTTGAATTGTTATGTTTATTTGTCTATTTTGCAACTTCAAACTATGTGAACTTTGAACTATTGAAATTAGAAGTATTTTGTTATATTAAACATATTATGTATAATATTTATATCTAAAAAATTTCAATCCGCCTAAGCAACGCCTAGGCTAATTCCATCTCGAAGTGGTTGACGATGACTAGCGCTTTAAATGATTTTTGCAACATTGATTATTATTATTATTATTATTATTATTATTATTATTATTATTATTATTATTATTATTATTATTATTTTAAATTATAATTACTTCATATTATAACTAATTTATATTACAATTACAATTCATTTACAACTGTAATTCATTGACATTATAATTCATTCATATTACATTATAATTCACTTTAGATTTTCTAGCGAACCAAAATGTAAACAAACAATGTTCAGAATCTTTAAGTATGTTTTTTTCTTTTGTTTATTTATTATCTAATATCTCAATTAAAGTAATGGCAAAAGCATAACGATGAAGAATACTTTCTTAATGTGAAAACAACAAACGTAGCATCTCTAAAAAGGAAAAGAAGAAAAACATATGAATTTGTCAAGCCATGATTCCTATCATATCATTTCTCACTTTTTTTTCATGTAATTTTCTTTCGCAAATGTGCATTTTGTTTTACATATGAAGAAACTAAAGTTAATATAGAAATAACATGGTGATTTCGCTATTGTTACATGTTATTCTGATTAAAGAGTACTTAAAAAACTCAAAGGATTTATTGAAGCACGAGTTAATGATTTATAAATTTATTTCTTTGCTATAAAGAAAATAACGTTAACCTCTTTTTCTCCTAAACCCCAACTATCATTTTATAACAAAAAGGGTGTCATCATCGTTTCGGTTGTTTATACTATTTTAAAGAAGTTTTATGCCCTTTTAATTTCTTTATCTTTGTTGCTAAAATGGAACCAAACAACACCTTCCATTTTTAATTTGGACCTATAGTTGCCTTAAGTATGAAGATATATATATATATATATATATATATATATATCGATGTTTCTTGAAATGATTTCTTAAATGATTATGAAATGTTTAAGAAGATTAATATGTTGGTGTTTAAAATCTATAAAACATAATCCATAACTTTGGATTTTTTTTTAAGAAAAGTAAGATCGGATCTGATTAGATATTAAGATCCTAAGATCAAGATCGGGATCTTCAAATATTAAGCTTGCAAAGATCAATCAGGATTATTTTTACTTTGTATTATTGTAAAATTGTAAAATTATAAGATTGTGATCGGGATTTTAACAACCATGATATATATAATCACGGTTTATGACTTAAGACTTGTATATTAATCTATATCTATACTACATATAATGGGTGTATCCCATTTCTTAAAAATTTAAGAATCTTGAAAACTTAAAAATTATTTAAGGAAACACACAATTTATGAAAAAAGACAAACATATAAAAGTTGATTTGAGAATACATTAATGTAAAGCTTATAAATGATGTAGATGTTTATAATTTAAAAAAACACAACTGCGTTTGATTCACAGTTCACACATAAAGGACATTTGCATGTAATTTGTTATTAATTATGTCCATTTACGCCAATAGGAATCAGATACAGAAAGGGAAGTATGGAATTTGTCATCTTATTTTCAGCTATCTATACTACATATAATGGGTGTAGCATAGTAACAGAACTTTAAAGCGACAAATAGTTATAATTATATTTTAGTTAAGTGTATTGTGTAACAAAAATATCACTATAACCATCTGCAATAAAGGAATAAGGACCAAAATCAAATCTACTTCTTCAATAAGATTTTGCAAGATGCATAAATCAACTTCCCTCCACTGTAAGAACTAGCATTTTCTCTATTATTGTCATCCATGTAATTCAAAATATACTTCCAAGCGCATCCAATCGACATCCTAATAGAAAAGCCCCTGAAACAGGTTCTGTCAAACCACGAGTACACAAGCAGAATGTCAAAATAGGCGATCGAGCTAAGCGCATATGAAATCACCTATATATCCAGACATTCACTCAAAGGGAAAATTATGGCAGATTCCCTCACCGAGGTTGAGACACCGCTTCCGACATTACCATGCAAGAACTCAAAAGCGCAACCAAAACCCACAGGCCACGAAGACGAAACATGGACTCTACACACTGACAACGCATCATGTAAACAAGGTTCAAGGGCAAGTGATGTATGGTTCGTGGTCGAAAGACTTCCTTTCCAAAGAGCAACTTTTACAACCCACTGGGCAGTGTACCTAATCATTGCAGTGTAGTATGGGTAAGCCCAGGGGGTTGATCGTTCTCTAGGAGAATAGAGATGCTAGTAGAGATGTATAACGAAAAGGTAAGGTGAGGGTGATTCTTTTTATTCTTCTATAATTTTTTTATGAAAGCAAGTAAAATCTCGGGGTTTGAGGAGTGTGGGTTTGGTAAATTACCAATTAAAATACTTAACAAATTAAATTAAAACTAATTAAACTAAATGGTAAAAGTAAAAGCTATGGATTGTAGGAGTGTGTTCTTATGATAATTAAAAGGGTGTTAACTTAGATTTTCTTACTCCCTAGTTATCTTTTATTGGTCGGTTGAATTGTCACATCCTTGCCTAATTGATGCGTTGTATTCCATGTTCTAGTCATAGGGCGGTGCCTAATTCCCCAATTCTATGAATTGTAACTCTCCTATATAACACCCGGGATCCCCAAGTACCGAGGAATCTTCCCAGAATATCCTATTATCCTTAAGCTGCAACTCACGCAATAAACGCAACGGGAGCCTATAGTGCACTCCAAGGCTTTATGCTATTTAGGACGTTCAAGCTCGCAACAATGAAAGAAGAAGCTAGTTTCCTTAATCTAGCGTATACCAATTAGAACAAGAGACAACCTAACAATAATCAATAACTAGGTTTCATTGGATCTAAGCAAACACTAATTTAACTTAGTTATGCATGATAGATAAGCAAGAACACAAGCAAACAATCAAACATAGATGAAACATGGTGATAGATTGGATAAACAAACTTATCTTGAAGTGTAAAAGAGGGTTTGGGACCCTAAAACACTTTCCAAGTCGGAACTCAAACGAACTAGGGTTTGCTCTCCAAAATAATACACACATAATGCAGAAAATTCGAGGTCTATATATAGAATTTACATCTGCGACGGCGTCGCCTTTTAATAGTGACGCCATCTAATCACCGTCATTAGGGTTTCGTCTTTGCCAAGTCATCATTGGGACGACGTCGGGTAGAAAGCAGTGACGCTGTCTGGGTTGCTCTGGACGTCTTCTTGGGAAAACCTTGGTCGTCTGGTGTAAAATGAAAGAGCTACAGCCTTATAAAATTAGGCGTGACACCGTCACTTGATAGGACCAAAATATGTTCTGAGTCGTCGCTTGAGAATATTTGGAACACCATGTAAGCGACGGCGTCGCCCTTGAGGTTGGGACGCCGTCCAGCTTCTGAATTTGCCTTGTTTTTTTGACTTTTTCGTTTTCTTCATGTTTTCGCTCATTTTCGTCCAAATATGCTTCATTCCAGTAATTTGCTTCCAAAAGACCTAAAATGTGAAAAGAAACGATTTTAAGCTGATTAGGATATAAAATGTAACGATTTAGGGCTTAAATGACCCCCTAAAAATGTATGTTTTAAATCTTTATCAAATATCCCTACACTTGAAATTTCCTTGTCCTCAAGCAAATGTACTTTTGGCTAATCGATTTATGAGTTAGAGGTCATTTAGCATTTGGTTAAAACAATCTACAACAAGTACAAGTGCTACAATAGTCAAAACAAGTACGGAAGTTATACACTAGTTCTCACATTGGTGTTTGGATTCTCATCTCTGTGTATATGAAATATAGCATGTAAGGAAATGGAAGATAAACACTCTCACCGTCATAGAACATATTACCATAGGCTTGAGAATAGATCAAACCTCCACCGCTTTGTAAGCACCTAGGAATAACTATCAAAGAGGTCTTTACAAAGGGTTATAATGTTAGGCTTCGGATAGGGAATAAAAGGGTTTTGTTGGATATCGGGAATTTTTAGTGGGGGCAAGTCAAAAATCTAAGTTATATGCATGTAAAACGCGGTGTTGCTAAGCCAAGACTCGACTCACTAACACTAAATAACAACTTGAAATAGAATCAAAACATAAAACATAAAAGATAGATGTAGGATGGTAGTCCATATATATATAGATTGCGGTTCTAGAGAAAAGTGTAATTAGAGAGAAAAGTGAGAAAAAAAGTTATAGGGTCTAATTTGAAACATCTCAAACTTCAGGGGTAACTTTTAAAACCACCCCACCCACCCCACACCCCCACCACAAAATTTTTTTCCCAAAAAAAAAAAAAAAAAAAATCGGGCAAAATTTTTATTTTTTTCCAAGAAAATTATAACCGTGATGCACCTTTTTTGTGCATCTCGGTTATAAAAATTGGTGCATCATAGTTATAACTACTTTTTTAATTGTGATTCACCAAAATAAAAAGCGCATCGATCGCATATGTTATTAACTTATTCCAGAAAAAGTTTTTAATTAGAACGATTTTTCAATTGATTCAACACGCTTATTTTATTAATCACATGGTTAAATATACAATGAAGTCAATTATTCTAACATGTTTCAGAGTCATTTTATTAGTTACATGGTTAACTTACTTTTCATCAATTCACGATTGTTAATATATGCACTAGCGTTATCCCAATGACAAAGCATGCGACGCTACCATGGCTACCATAGTTCCGTCTCTAGTTGTACAACTAATGCCCCTTAAAGGGCATAGTATGATAAGTTATTGCAATGTTATTTGAGCATATTAGGTAACAATTGTTGGGTGCATCTCGGTTATAAAATTTGGTGCATCATAGTTATAACTAATTTTTATAACTGTGATGCACCAAAATAAAAAGGTGCATCACAGTTATATAAATTTGGCTGGAAATTTTTGGCCCCAAAAAAAAAATTGGCCCTGTAAATAAAAATTTGGCGGATTTTTTTAGGGGGGTGGCAGTGGGGGTATGGTAATTTACAAAACCTCCTTAAAGAATGAAAGAAAATACAATTAGGTCCTTGTAGTTTGGTGTGAAAAAAGGGAGGGGAAGAGGGGGTGATCTAATAGTTGAGATTATTTTTCTCACTTTTATCTTGAGACAAACTTTTTAAATAATCCAATATCTCTCTCTCTATATATATATATATATATATATATATATATATATATATATATATATATATATATATATATATATATATATATATATATATATATATATATATATATATATATATATATATATATATATATATATATATATATAGGAAGGGTTATTTTGTAACCAAGAAAAATGCGAGAACCAAAGATCACCCAATCGATTTTTTCTTATATTAATTTTTATTATTTAATTCAAAAATGGTATAATGGTAAAATTACTTTTTTATATTTGATTTTTTTTACAAAAAACGTTTTTTAGTTCTGTAATTCTAGTATATATATATATATATATATATATATATATATATATATATATATATATATATATATATATATATATATATATATATATATATATATATATATATATATATATTTACATTAATGTGCACATGTGTTTTACATTGTGTGATAATTGTATTTTTCGTTTATGCATAGGTGTTTTGTATTTGCACATGTATCTATAAAAAATATTACATAAGTATGTATACAAACAACAAAACTTTATTAATACATTTATGCAATATTATACAAATAACAAAACTTTATTAAAAAATATTACATAAATATGTTTTATTACAAATATATGAAGCAAGCACATGTGCATAATAAAATGTCTTTAATAGTTTGTTCATCTTTTAGGCGTGCGCATGTATTCCTCGTCTTGTTCAAAAATCCATGAAATCTATACATGTGTTTTTAATCCTTGTGCACATGTGTTTTTCCTCATTGGCCACTCTCGATCTCTTTGTATGCATATGTGCAGTTGAGTTCGTCCATATGCCCTTATGTAAACATTGCATTCTTCATATTGCTCATTATACTCGAACCTCTAATCACAAACAAGTAATAGAGGAATTATTTAATCATAACAACTAACAAAACATATATGCACAATCCTTTCATAACAACCGAAATTAAGCAAAAGAAACAAGTTCATGAAACTGCAAAAACACATATGCATAAAAGGCATCAAATTTACTAGAAACTGTGAAAACACATATGCACTCTCAGTAACACATATACACTCTCAATAACACATATGCAAACTATTTTTATTGATATTGTATCGGTCATAAAACCAAGCAATACACAATGAGACAACATTTATCCACTGTCCATCGGTACTATCGTCCTACATAATAAATAGTGTCATGGCTTTAATGAGTTTCACAAATTCATATATACTAGTTTGTAACTATATTACGTACTTATCATTTGATATGATAACAAATATTACTAAGAAATATAAAGGGCAAACATAACGCAATTTTTTGACAGCAAAAAGAGCAACCAAACACCCATGTTTTGACATAATTTCCAGCAGCTAAACACCCATATTTTTTGCATCTTTACGTCAAATTAATTAGAGTGCCATTCCTTTAATTTATTTTTTTCTTTAAACATGCTTAATGGCCACATTAATCACACAAAAGATACTACATTTTAACACATGATCCCATTTTTTAATTGTACATATCGCCTAAGAGTGGAACATCACTTTTTTGACACTATCAA
The DNA here is from genome assembly GCA_022545495.1 of Chrysanthemum lavandulifolium. NCBI lineage: Eukaryota > Viridiplantae > Streptophyta > Magnoliopsida > Asterales > Asteraceae > Chrysanthemum > Chrysanthemum lavandulifolium. The sequence goes on along the minus strand of CM040242.1, from coordinate 109,098,714 downwards.
CGTAAGACTATCAATTATAGTTGATACTGCAATTTAATCGTACATCTCCATTTTTTAATCAGACATATTACCTAAAAATTGTAGTTGATGCTGCAATTCAACACTATCAATTTTTTGAAGATAAAATAACAAATTGCCTCATAATGGAATATCACACCTTGAGAAAATAAAAACTACCACGGGCCTCCATCTTTTTCATCTATTGAGTAGTCTTCATGAGATTTATCAACTGTAATTTTATAAACAAAAAACAAATGAAAAACGTTTATTTCTTCAGAAGTTCGATCTTGAAAAAAGAACAAGAATGGTGAAAAAGTACGGCATTTCATTCTAGCCAATAAAACAAGGATGGATTCAAATACGACGTTTACGGGAGGAAGACTTTTGGATCTGTAGATGGTAGGGGCTGTTCGTAGGTTAAAAGATTGGAGGAGATAAAAAAAGTAAGCATGTGATGGATCTGATTTGAAAAGATTAGGGATAACACCATCTTCGGTTTTTTGCTCGTCATTTTGAGGATGGAAGAATCGAAGGAGAAAACTATTAGATGGGATGTTAGGGGTGGCGGCTGAGATTTTGGTTAATGAGAGGAGGCAGTTACTAGGTTAAAAAATGAAAGAGATACAATATTAATTATGCGGTTTTAGAGTAATTCAAAATTACATAAATGCCCTTTCATCCTTTTAAAATGTAACTTGTTATTTAAATTTATTACTATTATGCCACCAATATTTTTAGCCATTGATCAAAAAATAAATGGCTCAGATTGGTTCTCGCAGTTCTCGACTTTTTTTTTGTTCTGAAAATAACTCCACACTATATATATATGTTTGTGTATATATATATATATGTTAGCCTTTATAGTTTTTATTAGAAGTGATGGTCATTCACGTTTAGGAACTTTGTAACGTGTGTTAGATATCGTGTTAGAATAGTCAACGGGCTCGTGGATTGGGCTAAGCTAATTGGTTATTAGTTTAGTTAAGCTAGCATTGTATAAGTTCATGTAACCCAATCCATGTCCAAGCCCATATACGGCCCATGGCCAAGCCTTAGGGCATCCTTTGTCTTGTACTATAAATACCCCTCAAGTATGTCATTTGAGGGGTGTGCTTGAGTGTGTGTGTGTGTGTGTTTTCCTTTGAAGCAATATAACATCTTATTGTTTCATCTTTCTTCTCTCTACCTCTTTAAACATACACGATCCATATCATTCAAGTCACCAAATTCTTCATCTTTCATCTCACGATATCTGTTGTGTAGAACGTGTTCTTGTTGTGTGGTAAACGTTGGTATTTGTTGATAAGGTATTCGTGATAAAGGGTATAACAATATATATATATATATATATATATATATATATATATATATATATAGGTTTGGGTTATTATGAAAGTTTCTTATAATGAAAAGAATGAGAAGGTATGTGGAGGTGACATGTGTCACCTTGCCACATCATCATGCCACATCACCATACCCCCACCCGAAAAAAAAAATTTTTCAAAAAAAAAAATTCATAAAAATTTTTTGGGCAAAATTTTTTTTCCATAAAAATTTTGCCAAAATTTTTCTCGCATCACAATTATGAATTTAGTGCATCAAGGTTATAAATTCTTGCATCACGGTTATATAGTTCTTTGCATCACAATCATGATTTTAGTGCATTAATGTTATAACCTTGATTTTAGTGCATTAATGTTATAACCTTGATTTTAGTGCATCATAGTTGATGCACTTAACTATTAACTATGATGCGATAACTTATAATAAAGATGCACAAAACTTATTAGTGCATTAAGGTTATAAGTTACGCGCCACAATTATGATTTTAGTGCATTAAGGTTATAAATTCGCATTACGGTTATAAAGTTCTTGCATCACAATCATGATTTTAGTGCATTTAAGGTTATAACCTTGATTTTAGTGCATCATAGTTGATGCATCGAACTATTAACTATGATGCGATAATTTACCAATGGATCATTAGTCCAATGGTTTGAGCACTTGTGCTTGAGTCAATGACCCAAGTTCAAGTCCCATCCTTGGCATTTGCTTAATATAGTACCCACCTCCGCAAAACACGTGGGCTGCTGGAGAGACTTTGTGGAATAAGAGTTTAGGGTCCGAGTCTTGGCTCATGCTCACTCGGTTGGTGCCCACTAGGCCGGAGAGGTTGGGAGCTATTCCTTGTGGGGTGGACAATGGTGGCCAAAAGGCACCGGGTCGTGGTGTTCCCGCCAATCTACACCTTTTGTGGAATGATGCAAGAACTTATAAAAGATGCACCAAAACTTATTAGTGCATTAAGGTTATAAGTTCTTGCATCACGCATTATAAATTTATCGCATCATAATCATGATTTTAGTGCATTAAGGTTATAATATCGCATCACAATTATGATTGTGATGCGATTTTCTAACTGTGATCGATAATAAATTTTGGCGAAATTTTTTTTGCCCAAAAAATGTTTTTTAGCGGAAATTTTTTTTTTAGGGGTGGGTGGGGTGGGGTGGGGTGACATATGGCATGGTGATATGGCAAAGGTGACACATGTCACCTCCCATGCCTTCTCATTCTTTTCATTATTAAACTTTTCATTTTAACCCTACCTATATATATATATATATATATATATATATATATATATATATATATATATATATATATATATATATATATATATTTATGTTCATATGGTGTACACTTTAAAGTAGGATATAATAGGCACCAATAAAGGTTTGACAAGTGTCTTTTGTATTTAAAGAAAATGAATATTAATTTTATCGTCATTGAGGGTATTATAATGTCGTATTTTTCACATAATCTGAATTCTTCAATTCTATTCCATGTTTTCACTCATGATCCTCCACGAAAATTAGTACTCATACGTTACATACAAATACTAATTCCTCATATCCTATCACGATGGTTTTTATCCACACCAAAACATAAATCTAATTCAAATAACACACACCAATCATATCAAAATTTTAGGAATTATGAGCACTCTGACGACTTCATTTGAAGGTATGTAACAATCTCTTTATTCATATACTTCATTGATTATTGGTTTTGATTTATATTGTTTTGAGTTCCTTTTTGAGTTTATTTTTTTTGCCTAATTGTTAAACATATGAACATGTCCTTTTTGTTCATGAGAATGGTGGTGTATAAAATTGATGTTCCTTTTTTGCCTAACTTATATAAACACGCGCAATCTGTTTTGATGCAAAAAGCTAAAATTGATGTTCCTAACCCTCCTAAGATGAACATGAATGTAGTTTATGCATCAATGCTTGGTGTAACTGAACCTGAAGAGGTAACCATTCTTGTCCCTAAGGTTCTGTTGTCATTCGCACTAGGTGTAAATCAAAGAATGAGATTGTGATGAAGCTATCAGACAAGCCAAAGAGGTTGTGCAGGAACTGTGGCAAGTACTCAAATCATGATTCAAAGAATTTCCCAAAAAAGAAAAAAAAAGTATTACAAGACCAGGACGTGGATGATGTGAAGCGAGGACGGGTGAACACATGGATATTTACGATAGAGATTAGTTTGTTCAATTGGTTATGTCTGAATTATGTTTTAATGTATGTCTAGATATTAGTTTCATTTGATTGTTGAATCTTAATTATGTTTATTAGTAATGGAATGCTTTAAATGTTTGGGGTTAACATGTATCATTTTATTTTTTTATGTGCTTTCATTTTTATTTGTAAAAGGAGTTTTTGAGATTATATAATGGAACACATTCGATCCTTTGTTTAAACATGTATCAACTTCTATTTATTATGTGCTGTCATTTTTTCCAAAAGGAGTTTCTGGGATTATATGTTGTCATTTTAATTTGAAAGGGAGTGCTCAGGATTGCTTATATGCTATCATTTTTTTTACTGGAATGCTAGTTTTTTGGATTGATACATTCTAACTAATTACTTGCTTGTTGTACTTTGAAAGTGAGTGTTTGTGATTTTTGTACTGTAAGTCATGTGTAAGCCAATAGTTTGAGGATACTATTATGGTAGTATTTATTATGTGATTGTTGCATGTTTCAGATTCTTTAGTGTCAATTAAGTGTGTTTGGTAGTTTTTAGATTCTTCTATATGGGAGTGCAACAAAGGTTATAGTGTTTGTTTGGTACTTGGTGTTTGGCTGCAACTTCTAGTGCCATATTGTCTGCAAGATTTGGTATGTTGCCTGTCCTTTTACTTTCGATTCATCTGCTGCAATATTGTCCACAAGTTTGGCTGCAAGTTCAGGTTTCTAGTGTTTGGCTGGTATTTAGTATTTGGCTGCAAGTTCTATTCTACACAAGCATTTTATGGAATGGGCTGGTAGTAAACACTGATGGTCCATGTCCATGGGTGAAGTTCTTTTTATCTCATGGGCATGGTCCTCAATATGTCAGTGTTGGTTCGTGTGGATATAGTGTTTTATTTGGTCCCCAAGTTTTTTGTAGGTTCATGTATCAGTTTGTATAATTTCGGACAGTGTTTGGTTAGCACATGGTGGTGTTAACAATTCTCGATCTAGTTTATCAAACATTTTATACAATGCAAATGAGCATCCATGTATCATAAAATTTGATAACACATCTCATATGAAATTCACAATTTATTGATATACCAATTTAGAAACATGCAAAACATAAGCGTACCATTTGTCTTTACATAAAACACCCACATCTAAATAAATGGTTACTCGGTAAGCATACATGAGCCTTGTCAATAATAACTATCTCAAAAAATAAAAGCATCCTAAACTCGAAGCGCATCTTGCTTATTTAATTTAAAACATCAAAGCGGTGATCACTTCATCATCTGCGTAACACGTGCTTTGATTGTTTTAAATGCTTCAACCTCAAATGCTTCCTTTCTAACGGTAATGTTTTGATGCTTGCTTTTCTCTTCAAACTCATTCTTTACACGGTTGCGATGCAAGAAGAAACTTATGGCACATGTCTTTTAGCTCTTTAATCTTCTTTACCTTCTATACTCGAAGCCACAAATTTTCCCATATTCACCTTCAACTTAGACATCTTTGTTTGCTTGCTACAAACAAAGACATCATATATTTCCTCTTCATCTTCAAGCTGCGCATTCATATTTGCCGACACACAATCGTCTGAGCCCATTAATTGACAATACTAATTGGAAGACTTGAGATAAGCATTACGGTTAATACCTATAATCAATTAGAAAACTTTTATCATCGGTTTGATTGTCTTGGATTAACTTTCAACTTGTTATGAGATTAGCACAAACACAAACTTTTAAACATTTAGTTTTGAAAGTCCTAAATAACTAATAGCCAAGTTAAAAACAAAGTTTGAGGAAGCGCAACTAATAAAAAGAATGTTTAAAAGTGCGTGTTTGTGCTAATCTAATAACAAGTTGAAACTTAATCCAAGACAGTCAAAGCGATATAATTTATAAATTAGAATCCTTACTTAGTAATTGCACACAAACGGACTCTCATATTATAGCGGTAACCATATTTAGAACATTACTAGAATAGACTTTACCTTTTATCTTGTTTGTTCCTTACTTTTCAACTAGCCGCTAATTTCCCACTTCGCACTTCACATTCAAATTTGACATACTGAGTATTCATTCATTAGAATCCTTACTTGTTAATCACAAGTTACATACAAAATATATTTGATGTTACGTATTCACTATATTTACAAAACAATGATTACGTCGATCTACCATTTTATCGACATCCGGTTTATCCTTTCTCTATTTTTTCCGAATTATTTATTTCTATTCCAAGTCCATATTCAAAGGTTACTTCTGTTGTAGCTATTTTATGAGACACAACATCAACATTCATAAATTTCCTTGTTGTCTCTTGTCCACCATCGACAAGTTCATTTGGTTCATCGTTGAGAAATTATGCTAGACTACATATTACAAAATATCCCATTTCTATGAGAATGGGCGGAGATTGCCGCCTCTATGTATCACTGTACCACACAAATTACATTACCTCTTATTTTATTACTGTATCAAACAAATCACAAAAGCCCTTATTTTTATCATTGTATCACACAATTTCCAAAAGCCCTAATTTTATTACTGTATCACACAAATCACAACAACCCTAATTTTATTACTGTATTCACACAAATAGCAAAAGCCCTAAATTTATTATCAGATCACAAAATTACAAAAGCCCTAATTTTATTCTCAGTATCACACAAATTACAAAAGCCCTAATTTTTCTTATTGTATCACACAAATAAAAAGCCCTAATTTTTCTTGTATCACACAAATAACACAAGGCCTAATTTATTAATTGAAATAAATGAATTTATTATTTTAAACTCTTTTTAGATTCATGTATACCTTCTCATGCGTTATCCCATTCTGGTGTTGTTAAGTCGATAACTTCATTCTCGTTAATATATGAAAATCAACAATAACAACAATGCATTTCAGAAAACTAGGTACATATCATACTAACAACACCACCAACAAAAATGTGTCACTTACCGATCTACATCTCTGAAGATCGCCTAATTTGAGGTATAGGTTCGAAAAAGAATCACCAGTAGTTGTTAATAGTATATACAATTTGGGGATGAAATTTAGAAGAATGATTTATGCGAATAGCATTATTTTAGGGATAGGTGTTGCGTTTTTGAATATGCACGGGGTTTTTCATTTAAACATCTTTTCATTTTAACCCCATATATATATATATATATATATATATATATATATATATATATATATATATATATATATATATATATATATATATATATATATATATATATATTGTTAATACAAATAAGCCGTAAAACGTTTATTTATATTTTACTATCTTCTAATGTTTTGTCGATAACAAACGTAAAATCATTTTAACTAAACAAATAAAATACGTAAATGGTTTGAGCCAATAGTTTTACTAACACACTTATATTCTCATATAAATCACTAAACAAGTAACATTATTTTCATGTTATAGTAATACATATGTATAACAACTAGTGTTTACATATTGGGTAGATATATACATACTTAGTATGTATTATAATGGGTAATAGAATGGGTAGAAGTTTAAGTATTTGACCCATTGACTTAATACATTGAATTTAGTTGGGTAAAACCCAAAGTCCAGGACCTATACCCATAAAGCATGATCCATAATCCATGACCCATTGCATGACATCATGCATAAGTCATAATGGGTATTATCCATGACCCATGGAGCTAACACATAACCCATTGACTAGATGCATTGCATCTTTTAGATACATTGTATCTACTTGGATACCCATGGTCCAAATTCTAGGAGCCATGACCCATGACCCATAAACCATGGATAATGAGGGCGTCTCACGGATCACTCAGATAACACTAGACGGATACCTCCAACAAGGGATCAGTGGGATCCGTGGAACGAGAGTATGTTTTGTCTATAAATAGTGAGCCATTTCTTCTTTGTAAGTTGCCACTCCTACACATACTTTCTCCTAGTATTGTAAACTCTCTAACCTCGGATCCAAAGGATCTTTCTATGTAACTTGTGTTTGTTTTGTATGATTCTCTAGGTTCCTCTTAAAGGCGAGATCACCACCTCTTGAAGTCGAGCAAGCTCAAGTCCATGAGTTGCCATGCTTCGTCATCATCAAGACCATCAAGTTCTCTTGTCGATAGTTCTTTCTTTCTCTCTAGAAGTGTTGTGTCAAAAGCATTAGTGAAAAATGCCAAAATGGTCAAGGCGAAGGCATTAGTGAAAGGTGCCAAACGTCCATGTCAAAGGCATTAGTGAAGGATGCAAAGGGTCAAGTCAAAGGCATTAGTGAAAGTGCCAAAAGATCATGTCAAAGGCATTAGTGAAAGATGCCAAGGGTGTATAATCGATATGGTGCATCGATGTAAAAATAGAGATTGGTTGTGTCCAAGGATATTGATATCCTTGATGATGTTGTAATAAGGTGGGTCTCCTTTGGGATAGGTGTTGTGTAGTGTTGGGTAGTAGTTCCTCCTTTGTAATGGAACTCGGTATCTAGCCTTGTACCGGATAAAGTGTGGCGACGTTGTGATAGGTTTGGTTCTACCGTGGAAGAACTCGGTGTCTAGCCTTGTACCGAAAAAGAGTAGGCGACGTTATGAAGGCTTCTCCGCCATAAGGAGTTTGTGTAGTGTAGTGATTACGAACTCTCGATTAGGTGACTCGGTGAGTGGAGTAGGGCAAGGAAGGTGTCCTTGTAGCCGAACCACTATAAACACTCGTGTCGTGGTTTTGTGTTTCTTATTCTTTACCTTTGCATTACATATTTTCATATCTATCTATCAACATCCAACATACATATTTAAATAGATTGACATAAGTCGATATAAATATTTTAAAACGAAGTTTTAATCGGTAAAACTATTCAACCCCCCTTCTAGTTTTCCACAATTGGTATCAGAGCTTCGTTACCAAGTTTCTTACAGTATGTTGTACTTTAAAAACTTGATACGATCCGTGTATGATTGAAAACTACAAAGAAGGAAATCTTTTAAAACAAATTGTTTCTTTTATGTTGGATAGTGATAGATTATTCTAACAATTTCTTTTTAAGAAATCTTCTTTCTAGGACTTCTTCAAAGTCTTCATTTTTATTCAAAGAAAAATGAAGTCAACTCTCAAGGAAGAACCCAAAACTACTCACAACCTACTTATACTAAGTACAACGGATTACTTTAAAAGCTCATGAAGTATTTGGATATATGGTCTCTATAAACCATATCAAGAGTTTAGAGGTATGTTCACTTATCCACAAATTAGCTATTTTACGTTTACATGGATATGTTGATAATATTTTTTACACATGAATTAGGGCGTTAATAGTTGCAAGTCTCTAAAAATCTCGTCACCACTTTCCCGAGTTACTCATCATGGGAATAGTATTCCTCTTTGATTTTCTAAAGATCGTCAAACCAACGCCGCGTCATTAAATAGATCCTTGATAGTTAACCTATCAAAACACATTGACCAAAACGTCTATTCAATTAGGAACCTCATTCTTCAAAGTTATTTTTGTTCTATCACTATTGTATAACTTATTACGTAAATAACACCAAACACCCTTTTTACGTCTCGATGAGCCGGATCCCACGAGTTGTAGTAGCGGATCCCATTACAAGGGATGCGGGAGAACTGTGATGAGAAAACAATTATCGTTTTCAAAACTAGTTATGCTCTTTTCCTCTCCTCACAAAACACAAAACGACCCAAATTCCTTCCATCTCCATAGGGCTTCATATCTTCAAGCATCTCCTTTTGAACATCATTGTAAGTAATTACACTCATATGTTCCACTCGTCATCATCTTCATCCTAGGGTTTATGGTTTTTAATTTTCTTTTTAAAACATCAATTGATGAAATTAGGTATTGCAAAATTAATCACAAAAAAAGGTTTTCACATAATTAAGATTCTATTGTGTTTACAACATTGTTAATACAAATCAAAAACATAAACCTATCTCGGCAAATTTTACCTAATTGGAATTTTGGTTTTTCTAGGATCAACCATGCCCAAAGCTACCCAACAAGACCATCATGACACCGTCCACTACCTCTCTAGATACTATCGAAAAGAGGAGCTTTCGAAAATCGATCGTAAAATCTTCAAAAAGCTTGAAAAACGACTTATTAACGAAGGGCGTGTAGTTAAGGAATGTTTCCTTGAAAAAACTGACATTCGTCAAGTCTTCTCGGCAATCAACTTTGATTGTCTCATAGATATTGATGAACAAATTTGTCCGGTTTTCATATTTGAGTTTTACAAAGTGTTAGGATCATTCGAAATAGTGATGAAAGCATCTCAATCGCCTTTATCATCAATAAACAAAGCATTACTCTACCCTCAACACATTTGCACAAGTTCTCCGCATTCCTTGTGAAGGAATTTGTATGTACTCAAAGATTGGGCAATATCCACTCAATCCTTTGCACTAGATCCCAAACCAATCTACCACACTCCTCTTGATGACCCGTAATTGTTCGAGACACCATTTTCAAAATTAGAGCCGACCAATCTCGCTCAACCGCAACAAAGAGCTTATTCATCGTGATCCCTTTTAAATGGAACTCTTGAAATGAATCCCATCTATAGAAAGTGGGAAGAAATTCTTAGGAAAATGTCATTAGTTTGGTGGGAAACAAAGACCATCCAAATGCATGTCTTGTCCAAATGATCTATTGCCTCATTCACCAAAGACCATTTAACCTTGCCTATTACATGGTGAAAAGAATGGACGGTGTATTCAAAGTCAACAACATGGTACTTCCTCATGGTATGCTCCTAGCACGACTCGAGCGAGTATGTTAGTGCAATGTAACCTTCTCCTATCAACGATGATCATTTTCTTGCCGATCACGTCATGGTACCACTCACCAAACAACCTTCTAAACGGTTCATGATCAATGGAAAAAGACCTCATGCTCTCTCGGACCTCGAACGAAGAAGAAGTAAATGTCAACCCGTTGCAACGTCAACTTGGACCCCATAACCTACTTTAAACAACTTCCAACTCTTCCAAACGAGTCCAAGAATTCAAACAATTAAAGGGTATGATCCGATTGCCTAACTAACTACCTCATGGCGTCGAAAAGAGGAAGAAAAAGATTGACAAAAGAGACATTAGGATTATGGTTGTTTTAGACATATCTTTTATCATTTTGCAATGGATTCTTATGTTTGTGGATGCTTTATCTTATTTGTTTGGATATTATCACTAATACTCGTATTTATGTTATGGATTATGAGATATTTACTTGTTTTGTTGTTTATTCTGAGAAACTCGTAGCAATTAGTATACATAATGTAGTGCAAAAAGCGGACACCTTATACGTGATGCTTGATCTGCGGAGCCGGATCCCTCAATTTGTACTAGACAGATCCTCCTTTTAGAGATCCGTGGGATCCGGGAGATAGAAATGCAATTGGAGACCTCCACACATCAAACCAAAGCACACTAGAACACTTCACACTAGCTAAACATAGTGCCTTAGGACCACTTAAGTCTTCTTCAAGCTCAATAAGTATCACACTCACTTATAGCTCATTTAGGATCACACTCAAGGTGCTTTTTGATTTATCATTTCACCAAAACTCATCATCCTTCCACTCCAATACTCACACATAATTACTCACATGTCAACACATCTAGTTTTATAATTTTCTCAATTTTAGCAAATTGATTTTAGTCATCCGTACCTCAAAATGGGTCAAAAACTAGTTTTTCATTTCTTATAATTTTTAAGGAATTTTCCAAATTTATCCTAAGTTGCCATCTGATATCTAGGATCATTTAACACCACTTGACACTCTCATATCCCCTAGTGTCATCTTTGATCACCCATTGGTGCTCATAAAGTCTCATTTTCTTCCATAAAAGGTGTTAGGAATTGGAAAATTTCTTAGTGAAGAGTCGGTCACCCCAAATGTTATCTAGCATAAGTTAGCTCGTAGATTTGTCGTTAGTCACGTTATTTATTGTCTTATTAGTTAGTCAAGGCGTAAAATAGTTTAGTGCAACACCGTGGAGGAAGGACGGGTCTTTACCCACTGTATCCCCGATCCACGGGCCGATGGGAGTGGGTGTATTGTGTTAGTATAAATACCCTTCCATCCATGGAAGGGTGGTGCTCATAATCTAATACTCTACAATTTGTGTAAACCTCTAGCAAGAACACCCTCTCTCTACTTTCTCTCTAAAATGGAAAACATGTATTTTGATCTCCCAAGACCACCGAATCATCTAACACAATAAAATAACGATCCTACAATTGGTATCGAGCCAAGGTTATTTTGTTGTGTCGATTTTTTGGGGTCTTTGATTCGTTGTAAACGGTTTTGTGTTCCTTTGTGTGGTCGAATTTTTCTCGCTATTGTTTGGTAAACCCGACTTTTATGGTCAAACATTGATGAGGTCTCATTACGTTATGGGTCATATGAATCTGGTTTTCTTGTATCAAATGGTCAAAAGTAGTTACATGGCACGAAATGGTTACAACACTTGTTTTTGTGTCAAGTTCTTTGTCAAACTGTGTTTATTCATCATTTAGTATTGTCTTTGTACCATTATCGTGTATTAACATGGTTAAACATCGCTTTTATGGTCATTTGAGGTCAAAAGGTGCAAACTTTTAATGTTTTTTCGGGTTTGTATGAATATGGTCGGAATAAGGGTCGGAAAACTCATCGGAAATGTCATATATCATGTTAGCGAGTTATACAAAAAAAAAAAAAACTGTCTAAATTCAATGAATCTACCTAGCGACTTGGTCCTGTATTACCTAGCGACTTGTTCTTTAACAAGTCGTAGCGAGTTAGCTTAGCGACTTGGCTAGCGACTTGGCTAGCGACTTGGCTAGCGACTTGGCTAGCGACTTGGCTAGCGAGTTGGCTAGCGAGTTGGCTAGCGAGTTGGCTAGCGAGTTGGCTAGCGAGTTGGCTAGCGAGTTGGCATAGCGACTCAGTTAGCAACTTGACTTTATACTCCGCTAGCGACTTGACATGGACAAAAATGAAGAAGAAGAAGTATGACAAGCTGACCATGACCTTACAACCTAAACATCAAATGATCTGAACAATGACCACATGACTCATAGCCGGTCTCATCATATACCACAATATACCGTTCAAATACAACATGACACAAGAACCTCGGTTTATCACATCATCATCAACTTCTCATATTGAATGAAAGAAGAAAAAACGTAGCAACAAGGCTATAACAAATCCCAATCCAAACCATCCACTATCTCCTACCACATCCAATCGACTCAAAACAAAGCGAAAACGAATAAAGATCTCGGTTTTTTTGTGACATACATGTCATTTCAAGAATCGTAGTCCTTATACGAATGATTCAACCATCATTGATCAGTGACCTTGATACTTTTCGAAAATAAAGAAATGATGTCAACAAATTTATTGAATCATCTCTTTGTTTCGTTAATTTTGACAATGAATCAACACGCAATCAGTAAGTATATCCGAACACTTCAAATGAGAAACCAAAACATAAAAGTCTTAAAACTACAAATGAATCTCAGATGTCATCACAGACTCGTGTCAATGTTAACATAAAGGGAACAATGATCTCAGCTCAACTCTTCGTGATATCACTAAGACACAACAAAACCTTGACGGTTTGTATTTTCGAAAGAGGTTCAACATCATTGATCTTTGCCTTTGTCTAGTTCTACTTCAACTCTATGTTCGACAAATGAAGAGTATTTAACATTTATTGTTAATACTTTTTCCATTCCTTCGAATGTACAAACGAATACACAAACGCAAAAGAACCTACCTTGGCTTAATCCGTAACAATACTTCAACTCCAAACCACATGGCTCTTATGTCCTCGTAACCATCCACGTGGCTAGACGAGAGGATTCGATGAAGAAAGGGAGTGTTATATTTTGGTATGGCTGAAGAAAGGGAGTGTTATCGTGATTATTTATTGAAACGTTTAGGGTTGTGTGATTTTTATTGTATCGCACTAAGAATGTGATGAAAGGGGCGGATCTATTTGTGTCAGGGTTTGAAGTATTATCGATTGTTAGGTCCTGCGTGTGATAAGTGTATTATATACCCAAAATTTTAGGTATTCACTTGTGGATTATGATTGGTAATGGGCGTCTTACATTGATATGGGCTCGTGGTGCATAATGGTTATAACGTTGGATTGTTGGAGTCTTTGTTTTGAAAGTGGGTATTAAATATTATTGGATCGTGTGATATTTACAATTGGTAATATGGACCGTGTGATAGTTGTTTTCGAATGATATGAGGTTTGGTTTGATTTAGTGTGATGATGAGACTGTTGTGTTATGCAATTTGATACTTTGGTGTATGCATTTTCACGAAGAATATGTCATCACGGCTTGAATTGATTTTTGAACTAGGTTGACTACGGGTTGTTTGTTTGATACTTTGGGTATCTTTTATTTGGCTTTGAAGTGAGGTTTTTCGGGCGTGTTTACTTATTTCGTCTTCTTTCTTTCTACCCTTCCGCGAAGATGATTTGTTTGGGCATTTATAGAGTGTGATAAAGACTTGGCTATTTAGTTACGGTTGTGATTCTTTCTCGCTTAACTCACAACGTAGCTATCACTTGGTGTCTCACTCGATTGAGAATGTCAAGAGGTTTTGTACATTGGGTACACCGTTTCTTCTTCACAAGGATTAGTACAAGTTTAAGTAACAAATCCGAGAATTCTACTTCATGATCAAGTTTGGCATATCGGTTTACTTCTCCATGTGGTCACGTAATAGCCGGCGAAACGCGTGAATGATGTGTTTACCAAAGTGTCTATTGGATGGTTGATGATGTTGTTGATGTTGGATAATGAACCGTTGATGAACCACGCATGTTCCCTAAAACGGATATTCACCGAAACCAAATTTGTCATTACACCTTCAAGTCGACATTGTTTACGGTTTTGTCTTGATTTTGTAAAATCCCATGAAAGAAACTATTTCTCGGTTTAAATCATACACTTGTAAAATCCGTGACAATGGAAACATCCTAGTAATAGTAAAGTGCATTTCGGATCTTTCATACGGTTTATTCTTGGTTTTGTAAAATCCGTGAAAGAAACTATTTCTCGGTTTAAACCATAGAGTTGTAAAATCCGTTATGATGGAACCATCTTGGAGAAAAGGAAAGTGTAATATCTTATCGATCTTTGGTGCTACAGAGTTTACATTTCGAAGAAAGGATAAAAGGTGTACTTCATAAATTGAATGTGTGTTTGGGTATTCATCATGGCGGTTTGGTTATTACAAGGTTTTACGGGTTACGTGCTTTTAACCATGGTCGGGATGAAACCATTATCAAAGTTCGTTTCTTGTCAAAGAAGGCTAGATTTGGGCTTTTAATCGAGATGATGTGACAACGGCGTTAATTCACTATCATTTGTTTGAGGTTGAAGTAAAATATCACGGCGAGTGTACTTAGTATCGAAGGTATCGGGGATGGATGGATGAAGATTCTTCATGATCCTTGTTCAAGCTTATTATCATAAACGAAGACTTGGAAATCTAGTTATTGTTGGGTGACTTTTACCTTTTCTTTTACCACTTGGGGGAATTGGGCTCTTATCATCTCAAAATAACTATCACTTTAAGGAGTTACGTTGTAGTGCTCAGTGTCACATTCAATTGTGGATTTTCAAGAGGTGATGTACGTCTTATACTTGATGGTTGGTTGGATGAAGAGTATAGAGTACTTAGAGATTCAATGGAGGATGAAGTCTCGACACCGCTCTTTGTTTCATATGTGCAAGTTTAAGTCACGAGTTCGGGTTAGTTTACTTCGGGTTCAAATGCATCATATTGGGTTATCTCCATCAGCTGTCACTACAAAGAGCCTACTGAATGATAATGGGTTGATTACATGTTTTGCTAAGAGAGCTGAAAAGAGAAAGAGAGATTATGACGAAATTCTGCTCATCTCGAAAGAAGAGAAATCTTCTTATGATGTTTGAACCTCGTCAACTCTAAAGAAAAGAAAAGTGTGCGTTTCGGTGCGCATTATCTTCAAGAAGAATAGAAATCTTCTTATATGAACACATCGGTATAAAGAAAAGAAAACGTGTCAATGCGCTTTATCTTCGAAGAAGAGAATCTTCTTATCGTATGCCTTGTACTCTAAAGAAAAGAAAAGTGTGCGTGTCGGTGCGCTTTATCTTCGAAGAAGAGAAATCTTCTAATTAATGACCATTCTCATCAACATGCTTCATGCTTTTTCCATGCGCTTGATCATAAAGTGAACCGGCTACCGTTGATTGTTTTCTCATTCCACTTGCTCGATTATAATGAAGATGGCGACATCTCGAGCGATTTTGCGGAGAGAAGTGTGAATAGAACATTTGGATGTTTTTCACTTATTTAGTCAAGAATGGCATCTCCGTATGCAATTCTTGAGGGGAGAAGAAGTGTGAATTTTTGCATGGTTGATTGATATTTGAGAATTTAAATGGTCATACGGCTCCAAACTCATGTAAGAACCGAGCTTCTTCTTATCGGGTAATCTTTACATGGAGTTTCTCTTCTAAGAGCCGTTGGTTGACATCTTCTCACGGACTGATGAGTTTATCGACAAAGTGCTTCCGGTTAATGCTTCACGTATACATCAACATGATGATTCCGAACAATCTCTCTGTTCTTGTTTGATGTGATTGGTAGTTTGGTGTTACCATCTTGTGTGTTCGCATGCGGCCTGATTGCCGATTTCCTTGATGAACATCTTTACATTCTTGTTTGATTGGGAGGATTTTAGTTAAGGGATTTGCAAGATGTAAGTTAATTGGGATGCTTTTTGGTGGGATGCTTTTTGGTGTGAGTTGAAGATGTTAACTATCTATTTCCCAACTGGACAATCTAGAAGAAGGTCGAGTCTAGATCGGTTCTACATTTTACGGTGTATGATTAGAAGACTAAAGACGAGTTGCATGTGATTATCAAAAGACTTCTTCTTATTCGGGCATTTATTTGTCGGTTTAGGGAGAGCACTAATTGGGGAGTTTGAAATGCCAAATTTAATCCCTAAATTAGACTTGCTCGCGTTATTCTTGACAAGTTGATTCTCACAAATACATTTGAGCTAATGATGTTCTTCTCAAAATATTTCTAGTATACGGACTTACAAAGAGTTCTTGATTCAAGTGTCAAAACCGACAAGGCGGAAGGAGACTCACATATAAACACAAAGCGAGTAAACTTGATGAACTTAACTCTTCTAAGTGGTGAAGACATCCGGGAAGACAAATCTTATTACCGCAGAGAAACTCAAGGTTTGACTCATGTGAGTAAACTTGATGAGCTTAATACTTCTAAGTGATTGAAGATATCCGGAAAACAATTGTCATGACCGCAGAGAAACTCAAGGTTTTACTCATCAAGGCTTTTTGTGTTTGTATTTCAATGACGTGGGGAAGTGATGTAAAGAAAGTTTCGAAGATAAAAGAGGTACACTAGTGTGTGGTGATTTCGATGGTATCTCAATGATCGGGGGAGAGAATGTGTACATTGGGGATGCTCATTTGTTTCACTTGAGTGCTTAATCGATGATTTAGAGATATAATCACTTATTCGGTGTTGACATCCAGAGATTGTCACCCGCAGAGATAATCGATGACTTGCTTGCTTCTTCAATGTTATCGATTATTCATTCCTTGTGTATTGGTATACTTGGATACTTGAGCTTCATACACATTCATCGGGAAGAAAGATGTGAACATGGGAGGTGTTCTACATTACCCTCTTGATGTGTATTCGGAGAGTTCTTGGATATTGGTGTACTTAGGGTTCTTGAGCTTCATACACTATCATCTCGGAAGAAAAATGTGAACATGGGAAGGTGTTCTTCATTCCCTCATGAAGTGTATTCGGAGAGTTCTTGAGCATTATACAAAGAGAATGAGCGCATCTTTTCAACTACACGGGAAGTGTTCTCTTGACACCTTTTGGAATGGATCATTTCGGACTTGATGGAAAAGGAAATTTGAGAAGAGGTATTCAAATGTGGGATGAAACGTTGTCGTTCTTCTACTTGATGATATAACCCGAATGGAGAACCTCGATTATCGTTCTTAAAATGGCAGCGGGATTTATGATTATGGTGTGCATCTCGTGCACTGGCTAAGGAAAGCTTGAAATAGAGCTTGAATCGCTCATCGGCAAAGGATTTTCGGTTTGGGGGAAGGCGCAAAGTCTCACTTTCGGTGGTTCAATTTCTTTCTTGATTCAAGAGCCTTGGAAGCTTTGGTGGTGAATGTTTAAGAGTTGATGACTTCTATCTTCTGACGTGTTGCTCGATATCCTTATCTCGGTACTCGTATCATCATCTTCTTAACTATATCATCTACTCTATCCTTGTAAATATTTATTTCAAAAGCAAAAAAAAATAGAAAATATAAAACCAACAAAAGAAAATAGAAAAATATAAAACCTTCAAAACCATAAAAAATCGAAAATTCAAAAAAAAATACCAAAAATATGTTTTCCCAAGACATGTCTTCGGTATCGATAACATCTACGGTCTTAGAAATGTCATTCAATAATGGCACGGGACTTTAGATGAAGTTCGAGCGAGGAGGTGTAAATATTTCTTTCTAAACATGTCACAAATCTAATGGCTTGATTATTTCTCAAAATCAACAAATGGCTTGCGATTACTTCAGATTGTAACCGCGCTTAAACCATGGCTTGCTATTATTTCGAGATAGCAACCCGTTTTCAAAGAAGGAAAACGCTTAAACAATTTTCAAATATTTCGTGCACTTATCCTAAAACAAAATGAGGAAAGTATGTCGAAGGATCATTGTTCCTACACAAATGTTTTTCCGTCTAAAATTCTTGGAAAAATATTTGTTGTTTTCAAAATGGTGGTAAATGAGTTGCTTGAAAAATCAATTAGTATCGAGTTTTTATTAATTTGCAAACTCAATCAATGACTTCAGCTTTTAAACTTTTCAAAAATGAGTCATTGATTGAGGGGATAATGTTTTCAAATCTATATCATCTAACGAGCTTTCTTAATTATCCTACGTGCTTAATTAAAATGATATTTTCACGTGTCGAAGGACTAGGAATTTAGGATATGATTGTTAGGTTTAGATGATTAGAGTTTGAAAACACATTAAACCCCATACCTTATATGAACCGATTGATATGTTGGATTGACTTTTATTAGTCGATTGTTGTTTGGGTGATGTCGACCACCATATATTTGTATGTGTGTTCACTAACATATGCGGTATATTGGTATATAAGAATGTTCCCGATCCGGATCCCACAATGAACATGATTGGATGCCGAAGGAAAGGGTAACTATATCTTGGGTTGACAAATGAAGAAATGGAGCTTAATTGGACTTCAATGGAGAGTTGGCATGAAATGCAACATAAGAGGTCTTCTTGCATCGTAGATGGTTTTCTTTCAAGTGATTGAAGAAGCGGAGCTTAATTTGACCTCGGTTGGCATTCAAAATGCAACGTAAGAAGAAGTCTCACCGCATTTGCAGACGGTTTTCTTCCAAGCCCTACAACAACAACGGAAGCTTCTCAACCACTAACGTATCTTTGTGTAGGATACCATTTTAAACAATTTTGAATAATTTGAATAAATTGTTTTGAAAATGGAAAATATTGTTTTGAAAATATATTGGACTAAATTTTGAAAATCACCGGACTTCATTTTATCAAAACTTAAGTCACTCAATTATCGACTTGGTCATCGATTGAGGGGAGAGTGATTTAATTTAAAATATTTTCATACAATATATCTTCAAAAAGTCCGTTTGTACAACAAAATGTGGTGATCTAAAGATTTAATGTTATGTCATGGTATGATTTTTCTTTAGAATCAAGGTCTTTCAAAATGAAATCTTTTCTCGTTCTTGTTTGATTGTGAAATTGTTTTGTTTTACTTAAAGATCTCTTAAAACTATCATACATGACACTAACAATCTTTAATGTCTTATAATGGTCCTTATCATCATATTTCAAAATTGAATCTTGCCACATCTTTCCCAAAATTTTCTAAATAATTTAAATCAATTGGGATCACAAATCTCAAATGGTTTGATATTTTGATCGGGTAAAGATCGTGTTTTAAATCTCAAATCTGTTTTAATGGAATTGGTTTTAGTCCTTTAAAGGCACTCCGCCTCCATGTGCCAAACGATTTCAAATTCATACAATGCACATGTTGAGGAGGAGCATTTAACCTAAAACAAGATGAGTATTTAAACAAGGCCACATATTCTCCCATGTTTTCTAAACCCTATTAAATCACTTGGGATCCAAAATCTCAAAGGGTTTGATATTTTGATCGGGGAGAATTTGTGATTTAATAATGAAATTTGATAAAAGTTGATCGATTTGATTCAAATGTGCATCTTTGCTCTCTCATATGTGCTAAACGCTTTCGAATCTTGAAGCACATATTGAGGGGAGCAAATGGCATTAATGTACAAAAGTTTTCGTAAATAGATTCATAAAGTACCTTGATTGTGTTTTCAAATGGTTTTCTTAATGGATTTTGTGATTGTGATGTGGGAGAATTTACCAAAGAAAATCAAATGGCTTTTTCTAGAAGAAAATCAAATGGCTTTTTCTATGAAAATTATTTCAAAGAAATTATTTCAAAGAACTCTTGCCTCCATGTGCTAAACAATTTTATATCATATGCATATGTTGAGGGGAGGTTTTCTAAATGATCAAAACTATTAAGGTACATAATGCTTTGATCTCGTATCACAAGTACCTTGATTGTTTTCCAAATGATTTTTCAATTGGTTTTAAGGAAGAATGAACAATACCAAAAGACCGACCTACTTACTTTATGCATGGTGTTATAAGGATGGTTAGGTTAGGTATTTGTTCCCACGATCCTTGAGCGGAGGGATCTACCAGGACAATCCACTAGATAGTGTAGAGTCCTTAGGTATGATTGAAAAAGGAGAAAATGAGAAATGGGAAGAGTGCGGATGAGACAGAGCTAGTCTTGGAATAAACCCAACAAGGTTCTAGTTATGAAGTCTCGGTAAGCATGAAGGGTTGAAGAATGAAAAAGAACTGAATGTGAAAAGGGTGAAAAGAAATAGCCCTCCATCAATTCAACCTTAGGCGCGAAACGGGTTCAATACATATGCTCTTGTTTGTTACTAAGGTAACACCGGTATTGAAGACAAGACATCATGGACCCGATGATGCACCGCACTAAACTTCCCAAGCCACTCAAGTTCCTCTTAAAAGGACTTGTTTCATTCTCACGGAAACCGACATTATCTATCGACTTTCTCTTAGAGATTGTTGATATTGAAGAAGGAGACCTCTCCCTAGTCTCCGGCATAGGAACCAAATATGCACTATTGAGTCTAGAGCCAAGAGATCATCCACAATATCTCATTAGGACACTAAATTCATGAAGACTTGTTGTTTCACACAATGTGGAAAGTAAGTATATATTAAGAGTCCCACGCATTATCCTTGTGGTATTGCCGAACATCCGAGTGATATGAAAATATTCACGATGAAGATGGAAATCCTTCAGAGCCTACATCAAACAAGCTCTTGGTGGGTGACATGTGAGATCTTCTCGTAAGATCAAGCTTGTGACAACCGGATAGAAACAATGGGAGATTCAATCTTGAATCAACCTTGGTCGAGATTGGAATTGACGAATACTTTTGGAAAAACCGTTCGATGTGCTCAAAATCTTCTTTTCTAGCACGTTAAATGTGTACTTATGTTTTCAAAATTCAAAAGTATCTCGATTGAAAAATACTTTTAGAAAAACCTCGATGTGCGAATCTCTTCTTTTCACTAAACGTCGATTGTGTACTATTTTCAAATACAAAAAGTGTTTTGATTGAAAATTGATTTTCTCTTAAAACCTTCGTCGTATTGCAAAACTCTTTATTCTAAGCAATACGCGATTGTTTTCAAATTATTTTCATCAATCGGTGAATCTTAATTTCTTTGGTTCACTCACTCCTTGTTGTCTTATTTGAGGCGTTCCGTTTGAGAACGACTAGAACAACTGCGAAACCTGTCAAGGAGATTCTTAGGAATCCCACCGATCACAAAAGATACTTGTCTCGATCAACGGGAACCGTGGGCGTGTACCTCAATTCAACGAAGTGATCAAAGACACTTTCGTGTGTTTTATTGCTAAATCGTTGTTTGCGGTACATTTGGACGATTGCGGTGATCGAATTGAGGAGTCAATCCAAAGCCGCATGCTCACGGCATCCACACTTAATTTGAAGAAATCATGATCGGTGCATATCTACATAACACGGCTCGATATTTCATACTATGCTTATGCTTCTTGCGCAAATATCATGAACCGATGAAGGCTTCCGCTACTATGATGGAAAGATGTCATGATTCAAAAGTGTGAGCATGTCGGTCCAAAAGTCACAACTTCACATGATGGCAACACAATAAAGGGTGATCCGAGATTTCTGTGGTGATGATCTCAAAGAAAGCTCGAAGATCATCAAGATGTGGATCAATTCAAAGACCTCCACTAAAAGTACTAATCAATGCGGACTTTGAAGTTGCACTACAAAAGCACAAAGATGCGGAAATGAAGAATTAATGTCTACGAGCTCAAGAACAATGTCAAGAATAGAATGCTAGGATTGAAATGTAAAACATGGGGTGACCTCCTTGGGGAGATTGTTAGAATTGGAAAATTTCTTAGTGAAGAGTCGGTCACCTCAAATGTTATCTAGCATAAGTTAGCTCGTAGATTTGTCGTTAGTTACGTTATTTATCGTCTTATTAGTTAGTTATTAGTTTAGTTTAGCGTAGTGCAACACCGTGGAGGAAGGACGGTCTTTACCCAATGCCCCGATCCACAGCCGATAGGAGGTCGAGTTGTCTCAGTAACTATAAATACCCCTTCCATCCATGGAAGGGTGGTGCTTCAATCTAACCTTTCATATTTTGTTCTCTAACTCTCCAAGACTTCTCTCTAATGGAAAACATGTATTTTGATCATGAATCATCAACACAAATTATATTATCGAAATACCCCTTCCATCCATGGAATCGGGTGGTGCATCATAATCTAATACTCTACAATTTGTGTAAACCTCTGGTGGGCAAGTGGAGGTAGTGGCAAAGGTTGGTGGTGAGTGGAGAGTGGAGGTGGTGGTGATGGTGGCGGTGGAAAGTGGTGGTGGTGGAGTGAGGTGGTGGCGATGGCGGGTGGTCGTGGTGGTGGTGCGGCGGATTTGGTTGGTGGTGGCGATGGATGGTGGCGGTGGCGGGTGGTGGTGGTTGTGATGGGTGTTTGTGGTGGCGGTTGCGGGTGGTGGGTGGT
This sequence comes from Chrysanthemum lavandulifolium, assembly GCA_022545495.1. NCBI lineage: Eukaryota > Viridiplantae > Streptophyta > Magnoliopsida > Asterales > Asteraceae > Chrysanthemum > Chrysanthemum lavandulifolium. The sequence goes on along the minus strand of CM040242.1, from coordinate 109,075,857 downwards.
GGCGGTGGTATTATTCAAACATGAAAAGGCCGGCCGAAACTTAAACATGTTTATATACTAAAAGTCCGAAGAAAAGTGTTGTTCCCGTATCCCAAATAGCTGTAATACAATTAAGGCTAATCGTCATCCATGGCTTAAGCAAAGTATTTGAAAAATCAGTAAAACAAGATAAGTGAATTAAATGCACAATAGACTTTTCAACGTTTATATTTTTATTAAAACGAATCAAAGAATATATTACCCAAGTGATTGTGGAACAACACTTGGGATTGAATGACAAGTATTGTGTGCACTCACTAAGCTTAGGTGATAATGTTTTAAAATATACCTTTTGAGGGTCGTTTAAGCTATTATTTGATCACTTTGTATCCGTTATTACTTAATATCGTTCCTTTTCACTTTTAGGTCTCTTGAAGGCAAATTGTTGGAATGACACTTATTCGGACGAAAAGGCGCGAATATCTGAAGAAAATGGCCAAAGTCAAGAATCGAGACACTCAAGTTCTTTGAATTGAAAGGGACGGCATCGGGTTATACTGTGACGCCGTCGGAACAAGCTTTGTGACGATCAAGAGCCAAATTGCTTATTTTCAAATTACGGCATCGGGTTTTAAAAGAGTAGGCGTCGCGACTCGGACGACCTAGATTTGATCCGACGGCGTCAAAGACTCAAGGGACGGCGTCACGGACATAAGGTGACGCCATCACAATGATAACGTGGCCAAGATGAAACCCTAATAACGGCGACCGACGGTGTCACAAATTAAAGAGTGACGCCGTCGCAGTTGTAAACTTATATATAGAATCCGAATTTTTTAGTTTTCAGTGTGTAGTTTTGTGAAGTAAAAACCTAAACCGAACCAAGGCTGTCTTGTACAGTATTTTAGGGTTTCATACCCTATCTTACATCAAGATAAGTGTTTTAATTCATTAATTCAATTATGTTTTCAATTGATTGTGTGTATGCTTGCATGTTCTTCATGTCCGGCTAATTTACTTGTGTGTTTGCTTAGGTAATATGAAACTTAGTTATTGAATATTGATTGGTTGTCTCTTATCTTAGTTGTGATTGACCTAGTATTGCGATAGGTCATTCGTTATGTTGTTAATGCTTGATTAATTTTTTTGAACCTTAGTTTATAATCACCTAGAGTAATTGTAGGCTATACATCCAAAGAATACCTTAGTGTTAAGTTTTAAAACCTAGAGATTTTGTAGTCATTAACCTTTGGTAGCTTCAAAGAGTTAGGGATAAACGCATACCCTACGACCTTAAGAGGGCGTGACAACGCGATTAAGAATAAGGACATCATCATACGAGCACACAACAATAGACATAGACTACATTCACCTTAGCTTAGATAATTAGATAAGTAGAGTAATCGGTAGAAATACCAACCCCCAAATCCAAACCCCGAGATTCGTACCTTTCAATTTTCTAAAAATATAAAAAGATAAAAATAATCTTCTCAACCCCAACCTTAGCGTAGTAACTTCTCACTAGCATTCCTATTCCCCAGAGAACGATATCAATTCCGTGGCTTACCCTAATACTACATTACAACGATTAGGTTCATCGCCTAGGGTGTTGAAAAACTTGCTCGACGAAAAGGAAGTTCCTTTTCCCCGACGCGACGCGTGTAAGCGTATCAAGTTTTTGGCGCATTGTTGGGGAATAGAATAGCTAGTTAGAGTCCACCTCGCTTAGGTTTCCTTGCATAATTTCCTATCAAGTAAGCTTTTTTAAATTTTTAGCTTCCTCGTAGTCTATCCCCTTCTTCGTGACCTTTGTTCGTAATCCCATCACTTTTTCATCATGGAAGGTGATAACCAACCACCACTCATCAACCTACCACCAAATGACCCGCCAAGAGGCCGTACTCTTGGTGAATACTCGAGACCAAGCCACCTAGGCTATAGGAACACCATTGAGCTTCCCGAACAAGCCCAAACTATGGCCTGTGATCCGACACCATCCGGTTGGTGCAAAGCGGATGTGCATTCCATGGACTTCGTTCAAGATCCTAATCGACATCTTAAGGTTTTCCTTAAATTTATCGATTCCATCGACCTCGATGCTACTACTCGGGAGACCACGCGTGTTTGCGTCTCTTCCAATTCTCTCTATGGGACCAAGCTAGTAATTGGCTTGAGCGACTTACCCATGGCTCCATCTCAAGTTGGGATGATCTCACCTCTCGCTTCCTTGCTCAATTTTTCCCACCGGGAGAACTACTAAGCTTAGGAATGATATCTTGATGTTCCAACAACATCAAGGTGAATCTCTCTGAAGCATGGACTCTATTCAAGGACTTACTCCATAGAGTCCCTAATCACGGCATTGATCTTTGGCTTCAAGTCCAAATCTTCTACGATCATGTCTATTTCCCACTAAGTGATCCATTGACCAAGCGGCGGTGGAAAACTTAGTGATCTCACCGCGGAAGAATCGTGGGGTATAATAGAGGACCTTGCTCTCTATGACAACGAAGTTGGAATGACCCCGTGAGTTGCCCAAACCGTAAAGGCAATCTCCTTGCCTCCCATTGACTCACAACCTTCCGACCGTAGGATGCTCGAGCTTGAAGATCAAGTTAAATTCCTAATGAGCTCTTACGAAAATCCTAAGTCGTCACGCCAAGTGAACAAAATCACTCTACTAGTCTACCTTGTGAATTGTGTAGTGGTTCACACAACACTCGAGATTGCACAAGACTCCCCGAACAAGCTTCCGTTGACTACGCATCCTCGCGTACCAATGGAACGGGAGGAAGATTCCCTACAACACATGGACCTAGGACTTTTAATGACGCCCGAGAAGCATGGAAGGGAAAGCCCGACTTTTATTGGGGATAAACCAAAGCATTCACATCTAATGATTTCTCGTGGTCCCCATCTCACATCCCTAGCCAACAAAACATAGAAGGGATGTTGCAACACCTAATCGCATCCCAAGAAGCTCAAATAGCTAAGCTCTCGGACCGTTTTAACCAACAACAAGCCGAGATGGATAGGAAGATAGATAAACTCTTGAAAGCCAAGACCAATAGTGATAGGAAGGTTAATGCTATCTCAACTCCCGAAGCTTCCGGTGTAGAGATTAAGGACCCAAGTAAGTTAGCTAAGCACGTTCAATTCGTCAATACCATCACCTTAGTGAAACCTAATAGAATAAATGATGAAGCGAACCATGAAACGATACTTGAGGTTAGTGAGACACCTAGGAATGAAACAACCGAGGAAGTAGATGAAGTAGACAATGACTATTTCAATAAGTTTCCTATGGAAGAAGAACTATCTCGCCACCCACACTTAGTACGTGACCTCCGTCACATGTATGTTAGGAGAAGCCCTAGGATCAAGTTTGGGAACCCTTGGAATCTTAACATACCATGTTGCATAGGACACCTTTTCGTGGCAAAGGCCTACATTGACCACAAGTCGCCAATAAACATAATGACTAGCACATACTATAATTGGGTAATGAAGAAGTCTATCCCAACTAGGCAAGATCCCGATAATCCTAGGGTTAGTTGCAATTTTCTTGGTAGAGTTAAGGGATTGCCCGTGTATGTAGGTAGTTTCACGTTTCCTCACGGATTTCATAATTGTGAGCGACATTAGTACGGCCATAGATCCTAGCTTGTCCCACGTTATTCTAGGAAAGCCTTTCATAGAAAACACCGGGATGACTTATGATCCGTCGTTAGGAATAGTTAGATTCAAGGATGAGACCGATGATGTAGCCTACCAAATGCCCTTTAAGATTGAAAATTTTCATCACTCCAATGATGAAAAGAACTTAAGCTATCGGTCTACTATAGGAATGAGGAAGATAAGGAGAAGGGAGTTGATTATGTGATGAATAAAATTTTCGGATTCTATAAAGATTGCTTGAAATTAGGACCGGAATATAGAACCGAGTGGGGAGAGAACGACCTCTTAGAAAGGTGCATCATAGGGCACTTTTACAACATGGAATCCCCCAATAGAGACCGTCATGAGGAAGAAGGCGACAATAATGAATTCACGTAGGGGCACGACTTGAGTCTAGCTACAAGACTCATAAATAAAGAAAAGCGCTTCATGGGAGGCAACCCATGCTTAATTGTTTGCTTGTTTGTGTCGTGTATATTTTATTTATTGTTTATTCTCATATTTGAATTTGTAAAATGCTTTATTTTGTCTTTAATCTCGTCTTAATTACATATAAATGTATTTTACATAAAGGATAAGTGTAGGGAGGATTACACACGTTTCAAAAGAAACGTGAACATGAGAATTACAATTAATTAAAAGATGCACATGTGTGTTTGTTCGAGTCAAATGCTTGTATCGAGTCATAATGGATGTTTTGCAGAAATTTTCCGATTCTAAAGATGTAAAAGTTTTTTCCGAAAATCGCAGACCGTTTTTGTCGGGATAACTGACGGCGTAAGGATCGCAACCGACGGCGTCGGGAGGAGCAAAAAAATTATGACTTTTTCTCGTTTTCGAGCTACTTATAAATTTTTGGAATTTTCCGGTCTTAATTTTCCGTAAAATCAGAAACATCCAATCCACAAGCATTATATCCTAGTTTAGTAGAGTCTTATATATATTGTTACCGCCGATTTTACGCGAAGGTTTCGTTGGTTTTCTTCAAGTGTGCAGGTTTAATTTACCAAGAAGAAGATACATAAGATGAGAAGGAGCTTTTAACGCAAACGTTCTTCTTGAAGAAAGATGTAACCACCACTTTACACGGATCCTACCGAGCTAATAAGGGGAGTATTAGTTTCTTTCGTCTTTAATTACCTTCCATTATCATAACTTTGATACTTTCGGGGAACATTGGGGACAATGTTTAGTTTAAGTGTAGGGAGGGAAAATAAAACGGGAACTTTGAAACTATGCTTATCCTTAACTATTAGCTTTGTCCAATTTCATTTGTGTAATAAACCATGAGAAATATCGGTTAGGGTAATTTTGGCACCAAATTTAAAATTTTTCATGACATATAGGAGTGGGCCATTAGTCTTAATAAAGCATCTCATGGGTAGGAAATTATATGACTAGCACAAAAACGCTTTACCACTTAAATTCCAACTAAAATGTGAGGATCGCCCTTAGATTTGTAGGAATTAAAGCATTCATCTTTGATGCTTAGAGTCTGAACCAGTAGTATAATAGATTCTAGAACTTGTTTTGTGATGCATTCCGAGATCGATAGTAAGACTACACTTGTGTAGTTAGGAATAACTAAATGATAAGAGGCATTAGGATAACCCTTGTTTGATACCCGTAATATAATTACTTCTTCCACATCAGTTGAGTAATTCCCCCACACCCTTGCGTTGTACTCATCTTTAGTACACGATACCTCTAGTTAACCCCTCATAGCCTATCCTTTTCGCGGTTCTCGTGATGTTTCGGTTTTCCGGAATATCAATGAAGAGCATTGTTTACAATCCAACCCAAATGTACATCCAAATCGCCTTAGCCTACCTTTTATGCACTCACTTTTAGTGCATTATTGTTATCACACTAAACCCTTAGTTCAATTATCTAGTTGTTTGCATAAGTTGCTAAGTCGAGTCATATCCTTTGTACACAGTTTTGGGACGATTGAGACTCATGGGAAAAGTTAAATTTTATGAAATGACGGGAAGGGAACGTTAAATTCAAATTCCCTTTATTTGCGTAATAATATACTCTAAGTGTTTTGATCTTTTCAATTCGGGTCAAATTAGTGTTAGAGTAATAAAACTCAAGTGTAGGGATGTGCCTATAAATCCCTATCATTTAGATGTTATCGTGGAGGATGGTAGAATAAAAGTGTATGAAAAAAAATCAAAAAAATAGAAAAAAGAAAAAGAAAAAAATAGAAAAAAAAACATACAGGCTACCATCCTACATCTATCTTTAAATTTATGTTTGTTTGTTTCAGTTATCTAGAGTTTAGAGTGTCGAGTCTTGGCTTAGCAACGCCATTCTTTGCATGCTTGTAACATAAATTTTTTGACTTGCCACCACTAAATAGCCTATCCCACCAAACCCTTTGTTTCCTATCGTAAGCCTAACATTACAACCCTTTAAAAGACCTCTTGGATAGTCTTTCCTAGGTGCTTATGCCAAAGTGATGGAGGTTTGATCTAGTCTTAAGCCTATGGTAATCTATGTACTAGGACCGGTTAATGAGTGTTTATCTTCCATTTCCAACTTGTTATATTTCATATACACTCGAGAGATGTGAGTATCCAAACACCCCATGTGAGGTGTGTAATTTCCATGCTTGTTATGACTTTTGCGGGGCTTATATGTGTTGTGAATCGTTCTAAACTAATGCTTCATGACCCCTAACTTATAAATTAATTGGCTAAAAGCACATTTGCTTGAGGACAAGCAAATACCAAGTGTAGGGATATTTGATAAGGTTTCAAAATGTACCTTTTGAGGGTCGTTTAAGCCCTTATTTGATCACTTTTGTATCCGTTATTACTTAATATCGTTCCTTTTCACTTTTAGGTCTCTTGAAGGCAAATCTTTGGAATGACACTTATTCGGATGAAAATGTGCGAATATACGAAGAAAATGGTCAAAGTTAAGAATCGAGACACTCAAGTCATTGAATTGAAAGGGGACGGCATCAGTTATACTTGTGGACGCCATCGGAACAAGCTTTTGACGACTCAAGAGCCAAATTGCTCATTTTCAAGTGACGACATCATGTTTTAAAAGAGTAGGCGTCGCAACTCAAACAGCCTAGATTTGATCCAGACGGCGTTAGAGACGAAGGGACGGCGTCACAAGCATAAGGTGACGCCGTCGCAATGGAATTTTGGTTTTCTATGATCAACCATGCGCAAAGCTACCCAACAAGACCATCATGACACCGTCCACTACCTCTCTAGATACTATCAAAAAGAGGAGCTTTCGAAAATCGATCGTAAAATCTTCAAAAATCTTGAAAAACGACTTATTAACGAAGGTCGTGTAGTTAAGGAATGTTTCCTTGAAAAAACCGACATTCGTCAAGTCTTCTCGGCAATCAACTTTGATTGTCTCATAGATATTGATGAACAAATTCGTCCGGTTTTCATATTTGAGTTTTACAAAAGTGTTAGGATCATTCGAAATAGTGATGAAAGCATCTCAATCGCCTTTATCATCAATAAACAAAGCATTACTCTACCCCTCAACACATTTGCATAAGTTCTCCGCATTCCTTGTGAAGGAATTTGTATGTACTCCCAAGATTGGGAAATATCCACTCAATCCTTTGCACTAGATCCCAAACCAATCTACCACACTCCTCTTGATGACCCCGCAATTGTTCGAGACACCATTTTCAAAATTAGAGCCGACCAATCTCGCTTCAACCGCAACAAAGAGCTTATTCATCGTGATCCCTTTCAAATGGAACTCTTCGAAATGAATCCCATCAATAGAAATTGGGAAGAAATTCTTAGGGAAAATGTCATTAGTTTGGTCAGAAACAAAGACCATCCAAATGCATGTCTTGTCCAAATGATCTATTGCCTCATTCACCAAAGACCATTTAACCTTGCCTATTACATGGTGAAAAGAATAGCCGGTGTATTCAAAGTCAACAACATGGTACTTCCCTATGGTATGCTCCTAGCACGACTCCGTGAGTATGTTAGTGCAATGTAACCTTCTCCTATCAACGATGATCATTTCCTTGCTGATCACGTCATGGTACCACTCACCAAACAACCTTCTAAAAGGTTCATGATCAATGGAAAAAGACCTCATGCTCTCTCGGACGAAGAAGAAGTAAATGTCAACCCCGTTGCCAACGTCAACTTGGACCCCATAACCTACTTTAACCAACTTCCAACTCTTCCAAACGAGTCTGAAGAATTCAAACAATTGAATGGTATGATCCAGTGCCTAACTAACTACCTCATGATGTCGGGAAAGAGGAAGAGAAAAGATTGACAAAAGAGACATTAGGATTATGGTTGTTTTTAGACATATCTTTTATCATTTTGCAATGGATTCTTATGTTTGTGGATGCTTTATCTTATTTGTTTGGATATTATCACTAATACTCGTATTTATGTTATGGATTATGAGATATTTACTTGTTTTGTTGTTTATTTCTGAGAAACTCGTAGCAATTAGTATACATAATGTAGTGCAAAACCGCACACCTTACGTGATGCTTCGATGCAGTAGGGCGGATCCCTCAATTTGTACTAGACGGATCCCTCCTTTTAGAGATCCGTGGGATCTGGGGAGATAGAAATGCAATTGCAGACCTCCACACATCAAACTAGCACACTAGAACACTTCACACTAGCTAAACATAATGCCTTAGGACCACTTAAGTCTTCTTCAAGCTCAATAAGTATCACACTCACTCATAGCTCATTTAGGATCACACTCAAGGTGCTTTTTGATTTATCATTTCACCAAAACTCATCATCCTTCCACTCCAATACCCACACATCATTTCTCACATGTCAACACATCTAGTTTTATAATTTTATTAATTTTAGCAAATTGATTTTAGTCATCCGTACATCAAAATGGGTCAAAAACTAGTTTTTCATTTCTTATAATTTTTAAGGAATTTTCCAAATTTATCCTAAGTTGCCATCTGATCTCTAGGATCATTTAACACCACTTGACACTCTCATATCTCCTAGTGACATCTTTGATCACCCATTGGTGCTCATAAAGTCGCATTTTCTTCTATAAAAGGCAATCATTAGCTACCATCACTGATAAGGTTTTAAAATGTACCTTTTTGAGGGGTCGTTTAAGCCCTTATTTGATCACTTTTGTATCCGTTATTACTTATTATCGTTCCTTTTCACTTTTAGGTATCTTGAAGGCAAAATGTGGAATGACACTTATTCGGACGAAAAGGCGCGAATATCTGAAGAAAATGGCCAAAGTCAAGAATCGAGGACGCTCAGTGCTTTGGGCCGAAGGGGGGCGTCGGGCACAAAACGATGGACGCCGTCGGACAACTTTGTGACAGCTCGATGTAAATTGCTCATTTACAAGTGGCGGCTTGAGGTTTTAAAAGAGTAGGCGTGCCGCAACTCGATCGGCCTAGATTTGATCCAGACGACGCCGAGATCGGGGGACGGCGTCACAAGCATAAGGTGACGCCGTCGCAATACTAACATGGCCAAGACGAAATCTAATGACGGCGACCGGCTGGCGCCACAAATCAAAAGGTGACGCCGTCGCATTTGTAATCTTATATATAGAATCCGAATTTTGAGTTTTCGGTGTTTAGACTTTTGGAGTAAAAACCTAAACCGAACCAAGGTCGTCTTGTACAGTATTTTAGGGTTCCATACCCTATCTTACATCAAGATACGTGTTTTACTTCATTAATTCAATTATGTCTTCAATTAATTGTGTGTATGCTTGCATGTTTCCCATGTCAAGCTAATTTACTTGTGTGTTTGCTTAGGAATATGAAACTTAATTATTGAATATTGTTTGGTTGTCTCTTATCTTAATTGTTAATGATCTAGTATTGCGATAGATCATCCGTTGTGTAGTTAATGCTTGATTAATCTTTGTGAACCTTAGCTTATAGTACCTAGAGTCATTGTAGGCTAAACCATCCGAAGAGTACCTTAGTGTTAAGTTTATAAATCCTAGAGATTTTGTAAGCAATAACCTTTGGTAGTTTCAAAGAGTTAGGATAAACGATACCCTACGACTATAGACACACAACGCGATTAAGAATAAGGACGTGACAATTCAACCATCAATAGGAGATAATTAAGGAGTAATAAAACCTAAGTAAACACATCTTTAAATCATCATACGAGCACACAATAATTAGACATAGACTACATACACCACTAGATTAGATAATTAGAGAAGTAGAGTAATCGGTAGAAATACCAACCCCAAATCCAAACCCGAGATTAGACCTTTCTATTTCCTAAAAACATAAAAGATAAAAATAATCTTCCTCAACCTCAACCTTAGCGTAGTAACTTCTCACTAGCATTCCTATTCCCCTAGAGAACGATATCAATTCTTGTGGCTTACCCTAATACTACACTACAACGATTAGGTTCACTTCCTAGGGTGCTGAAAAACTTGTTCGACAAAAAGGAAGTTCCTTTGACCCCGAACGACGCGTGTAGCGTTATCAATCACTCATTGCCCTTGATCATTTAAGTCCCCTTTCATTTAAGACACTTAAGAAGACTAAAACACTAAAGATGTATAGGTAATAGACCTTACAAACATCATTTTTCCTCTTTTCTTGGCTACTGAGAGCCGGATCATTAGGATTAGCCTAGACGGATCCCTCATTGGAGGGAACCGTGGGAACCGGCTGACAGTTTCAGCTAATTCTAGCTAAAACAATCATTTCAAGCTCTCCTTACTAACTTGAACACTCCATCTTGTCTTAATTAACCTCCTTGATCAGTGCAACTCTGAAGATGACTCTTGTGCATGCAAATCATTGCATTACAAAAGGATCTTAGTGGTTTAAGCCTTGAATGCACTTGCCAAAACCTTCCTTTTAAAAGCCACCTTGTTAGGACCTCTTAGTCACCATCCACAACTTAATTCTCAACAACTAGAGACGTCCATCTCACTAACCTTTTGTCATCTCATCATAAGGAAAACTCCCAGTGGTAACTCATCCACCAAAGGACCACCCAAGAAACTTGCTCGTGTTATTCACGAAATATCTTCAACCGAATCATCTCCCGTTAAATCCACAAACGCTAGGATTTCCCCTCCACCAACTCAACCAATCAAACCAATCCCCAAAAGGATTGTTCCTACAAAACTACCAATGCCAAACACCACTATACCTCCTAAACCAAACACTCCTATTTCCACTAAACCATCACCCTTAGTGCCTAGATCCATATCATTCACCACTTCACTCTCATCACCACACCTCTACAATCTAGAGGACTTGACTCCTAGGCCATCTCGTCCTCCACCATTACCAACATTCTCCTCAATAGAAAGAATAGAGCAACAAAATCAAGGTGTTGAATCAACACTAGCCCTGGTATCTTTTTCTCCGTCACCCTCAAATAGTCCCTTTTGGATTATGAGGAATCATCAAAGTCAACCACCCGATCACATGGAAGTAGATACCTCTCTACCACCATCCTCATCACATATTCCACCACCGCCTTTGGTTGAACCACCTCCACAAATTCCTCTTTCTTTTGAGAATCCTCAACCTTCCTCACTTAACCTTCCTCCTTTTGTGGAACCTCAACCAAACCTTCCATCTCAAGCCATTCCATTTCTACCACCACCATTTCCTAGCCATGACAAAGATTGTTATCATTGTCAACATGTTGAAGGCTTGATACATGAAGTACGTAAAGAGCAACATTTCATGTTTTATCACCTCCTCAAACATTTCGACGAGGTCAACAGACCTAAACAACCTCGAGCTTAAGGATTCAAGTGGTGTCCTAGTCTTAAGCTTAACTTAGATAGTTTAGGAATCATATTTCATGTTTAAGTCATTCTTTTAGTTTTAGAGATATGTAGATCATTTCTCGTATTTTTATTAAATGAAATTACATGTTATATGCCATTTTGTCTTGAGAATATGTTTGGTGCCTTAATACATATCTCATTTTGATGTTAACATCACCTTTTTATATCACCATTTGCTGTCTTAAGCTTACAGACAGATGGATCCCTCAGTTTAGCTTAGACGGATCCCTCCATAGAGGGAACCGTGGGATCCGTGCAACAGAAGACAAATTTATTACTAACGTGTGTCTTATTTGCAGGAAATTATGCATTATATACTTGTTTTCCAACCTTTGTTTTGTAGATTTTCAAAATACACATGAAGACTTTGATACCCTTAGCTAGGGGGAGTTTCTTGTCAAAGCAAAACATTGCAATATCATTCACATAGGTTTACATTACATGACGTCCTCCTTGCAAAGGTGCAATCATCAAAGGGGAGCATATTCGTCACAAAGACGAAACCATTTGCAAACATAATTGCAATGAACTAGTTTAGTATTTCTACTTACTTGACGCCTTCACAAAGGGATGGACTCGTCAAGGGAGAGCTAAGACGAGAATACTTCTCCTCACTTACTCTCTATTTTTTATCTTTACTTTCTTTTCACATGTTTTTTTAACAATATGTTAGTTTCTTTTCGACGCTCTTTTTATTTCGACAAAAAGGGGGAGAAGAAAGTAAAAACTACAATTCAAACTTTTACGAATTTTAGTTTTTTCCATAAAATAATCTTATTTTTTGTCATCAACAAAAAGGGGGAGATTGTTAATACAAATAAGCCGTAAAAACGTTTATTTATATTTTACGATCTTCTAATGTTTTGTCGATAACAAAAGTAAAATCATTTTAACGAAACAAATAAAATATGTAAATGGTTTGAGCCAATAGTTTACTAACACACTTACATTCTCATATAAATCACTAAAAAAGTAATAGTGTTTTCATGTTATAGTAATACACATGTATAACAACTAGTGTTTATATATTGGGTAGATATATACATACTTAGTATGTATTATAATGGGTAATAGAATGGGTAGAAGTTTAAGTATTTGACCCATTGACTTAATACATTGAATGTAGTTGGGTAAAACCCAAAGTCCATGACCCATCCCCATGGAGCATGATCCATAATCCATGACCCATTGCATGACATCATGCATAAGTCATAATGGGTATTATCCATGACCCATGGAGCTAACCCATAACCCATTGACTAGATGCATTGCATCTTTTAGATACATTGTATCTACTTGGATACCCATGGTCCAAATTCTAGGACCCATGACCCATAACCCATGACACATAACCCATGGATAATGAGGAGCGTCTCACGGATCCCTCAGAATACACTAGACGGATCCCTCCAACAAGAGATCCGTGGGATCCGTGGAACAGTAGCATGTTTTTGTCTATAAATAGTGAGCCATTTCTTCATTGTAAGTTGCCAATCCTACACATACTTTCTCCTAGTATTGTAAACTCTCTAACCTCATATCCAAATGATCTTTCTATGTAGCTTGTGTTTGTTTCTGTGTGATTCTCTAGGTTCCTCTTAAAGGCGAGATCACCACCTCTTGAAGTTGAGCAAGCTCAAGTCCATAAGTTGCCATGCTTCGTCATCATCAAGACTTCTGAAGTTCTCTTGTTGATAGTTCTTTCTTTCTCTCTAGAAGTTGATGCGCGTACAACGCGTTCGGGGTCAAAGGAACTTTCTTTTTGTCGAGCAAGCCTCGGGTATTGATATCGTTCTCTAGGGGAATAGGAATGCTAGTAAGAAGTGTACTACGCTAAGGTTGAGGTTGAGGAAGATTATTTTTTTTATCTTTTTATATTTTTTTTATAAAGCTAAGGGTAAAATTTCGGGGTTTGGATTTGGGGGGTTGGTACTTCTACCGATTACTTCTACTATCTAATTATCTAAACTATGGGTAGTCTTATGTCTATTGATGTGTGCTCGTATGATGATTAAAAATGTGTCTACCTAGATACTATTACTCCCTAGTTATCTTTTATTGGTGGTTGAATTGTCACGTCCTTATTCTTAACGCGTTGTGTTTTCTAAGGTCATAGGGTATGCTTTTCTCCCTAACTCTTTGAGACTACCTTAAGGTTATTGCCTACGAACTCTCTAGGTCAATCATAAACTAACTCTAAGGTTATCTTTGGATGTTTAGCCTACAAATCCACTAAGTGACTCATAAACTAAGGTTCACAAAGACTACTCAAGCATTCAAACACAACGATGGCCTAATGCACTCCTAAGCCAATTACAATTAAGATAAGAGACAACCAATCAATAATTAATAACTAGGTTTCATAGATCTAAGCAAACACACAAGAAATTTAGCCGGACATGTTAAACACGCAAGCATACACACATTCAATCGAAGACATAATGAAATTAATGAAGTAAAACACTTATCTTGATGTAAAATAGGGTATGAGAACCCTAAGATACTGTCCAAACTGGACTACAATCGTTTTAGGTTTTTACTCCACAAGTCTACCTCTTAAAATTCTGAAAATTCGATTTCTATATATAATTTTTCATTCGCGAATGCGTCGCCTTATAGTTGGGATGCCGTCAGATCGCCGTCATAAGGGTTTCGTCTTGTCCAAGTAATAGTTGGGACGACGTCACGTTGTGGTTGTGACGTCGTTGGGCTTCGATAGTGACGATAAATCGATTACGGATCTAGGCGCCCGAGATGAAAAGTCTTAGTGACGCCCTTCTCTTCAAAGCCCGACATCGTCAGTGTAATTTAACAAAAATTCTCTTGAGCCGTCACAAATTTAATTACGATAGAGGACGGCGCCGCCTTTGATTGGGACGCCGCCTTTAATTCCAATGACTTGAGTGTCTTTGATCTTGACTTTGCCGCTTTCTTCATATATTCACTCTTTTTTGTCTAAATATGTATCATTTCAGCATTTTGCTTCCAAGAGACCTAAATAGTGAAAAGGAACGAAATTAAGCGAAGAATGGATATAAAAGTGGGCAATTAAGGGCTTAAATAACCCTTTAAAGTGTACGCTTTAAATCCTTATCAAATATCCCTACACTTGGTATTTGCTTGTCCTCAAGCAAATGTGCTTTAACCAATCAATTTATAAGTTGGGGCATGAAGCTATGGTTTAACATAATTCATAACAAGTAAAAGCACCGCAATAGTCATAACAAGCACGGAAATTATATACTAGCACCTCACAAGGGGTGTTCGGATTCTCTCATCTCTCGGGTGTATATGAAATATAGTAAATGGAAATGGAAGATAAACACTCATTAACCGGTCATAGTACATAGATTACCATAGGCTTGAGACTAGATCAAACCTCCACCGCTTTGGCGTAAGTACCTAGGAAAAACTATCTAAGAGGTCTTTTAAAGGTTGTAACGTTAGGCTTGCGGTAGGGAAACAAATGGTTTGGTTGGATAGGCGATTTAGTGGTGGCAAGTCAAAAATCTTATGTTACAAGCATAAAAAGAATGATGTTGCTAAGCCAAGACTCGACTCACTAAACTCTAGATACTTGTTACAAACAAACATAAATATAAAGATAGATGTAGGATGGCAGCCTTTTTTTTCTTTTTCTTTTTTTTTTGCATACACTTTTACTCTACCATCATCTACGATAACATCAAAATATAAGGGATTTATAAGAGCATCCCTACACTTGAGTTTTTATTACTCTAACACTAATTTGACCCGATTTGAAAAGATCAAAACAGTTGGAGTATTTTATTACGTAAATAAAGGGAATTTGAATTTAACATTCTTTCACGTCACTCCATAAAATTTTACTTTACCCATGAGTCCCAATCGTCCCAAAACTGTGTACAAAAGATATGACTCGACTTAGCAACCATGCAAGTAACTAGATAATTGAACTAAGGGTTTAGTATGATACAGTGTTGCATAAATCGGTCGATTAATCGTCGATTAATCGGTAATCGGCCATACACCTTGTAGAATTTTGAAAATCAGTCAAAAAATGGCCAAAAATCGGTCAAAAATCGGTCGAATTGGTCAAAAATCAGACGAATCGGTTAAAAGTCGGCCGAATCGGTAAAAAATTGGACGAATCAGTCAACTTTAAAAAAATAATAATTTCACTTATGACGCACAATGGGGATCGTTTATTTCACTTATAACGCACAATGAGCCTCATAATCAGAATTGGAGCCTTTTATTGAGGTTTGGAAATATAGTAGGCTTGGAATCAGTTAAGATCTTTAGTTTGGTCTCCAGAAATACCCAAAACTTACAGGAAATGCCAATCCGATTAATCCCGCCTTGATCGATTACTCGCTGCAAGGTAGTCGACCGCCCGACTACCGATTCACGATTTTTGCAACATTGGTATGATAACAATAATGCACTAAAGGTGAGTGCATACAAGGCATGCTAAGGCGATTTGGGTGTACATTTGGGGGTGAATTGTAAACAATGCTCTTCATTGATACTCTGTAAAACCGAAACATCATGAGAACCGCGAAAAGGATAGGCTCTGAGGGGTTAACTAGGGGTATCGTGTACTAAAGATGAGTACAACGCAAGGGTGTGGCATAATTACTCAACCGATGTGGAAGAAGTAATTATAATACGGGTATCAAAAAAGGGTTATCCTAATGCCTCTTATCATTTAGTTATTCCTAACTACACAAGTTTAGTTTCACTAGCGATCTCGGGATGCATCACAAAACAAGTTCTAGAATCTATTATACTACCGGTACACTCTCGAAGTATTAAAGGTGAATACTTTAATTTCTATAGATCTAGGGGCGAACCTCACATTTTTGGGGTGGAATTTGAGTGGTAAAAGGTTTTTGTGCTAGTCATATAACTCCTATCCATGAGACGCTTTATTAAGACTAAAGTCCCACCCGTACATGTCATGAAATTTTTTAAATTTGGCGCTAAAATTACCCTAACAAATATTTCTCATAGCTTATTACACAAATGAAATAGGACAAGACAAATAATCAAGGATAAGCATAGTTTCAAAGTTCCCGTTTTATTCACCCTCCCTACACTTAAACTGAACATTGTCCCCAATGTTCCTCGAAAGTATCAAAGTTATGATAACGGAAGGTAATTAAAAGAGAAAGAAACCAGTACTCCCCTGATTAGCTCGGTAGGATCCGTATGAAGTAGTGGTTAAATTCTTTCCCAAGAAGAATGTATGCGTGATAAGCTCCATCCAATGTTATGTTTCTTCTTCTTGATAAATAAAACCTGCACACTTTAAGAAAATAGACGAAACCTTAGTGTAAAATCGGCGATAAAACTATATATGACTTTACCACACTAGGATATAATGCTTGTGGAATGGATGTTTGCGATTTTACGGAAAATTAAGACCCGAGAATTTCCAAAAATTTATAAATAGCACATAAAACAAGAATTTTATAAGTTGTTTACGCTCCTCCTAACGTCGTCTGGGTTCTAATCCTCGACGCCACAAGTTATCCTGACGAACCGGTACATTGCGTTTTTCGGAAAAATTGCACCTTTAAAATATGGAAAAATTCTGCAAAACATCCATTATGACTCGATACAAGCATTTGACTCTAACAAACACACACATATATATCAATTTCATTAATCGTAGTTCTCATGTTCACGTTCTTTTAAAAACGTGTGTAATCCTCCCTACACTTATCCTTTTTGTAAAATACCTTTATATGTAATTAAAAGCATTTTCGCAAATTCAAACATGAGAACATACAATAATGAAAAGATATATGACACACAAACAAGCAAACAATTAAGCATGGGTTGCCTCCCACGAAGCACTTTTCTTTATTTATGAGTCTTGTAGCTAGACTCGAAGTCGTGCTCCTACGTGACTTAATTTATGTTCTTCTTTTCTTTCACTAAGCCTTCATCATAAGGTTGTAGACGTTGTATGCTCACCGTGGATTCTCTTCCAACGTCGTTTATTATGATAACGGTTTCATTTATTAGATTAGTTTCTTTCACCGTATAGGGTCCAAACCATCTTGGCTTATTCCCTTCCTCTTAACGCTTTTATTCTTGATTTATACAAAAGCACCTTTTCTCCATTCAAAAATTCTCTAGGGTTCTTTTGAGGCTGTGATTTTGTCATGTTTATGTTTCCTAATTTTTTATCACGTTTCCACAATGTCGCATTTAACCCTTGACCCATGAAATCTCTAAGCCCTCTTTCCCATTCATTAATTTTCTTCTTAACAGTATTATTGGAGACCTGCGAATTCTTATCATTCATCTTCTTTATAATCTTCAACGGATATCTCGGAACAATAGGTATCCTAATTTGTCCTTTGCCACTTTTGAGTATCATGATACCCTCACCGCATTTGATGGTTGCCTTAGCGGTGGCCAGAAAAGGTGTTCCAAGAATTAATGGCATGTTTCTATCTTCCTCAATGTCTATGATCACGAATTTTACCGATAGACAATATTGGCCACCTCAATTAAGACATCCTCCGCTATTCCTACGGGATAAACATATGTGTGATTTGCTAAGGAAAGTCTAAGATTGGTCTTGGTTGGCTCCTCCTTAGTCAACTTACTATAGACTGATAGCGGCATTATGTTTACATCGGATCCCTGATCGGCTAAGGCATTTGTATTCTCGAAGTAGCCTATGCTACATGGTAATACGAAGTTCCCTGAGATTTCTCATTTTTTAGTTACTGGTTTTCTCATAACCAACTCGTACATAGGTCCCATAGGCATGGTGTCATATTCTTCTTCTTTTATTTCACCTACGAGGGCTTTCCTAAGAACCTCATTGTACCTAAATTTGTTCACTTGGTTAACAATTGTTTTCTTATTGATCTCATGCTTAAGGTAGTATTCAATGATCTCGGGTTCATTATTAGTCTCAGCCTCATCCTTGTCCTTACTATCCTTGCTGCTCTCAGTCTCCTTCTTCTCAACTACTCCACCCTCATCGAAACAATGGAAATGGCGTTAACAAACGAAGTGGAGGAAGCGTGATCATCTAACACCTTCTCGGGAACCTTCGTCTTAGTGTACTCTTTCACCAATTTCATCGTCTCCGTCATTTTTGCCTGCATTTCCTCCCTTTGCCTATATACCTCTTCTTCAAATTTGGCTAATCTTTCCGAATGGGCTGCCATGTATTCTCTCATTTGTGCCTTGAAGCTTGGTGAGAGTAGAATTGGAGAGGAGGAACGGAAGCGTCGTACGGAATTGGGATTTTGTTCAGGGCTTGGTGATTCAGAGAGAGGTATTGGGTGGTTGGCGGAGTTAATGGAATTAACCGTTGCTCGATGGATTGGTCCAGGTACTCTCTTTTGCCTCTCAATAAATAGTCGATCCTTATTTCAAGAGCACTAACTTGCTCTTCAGTAATGTTGGAAGGCTCATGAGAAATTGATATGGCATTAACCATTCTTACGGGGGTTTCATAGGATTCACTCCAATTTCCGTAGCTTTGATTGGCAAGCTCTTCTATTATATCCCATGATTCTTCTGGGTTGAAATCGCTGAGCCTTCCATCGGCCACTTGATCAATGGATCGCTTGGTGAGGAAGTTGGTATGATCGTAAAAGATTTGGACTTGAAGCCAAAGATCAATGCCATGATGAGGGACTTTATGGAACAAGTCCTTGAATCGAGTCCATGCCTCGTAGAGAGATTCACCTTGATGTTGTTGGAACGTTAAGATGTCCTTCCTAAGTTTAGTAGTTCTCCCGGTGGGAAAAATTGGGCAAGAAGCGAGTGGTGAGGTCATCCCAATTGGATATGGATCCGCAGAAGTCGCTCGAGCCAATTACTAGCTTGGTCCCGTGAGAGAATTGGAACAAGCGTGGTCTCCCGTGTGGTAGCATCAAGGTCGATGGAATCAACGATTTTAAGGAAGTCCTTGAGATGTTGATTAGGATCTTCGGAACGAAGTCCATGGAATGCACATCCGTTTTGCACCAACCGGATGGTGTCGGATTGCAAGGCCGTTGTTTGAGCTTGATCGGGGAGCTCAATAGTGTTCCTATAGCCTTGGTGGCTGGGTCTAGAGAATTCACCAAGAGTACGGCCTCTTGGTGGGTCAATGATTGGTGGGTCGATAGGAAGTGGTGGATGTGGTAGCGGGGTTATCACCTTCCATGATGAAAAGTGATGGGGCTACTAACAAATTTACAAAGAAGGGGGATAGACTACGAGGAAGCTAAAAAATGAGAAAAAATCTTACTTGATAGGAATCAAGCAAGGGAACCTAAACGAGATAGAAATCTAACTAGCTATTCTATTCCCCGGCAGCGGCGCTAAAACTTGATGCGCGTACAACGCGTTCGGGGTCAAAGGAACTTCCTTTTCGTCTAGCAAGTTTTTCAACACCCTAGACAGTGAACCTAATCGTTGTAGTGTAGTATTGGGTAAGCCTCGGGTATTGATATCGTTCTCTAGGGGAATAGGAATGCTAGTAAGAAGTGTACTACGCTAAGGTTGAGGTTGAGGAAGATTATTTTTTATCTTTTTATATTTTTTTTATAAAGCTAAGGGTAAAATTTCGGGGTTTGGATTTGGAGGGTTGGTGATTACTTCTACTATCTAATTATCTAAACTACGAGTAGTCTTATGTCTATTGATATGTGTTCGTATGATGATTAAAAATGTGTCTACCTAGATACTGTTACTCCCTAGTTATCTTTTATTGGTGATTAAATTGTCACGTCCTTATTCTTAACGCGTTGTGTTTTCTAAGGTCGTAGGGTATGCTTTTCTCCCTAACTCTTTGAGACTACCTTAAGGTTATTGCCTAAGAAATCTCTAGGTCAATCATAAACTAACTCTAAGGTTATCTTTTGATGTTTTGCCTACAAATCCGCTAAGTGACTCATAAACTAAGGTTCACAAAGATTACTCAAGCATTCAAACACAACGATGGCCTAATGCACTCCTAAGCCAATTACAATTAAGATAAGAGACAACCAATCAATAATTAATAACTAGGTTTCATAGATCTAAGCAAACACACAAGAAATTTAGCCGGACATGTTAAACACGCAAGCATACACACATTCAATCGAAGACATAATGAAATTAATGAAGTAAAACACTTATCTTGATGTAAAATAGGGTATTAGAACCCTAAGATACTGTTCAAACCGGACTACAATCGTTTTAGGTTTTTACTCCACAAGTCTACCTCTTAAAATTCTGAAAATTCGATTTCTATGTATAATTTTACATCCGCGATGGCGTCGCCTTATAGGTGGGACGCCGTCAGATCGCGGTCATTAGGGTTTCGTCTTGGCCAAGTAATAGTTGGGACGTCGTCACGTTGTGGTTGTGACACCGTCGGGCTCGTGAGTGGCGTCGTGCGATTACGGATCTAGACCGTTTGGTGAAAAGTCTTAGTGGCGCCCTTCCTCTTCAAAGCCTGGCCGTAGGTGTAATTTAGCAAAAAGTCTACTGAGCCGTCACAAATTTAATTACGTATAGAGGGACGGCATCTCCCTTTGATTGGGACGCCGTCAGCTTTAATTCCAGCAGCTTGAGTGTCTTCGATCTTGACTTGGCCATTTTCTTCATATATTCACTCCTTTTCGTCCAAATATGCATCATTCCAACATTTTGCTTCCAAAAGACCTAAAATGCAAAAAGGAACGAAATTAAGCAGTAACGGATATAAAAGTGGGCAATTAAGGGCTTAAATGACCCCTTAAAAGTGGACGTTTTAAATCCTTATCAGAAGTGTTGTGTCAAAGGCATTAGTGAAGGATGCCAAAAGGGTCAAGACGAAGGCATTAGTGAAAGGTGCCAAACGTCCGTGTCAAAGGCATTAGTGAAGGATGCCAAAAGGGTCAAGTCAAAGGCATTAGTGAAAGTGCCAAAATATCATATCAAAGGCATTAGTGAAAGATGCCAAGGGTGTATAATCGATATGGTGCATCGATGTACAAATAGAGATAGGTTGTGTCCAAGGATATTGATATCCTTGATGATGTTGTAATAAGGAGTGGGTCTCCTTTGGGATAGGTGTTGTGTGGTGTTGCGTAGTAGTTCCTCCTTTGTAATGGAACTCGGTATCTAGCCTTGTACCGGATAAAGTGTAGGCGACGTTGTGATAGGTTTGGTTCTACCTCGTGGAAGAACCCGGTGTCTAACCTTGTACCGAAAAACAGTAGGCGACGTTGTGAAGGCTTCTCCGCCATAAGGAGTTTTGTGTAGTGTAGTGATTACGAACTCTCTAGTAGGTGACTCGGGGAGTGGAGTAGGGCAAGGATGGTGTCCTTGTAGCCGAACCACTATAAACACTCGTGTCGTGGTTTTGTGTTTCTTACTCTTTACCTTTGCATTACATATTTTCATATCTATCTATCAACATCCAACATACACATTTAAATAGATTGACATAAGTCGATCTAAATATTTTAAAACGAAGTTTTAATCGGTAAAACTATTCAACCCCCTTTTAGTTTTCCACACATACACACACACACACACACACACACACATATATATATATATATATATATATATATATATATATATATATATATATATATATATATATATATATATATATATATATATATATTCATACATTTTACCCTACCATCCTCTAAGATAACATCAATACAAAGGATTTATAAGAGCATCCCTACAATTGAGTTTTATTTCACTAACACTATTGACCCGAATTGAAAAGATCAAACACTTGGAGTACTTAATTACGTAGACAAAGAGAATTTGAATTTAACGTTCCTTCCTGTTACTCCATAAAATACTACTTTAACCCATGAGTCCCAATCGTCCAAAACTGTGTACAAAAGATATGACTCGACTTAACAACCATGCAAGTAACTAGATAATTGAACTAAGGGTTTAACAATAATTACAATAATTTACTAATGATGAGTGCATACAAGGTGGGCAAAGGCGATTTGGGTGTAACACCTTGGGGTGGATTGTAAACAATGCTCTTCATTGATATTCCGGAGACCGGAACATCCCGAAACCGCGAAAAGATAGGCTCTGAGGGGTTAACTAGGGGTATCATGTACTAAAGATGAGTCAAACATATCACTCAAGAAATGTTAGGATGACTTCATTTGTAGTCGAAAAGACAAAAGCAAAACATCAAATCCCAAAGATAGCGAATCATCCCAAAAAGGGATTTTTCCTACACTCATCTTTCCGAATGCAACTTAAAAACCTGATCGAGGCATAAATAACCTGCGCCCATTCATCATTAAGAATATAGACGTGACATAATCCTGGAAAGAGCAAGCATGAGAAGAAACCCTGGTAGCGCAACACGAACTTGGGGGGCTCATAGCATCATATCACCAGTACTAATATAATATTAGGATGGGAGGCTTGATAGCATATCAATATTAGTGGCCCAAACCCACTAAATATACACACGAATCAAGCCCATTATTAAGTCCCATCAACAAACACTTGATGGCGACCCAATCCCAGGCCATGCTGGGCCTGACTAAACTTATCAGACTACGATGAGCACATAGTACTACTGCCCCTCAACTGTCACTATTGGTTAAGATGTACCATATGACATTGTATAGTGGGGATGCACGACAAGCACCACTTTGTACGTGCTAAGGAAGAGAGTCCACATGTCCTCATTGTCTGCTCTCTAGATGATCAACATTTGGCTCCCTCGCAGCCGTTGATCATCCCTCAAGGGTTTATCTCTAAACCCTATTCGCATCTCTATAAATATAAGGCATCACACATAACTTTACAACACACTTGGATACATACTGCTTCACAAAAGTCTCATATGGTTTTTGTTGAAGTGGTACCCGAGCTTCTTGATCTCAATCATTCTCATCGGGTTTGTACTGTTCAACACGGGAAACCAAAAAACAAAACCATCCCAACCCATCTCTTAATATCGATTTACATACCACACATAAACATTGACGGCTGTAAAGACAGCTAAATCAAAAACCCAGGCCAACCTCGCATTTTAATGCCCACAAGGCCTGGGTAAAACATGCAAACAAAGCGACAACAGTACACCTGCATGCTAGGATTTTCAGTTTCGTGATTAAATATCCTGCAAAAGTGTCACATCACCCCCAAAAAAACAAAAGCATCAAATTCCATCGCTATATCTCATAGGAGTTCCATATACTGATGAACTGGGGGGGGGGACTTGATAGCATATGTAAGTTCTAGCCGCAAATAGCTAGAGCCCATACACTTAAGATAGACCCAAGACAGACCTATAACCAACACGCTTTTCCTAGGAAGCAAGTTCCCAGGCCTAATAACGATCAAACCAAGCCTGGATGATACCTCCAGGAAGAGGCCCATCTGGGATCTTATCCCAAAATCTCGTTATAACAGACAACACGTGTCACTACCTTGTTGGCTTAGAGGTAATGATGCGAACATCTCACTGATACGAGCATAAAACATTCCATAAACCTGGGAGAGCCAAGAATATCATGCCACGTGTTATTCTTGTCTCTTACCTCGGATGTCCACCACGTGGACCATCCTTAACCATTGGGTTGCATCTATGGGTGGCTCAAAACCCTAAATGCATTCTTATAAATAGAGGTCCATTCCTACTGAATAGACCAACTCATTCACACCGTGAAGCTAATTCACCTTCACATACACACACACACCTACCATGTAGTCGTCACATGAGTGTTAGCCCAACACTTGACTCTGGTCATAACTTGGGGTCCTTACTAAATGTTGGAAACCAAACGTATCATTAACGTCACCCGACCCCCAATATGTACCTTACGTAAACACAAAATATAAGTGAATTATGAAGAAAAAAATCGTTTTTTCTTTTTGAATTATCAAGAAAAAGTTTTTTATTATAATGAACAACCTTTAAAACAGTGATGAACAACAGATTGGCTTGTTTTTTAATTTATTGTGTTCATAAAATATCAGTATGTGCTGTTTTTATGAATGATGAACAATGTTTAAAGTTGTGATAAACAAAACTAAGTTTCAAGTGTGTTAAGTGTTCATCACATAATGGCCTAATTTTGTGATTTTAGAATTTGTAGGTGTTCATCACAGAATGTTCGGATAGAGGATTAGCCAGAGCAAAGGTTAATAAGACTGTTTGTCGATTGGCTATGTAGGATTTGGAGTGTTTGTATGTGAAAAAGATGGAGTTTGAAGGTGTTATTTGAGGATTTGAGTGTTGTGATTTGGTTTTTTATGAGTCTGTAAGTTGTTTTCTTGAATAGCTCAACAAACTTAATAGGTTCGTCAAGTAATGTTCATAAAAAAGAATGTTCTAACGTTCATCAATAAAAAATATATTTTTTTTAGTTTTTTTTTGTTTGTTAATCTATGTTCATTAGTTTTTTTTATCTTTATTAATCTAAGTTTATCAATATAAAGTGTTTAGCAATACCCTGACATACATTCATCGAATGTTCATTAATCATGGTCTGAATGTTCAGTAATAAATGTTCATCAATCATGGTCTAAATGTTCATCAGTCATGGTTTATCATATCTTGATTTTTATCATATTTTGATTCATTATATCTTGATGTTTCTCATACTTGATGGATCGTAGGTCGAAGAAAAACTTGTCAAAAGACTTGAATATTTCTACACTTTTTAGGGGGGAGGGAGTGGGATCGGGTAAGGGGCTCGGGTAGTGTTACCCGATCGGCAACACCATTCCCACTAAATCGGGTAGGGGGCTCGGGTAGCAAATTCGGTTTCATAGCCCGAGCGGTGAGTGTGAGATAATTTGAAAAATATGAACGTTGGGGGAGTAGCCAACGACTACTTTGCATTAAATAAAAAAAAATCCCTTTAAAACCAAACATTACAAACTCATTTTTAAAAAATAAAAACACACAAAACACAAATAAAAACACACACTAATCTTTCAAAAACACAAAACCATGGATCCAAGAAGAGGTAAAAAAAACTTCCACCTCGCATCAAGGTCGGTCTCAACCCGTTCAACCGCAACCACAACAAACTCCGTTTCCAAACCAATTTTATTCTCAATCATCTCCGAATCAATTTTACGTTCCACAACCCCCATCTCCACATCAATTTTACCAATATAATATGGGTCATCCTCAAATGAATCCACAACACTACAACATCACTACTACTGGCGAGTTCTCCCGTTCGAAAACAATGGCGATGACATGAGTGCGTGCCGAAACACAACAACTACCAAGCGAAGAAGACGAAGATGAGGACGTTGAGAAGTCGATCCGAGAGGAAGAAAAAGCTTTCGGTGGGAGGCCCGTGAAGTTTGGTCGCCGGCAAGAGGAGGCTTTATGAAAGCATGGATTCAAATCTCCGAATGTGGTGTTGTCGGTAATGAACAAAAGTCCAGCGGTTTTGGAAAGCGGATTCTCAAGCATTCTGAGGCAACTATGGGTTCGACTTCACGAACTTTTCATCGTTGAATACCAAGTGGAAAACAATGAACACGGCCATGGATATTTTCAGCGGCTACTACCTACTGTTGGTACAAGCTATACTTTTATTTTACATAATCTATACTTTATTATTTACAATTACATTATTTTGTTTAAGCTATACTTTTTATTATTTTGTATATAATGTAGAAAAGTGCTAAGGCTAGTGGGTGCAACGACTTGGGCGTGGTGAGGGCAGTGAGTCGGATTACTATCTGACAAAAAAAAGACAATTTTCTCATAGCTTGGCGTGGGAGGTTGTCGGAGGTCGTGACAAATGGATCAGAGCAAGAATGTTTTCAAGATATTGGCGGTGCGACAAGCAATTCTTCAAAAAGGAAGTCGGGGAATATGAATCGTCAACAGCACCATTCCACGCATGAATGAAGACCCCACCTCCACTTGAATCAAGAAAGATGAAAAGGAAGCAAGGCCCATCCTCCTCGTCGGTCTCAAGTATTGCGGATGAAATCAACTCCTACACACAAAAGAAGCGCAATATTTGGAAGAAAAGCGAGAAGGATCGTTAGCGTAAACAATTGTTGCTACACAACTCGAGGCGAAGTTCAAGAATACAACGGGAGATGAAGTTTTTGGAGCGCATGATCACATTCGCGATCCCGTATGTTGGAATTCGTTCTACCAAAAGCGTGAACTCATGACAAACACGGATGAAACACAATTTTAAGTTGTAGTTTCAATTTTTTAATTTCAACTTATGTAATGTTTTTTTTAAGTTGTAGCTTCAATTTTTAAGTTGTAGTTTTTTAAGTATTATGTAATGTTTTTATTTTTAATGAAATGATATGTTTTTTTTTTTAATATTGTATGTGATTTTATGTATTAAAAAAAAATCGGGTACTAGGGTACCACTCCCTCCAAATCGGGTTGTGTTAGGGTAGAATTGGATAGTTTTGAGTTGAAGAGTTTTTATTGGATAGAGGTGATGTATCACTTAGGGTATTAGAGTACCACTCCCTCCCCCTTATACGGGAGCAAACTTTCTATTTGATCTCGTCTATTTATGTACCTACTACTATGATTTTTGAGGAGAAAGATGTAACTTTACTCTCGTAGCTAGAGCAAGACGAAAATGCCGTCCAAATGATATTTTCAATTTTAGGGACCAGCGTTTGCAATTTTGCATGTGGGTTGAATTTAAAGCACTCAATTGTCCCCCATTCCTAGTACAATTTAATTAAATAACAAAATTAAATGTGCCAATGTTAAATCATTAACCATTTACGGAGGGTATGATAACGGAAGATTCTCGCCACTCTTACGTGGCATGCTCGCCACTCCGTTTTGCTCCTCGCCACCACACCAAGCTTCTTCGCCATTGGGGTTTTCGCCACTGGAACGACGAGGAAGAAGACAAATCATTTTCAGAATATAACCGTTGTATTTTAAACGGTTCGATTTAAAAAAAAAAAAACTTTTTAATTTTAAAATTAAAACTTTACCCACCCTCTTATAAATAATACTTATTTTTATAAAATCATTCACACTCTTTTCTTTCAAATCATTCGCACACTACTCTTTCAATCTTTACATCTTAAGCAAAAAAAACATGGGTGGTTCAAATTGGATTCAGATATTGATGATTTACAAGATATCGAGATGATCTAAAATTTGCGGGGTTATGGCAATCGTTGCGGAGCAGGAAGTTGAATGTTTACGCACAGTAATTACATCTACCAAGTGACCGTGAGTTCTTTGAAGAGCGTCTTATATCCGACTATTTTTCGATTGTCCAAAATATCCGGAATCTTATTTTAAGCGTCGATTTCGTATGGTAGTAAACTATTCTTAGAAATAGTACAAGGTATTGAAAATCATATTATTTGTTGATCCTCTTCCGCATTTTGATTTCTATAAGTAGCCGGCCAGCGATGCTACGGGTGTAATGAGTATGAGTGTTATTATGAAATGCACATCCAGTATGTCGATTTATTTTCTGGCCGCATACGATCGTTTGATGAATATTTGCAAATAGGGTCACACGCACGCGATTGTCTAGATTTTTTACTATGTGTGTAATTGAATTGTTTATGCAGAGGTTTTTAAGAAAGCGAATTTGAGTGACATTCAAAATTTATATAACGCATATAACACGGTTCATGGGTTTAGGAATGCTTGGGAGCATTGATTATACTGTGAGAATGGAAAATCCCGTTGAGTGGCAAGGGCAATTTCATAGAGGTGATAAAAATATCCAACTATTATCTTGAAGTCGTTCGTCATCTGATTTATGGATTTGGCATCATTTTTGGGGTAGCGGATGCGAATAATGATTTACTTGTTTTGAATAATTCACGTTATTAAACGACCTTCTTGATGACATCGCCTTTGAGTTCCGTTTCAAGTAAGCAGTTGCAACATTTGCACAGGTATTACCTAGCGTACGGATTTACTCGGCTTGGTCATCTTTTGTCAAATCATTCTTGATTTGCATATTCGGAGAAAAATGCCTTGTTTAAACAAAAACAAGAAAGTGCTCGCAAAGATGTTGAAAGAGCTTTGGGGTCCTCCAGACGTTGGCATATTATAAAGCCAACGTGGCGTCTTGGACTATCAACAAGCTAAGAAGAGTCGTATACGCGTGCGTCGTATTCATAACATGATTTTGAAAGATCAAAAGTTTGCGATATCCGAAATGAACGATATTTATGTTTGTCCGCGAGCAAATATACAACGGACGTGGGTTGAGCGATGCGATATCTGACGGAAGAATGCCAAAGAACTGCGTGATAAAGCGATGCAGCGCAAGACTTCAACGAAATATCGTTGAGCGTGTTTGACAACTTCATCGATGAATAACAAGATTAGTTTAAATTTCGTATGTTTTTTTATTTGGCAGTGTATTTTAAATTTCGTATGTTTTTTTTTTACTATTGTATGTTGTATTTTTATTTTAAATGAATGAAATGAATTTAATTGTGTTTGGAAAATATGGAAGAGAAATAAAATGAGAGTGGGTGGGGCCCAAATGAAGAGAAGTGAGTTAGTTGTGATTGAGGGGTATTTTTAAGTGAGTGTGTTTGAGTGACGTGAAGGTGCTGTGACACAAATGAGACCTAAATGAAGAGGCATGGGTTCACCACCCCCATGCTCTTATGATAATCTACAAAGGATTTTGATTGCATAATCAAATAATGATAGTAACAAATTTTTTACTTGACCGAGAAATTACTATAGTTTTAAGTTCCCAAAAGCAACTTGTATGCGGTTATGTTTATAAATTAAATGCCACGAAACGGTTATGTAATATACGTGTCATACAAGTTGATCGATCTCGTGACTTACAAAAACAGACAAAAGCAACCTAATTATGGACGGCAAGTGCAAACACAAGTTTATAACAGTAACAAACATTAACATATGTCTAACAATTAGAACAAAATCACCTGTTCCGTTCAAGGAAAATCAAACAATATATATTACGTACGCATTTTTTGGACAAGGTGTATTTATATAAAATTGAGGTTTTTTTTAACAAAATTAAGAGTACGATACAAAAATTCATTGGTGTCAGGAATCAATTAGACCCTAGTTCCGTCTCTGCAATAACACAACCAACGTCGTAGACGAGGATCTCTCGAGTTGTAGCCTTGAGCTTGAGCTCGAGTGGGGCGTTATGGTAGGTGGTTTAATCCGATGGGCTCCGAATCAAAGCTTTTGATTTGAGCCGTTGGATCAATCGATAAAACATCATCTACGGCTTGAGTCAAGAACTTTAGGATCCCATCCCCAACATCGTCATCAAACTATATACCACTTAAATACAAATATCTCTCATAAAAACCAAAATCACACACAACCACACCTTTCACAAGTCGTTCTTCGCCACGACCGATTTCTTCATCGTAGCATGAATGACGCGTCTTTGCTGAGTGTCTCTAAAGCAAATCACACTTCTTTGCAAGTTATTACCAAAATTTTGGTATTATTATCATATATGGACGACTTTCACGTTTTTAGCTAGGTTGATCATATAATCTTAATAAGATTATTATACATAAAAAACAAGAAGGAACTTTGGAACATTACTAGCATATCATGTCCTTCGGAAATCTGTCGATAATAATTACGTCGAGAATCTGATGATAAATGACAAACGAAAATCTGGCAAAAAGAAAAGCAAACTAGTTCAAAAGTGAACAAAATTATCAACTTTCAGAAGTTGAATTTCGAGGCATTCAAAGCGAAATTGTCACTCTCCATCTCTCAACCTAGCTGGTTTACTTTGCGCCTTCGGTTCCTGTTGTTACATGCGTTAGTTGTTGCATTTGAAGTTCCACTCGTTGTTGTAACTGCGCTTGAATTTCTATTCGCGGATTGCTCCGTTCTCCTCTTTCATTCCTTTAACTTTATCTTCGAAAAGTTGTACATACATCATATTAGTTGTATACACGAGTCACTTTATTTTGTTTCTGCATAAGTATCTTACTAAATAAAATTTCATCATCCATCGTTTAATCTATCTAATGGTGAAGATTAACCCAAGATTTAAATATAAGCCAAGTTCGTGTTTTTTTTTTTGTCTTTTTGTCTTTCTTTTTATTCACATTTTTTTTTTTTTTTTTTTTTTTTCACGTTTTTTTAATCGCGTTTTCTTCGCTTTCATACGTTTCGTTCGTTTCTTACGTTTGCGTCCGTTTTCACGATTTTCTTTTTGTTTTGTTCTTTTTCATACGTTTCATCCATTTTCAAAGCGTGTTTTCTTACGCTTTCATAAGTTTTAAATCCGTTTTCATACGTATTCATCCATTTTCTTACGTTTAGTCCGTTTCACGTTTTCCTCGTTTCGACTATCACAAGTGATTTTCGTGATATTGAGAATATAAACTATGATTTTACGAATATCGGATATTGAGAATATCACTTGTGATTTTCATTACAAAACATTAATCACTCAGCAATATTGAGAAAATCACAGGAATATCATTTGTAATACTCGAGGAATATCACCATGATATACGAATATCACTTGTGATATTCTGAATATCACAGAATATCATCAGAAACATATGAAAACGGCCGAAAATATTTAAAAATGGACGAAAAGTATGAAAACGAACGAATATGTATGAACTTCAAACCAAATATTTGACCATTTTCTCTTTATACATGATAAATATAAACTTACATATTTTTATAAGTTTCAAAATAAGCAAATTAAGCTTGTGAAACATAAATCGAAATCACATAAGCTCATAAGCAAATAAAATAAGGTTAAACAAATACCTCAAATTATGTAATGCTTATTCAAATTATATATTTGTGATATTCGAATATCACTTGTGATTTTCGAATATCGACTTTGATATTCGAATATCACTTTGTGATATATGTATATCACTTGTGATTTTCTTGATATCGCATTGTGATATTCTGAATATCAATTGTGATTTTCATGTTACAAAAAATTAGTTGAAAATCACTTGTGATATTTAGAATATCACAAGTTATATTTTGAATATCACAAGTGATTTTCTGAAACGTATGATAACGTCAGAAAAGGGGCGAAAACATTTAAAAACGGACGAAAACGTAAGAAAATGGACGAATATGTATGAAAACGGACGGAAACGTATAAAAGCGTAAAAACAAGTATGAAAACAGACGAAAATGGACAAAAACGTATGACTAATGAACGAAAAAGTAAGAAAACGGGCGTGTGAAAACAAAGCAGCGTGAAAATGGATGAATATGTATGAAAACAGACGAAAACTTATGAAAGTGTAAAAACATTTATGCAAACGGACCAAAACGTATGAAAACGGACAAAAATGGACGAAAACGTAAGAAAACGGACGAAAACGTATGAAAGCGAAGAAAAAACGCGAATTAAAAAAACGTGAATAACGTGAATTAAAAAAAGAAGAAGCATGAGTTTAAAAAAAATGTGAATTAAAAGAAAAGGACAAAAAAAATATATGAATAAAAAAGAAAGATAAAAAGACAAGAAAAAAAATATGGACTTAGGTTTATCTATTATATCTTAGGTTAATCCCCACCATTAGATTAAACTAGATTGATGGTGGGGATTTGTCTATTGGTAAGCACCAAAATAAAGGTAAACAAATGAAAATTCCTCTTGTATACATATAAAAGCGTTCGAACAAAGCAATAAAACCCCAATAATCCAACGTAACACTAGTTATTCTATTCATAGTTGTCAGGTGCCCGATGCTGATTTTAAGATTTACTATTTTATGATACTACAAAGCAAAAACGATATGTATTCCATGTAGGATCTTAGCACACTTAGGATCTTATAAGATCCCGATCTTGACCATGAGATCTTAATATCTAATCCGACCCAATCTTACTTTTCTCGAATCGCAAACTAAAAACTAAAAAGTTATGGATCATGTTGCGTATAATTTAAAAAACAACATGTTAATATTTTTAAACATTCCATATTCATAATTTAAAATAACATTTTTATGAGATATTCATATAATTTTGTATTAATGAGATATAATAATTTGTAGGTTTAAATAATATTACAAAACTTATTAAGAAAATGACATTATAATAAGATTTTAGAATTCCGATCTGATCTTACGCTTTTAATCATGCAAAAACAAAAGTGATCTTGAGTAAGATCCTGATGAAAACCTACCTTGATTCCATTAAGGGTTTTGTTAACCACAACACAATTGGTTGTCGATAAACATCATCATCTATGTAAAATTAGCATTTAATAAACTAATTATTTCCTTATTTATACATATTTAATGACGATAATTATAAAAATTGTTGTTAAACATGGAATGTTTGATATTAATTAGCTATTGATTTTTCAGTTATAGTAACCTTAATCACAACCCAGTAGGTTGTGGTTAACAAAACCTTTCTATTAATTATAAGGAATTTGATTTAGTAGATCTTAGGTACCTGTAACCAATTTTCTTAATATATAATTGTATAAATTAAAAATAAATATCTTTTAATAAGGAGTTTACTAAAAAGAACTACTTTTGGACTGAAACCTACTTCATTTTGCTCATATAATCGATCAGTACGTGTTTTTTGTTGGTTTATACATAACCGGATAAATTTTTACACGACTCCTTTTTATTAGAGCAACTGTAATGTTAAGTTTATAAAAGATTTTTTATTATTTGATCAAGTTATTTGATGGACTTTACTCATTACAACAAAAGCTTGAACAATTATTTTGAAGAAGATAGCTTGATAGAGATCAAGCGCTTGATATAATATGCAACAAGTGATTCTCATTTAATGGTGATTGGCCAATGCATTTTAAAAGACTTTTATGCATCGAAGTGTGCTTATAGAAATGACTTTTTAGAAGATATAATTTATAAAAAAAATAATTGTATTAAATGCATCAAGTCTTTTATGATTTAGTATGATGCTCTTAAATTTGTTAAAACTTGTGTGTGTATAATATTCTTTCATGACAAATCAAACGGTAAAATAGGATTGACATGCTTCAACTTGCATTGTGCTTAAACTTTATGACACAATTAGTTCATAGGATCAAATGCGCCATAGGATGTTTGTGCTGATACATATGAACACATATGCATGGACGGATCTAGAATTTTGAAATAAGTGTTGCACAAATTTATTCGAAAGGGTTTTTGCACAAATTTTTCTATCATAAGTATTAAAATTTGCACCATAATTTTTTTGGGGTTAAACGCAAATTACCGCTATAAAGCAATAAGTAGCAAAAAATATTATCAGAGGTCGCACGTGCTGAAAACTACAACTTTTCGAAAACAAATTACATTTCGCGACTCAAAATTGGATGTGACTCGTGTCGTACCTGTCTCCCATGTGGGTCCGACCCTGCACATATGTATCTAAACAATCATGGTGTATTTAGTATGAGAGATGATTTGCACACTCATAATTTTTTATTAGCACACTCCATTATACACATCAAGCAGTTGTGTTGTATATATAACATGCTTTAAAAGATTGTACACTATAGTGTGCTAATAAAAAATGTGAGTGTACCAATCACTACCTATTCTCTTATACATATAAAACAGAACGTCGGTGACTTAAAAAAATATTATGTTCGTGATTGGAAAGCAGGGTATGGTGGGTTTTGGGCCGGGTCGTTGGCTGGTATACTTTTGGGCTTTTTAGCCGGTTAGTTTAAGCACACGGTTAGCATCCTTTGCTTTGTACCTGCGTACATACATAAAAAAGTGCGTGTCTTGCGGGCGTCCATCGCCTTGCAAGTGGTGTTACGGATCGTGAAATGCCTTGAAGGATTGTTATATCTGGCGTGTTGGCAACTAATCAAACCCATTTGGTAGGTAGGTGACTAAAATTCAGGTTTTTTATTGTTACTTAATTTGTGTTTGTTCTACTAAGTTCCATGATTTGGGGTTGTTGTAAATTGTGATTGGTGATGTGGGTTTTTGGTTTTGTAGTTTATATGATGGAGTAAAGGCGCGGTACCAAGTGTTTGTTTTGTGACTTCTTGAAAAAGATGATTGGTTTTGGTTTTGGTAGGGTTGCATGTATGAGAACCGTGTCTTCAAGTAGAGACCTCACGGTTGCATTGGGCTTTTACCGGTTAGCTTAAGCGAGCAGTTAGCATCACCGGTTCATACATGTACACGCATAAAAAGTGTCACGGACTAAAATTCGAGTTTTTATTGTTGCTTAATTTGTGTTTGATTTTACTAAGTTCCATGATTTAGGGTTCTTGTAAATTGTGATTGGTGATGTGGGTTTTTGGTTTTGTAGTTTATATGATCGAGTAAGGCGCGGTACCAAGTGTTTGTTTTTGTGACTTACTGAAAAAGATGATTGGTTTTGGTTTTGGTAGGGTTGCATGTAACTGAACCCGTGTCTTGGCGTGGCGACTTCACGGTTGCATTGGGCTTTTACGGTTAGCTTAAGCGACAGCTAGCATCACCGCTTCATACATGTACACGCATAAAAAGTCGGACTAAAATTGATTTTTATTGTTGCTTAATTTGTGTTTGATTTTACTAAGTTCCATTATTTGGGGTTCTTGTAAATTGTGATTGGTGATGCGGGTTTTGGTTTTGTAGTTTATATGATCGAGTAAGTAGCGATACAAGTGGTTGGGTTACATGTAACCGTATCTTGGCGTGGCGACCTCACGATTCTCGACCATGGGGTTCGACTAGAGTCTAGCCGATGATGAGACATGTCAGCGGCGTTACTGTTTTATATGTATAAAGAATTCTTGAAATAGGTTTATTGATTGCGATGGCGCTTTTTTTGATGTGGAGAAAAACTTACATCACAAGCAGTTGTGACATTTTCGATTACATGTATGCAGAACCCGTGTCTTGGCATGGCGACCACATGGTTGCGACCATGGGGTTTTGATTATCCGTAGCGATGATGAGAATTGTCGATCTTTGGTGCTTGTGTAAGTCTTTGTTTCTTCGAAACCTATATCTTGCGTGGTAATCTCACAGTTTGCAGCCTATGGGGTTTTTATAGGATCATGCGAGGAGATGAAGTGGGCATTGCTTATGACTGTATTCGCATTTTAGCCTTTTGAGGCCGTTATATGTGTTACCGTTTGTTAACTTTAGGCGAAGGTTTGCTCATTGATTCTCGGTTGCGTTACGGTTGCGATCATGGGGTTTGATTACACTTTAGGCGATGATGAAATTTGTCGGTGTTCGGTGTTTGTGCAAGTCTTTGTTGCGAACTTCGTACCTTGGCGTGGTAACCTCGCGGTTGCGACCATGGGGTTTTGAATACCATTTCATTAATTCTGACTGAGCCTTATACATATGAAACAAAGCGTCGGTTACTTAAAAACTATTATTTTCATTCTTGTAAGCGAGGTATTGTGGGCTTTGGGCTAGGCGTGTCTTTGTTGCTTCTGACTGTGTTCCTCTGATTTTGGCCCTTTTAGGGACGTTATATGTATGGCTATTCGTTTACTTTAGAAGAAGGTTATCTCATTGTTTCTCTCTTTGCGTTATTTGAGTAAGTGAGACGGATTTTTCATGCATGTTATATTCTTTTGGTTGTGAATAGTTGCTGCATGTTCATTCAAGGTTGTTTGTTATCGTTTTCTTATTGCAAAGGCATCTAATGAGCCACGTCGTGGGCTGTTGCTTATGACCCGTATTCGGACAATTTTTGTGCCTTTTGAAGCCGTTATATGTGTGATCATTCACTAACTTTGGGTGAAGGTCTTGCATGTTGTCTTCTTTTTATCGTGGTTAGTTGCTGCATGTTGATTCTAGGTTGTTTGTTAATTTTTTTTATTGCGAAGGTATCTACTGCTGTGTAGAACTGTTTGTCGACGACGTTTGATTACACTGCAGGCGATGATGAAACGTGAAAACAATTGCAGTTTTTGTTAGTGAATATAAAAGGTACGTGGAGCAAATCATGTTTGCTACCAACTACCATCTATTTGTGTCTTTATCAATACATCATAATTCTAATAGTTAAATAATCTTGTTTGAATGCCACTATAGAATCATGGGTAGTGCATTTTGGACTAATGATGTTTGAAATTATGCATATCTATTCGGTGGCATGAGTTGAATCTTATCAAGAGTAACTAGTGGTGTCATCGATTGGAATCTTTCCCTGGGTGAGTATTGCAATCTTCATTTGCTAATAGTGATACGAGATGTTTAAGATATTGATTATTACGATCTTCCATTCGAATTCCTTTCGTTGTCTGGCGCTCTAGCAATACGTCAGTGCGACATTGTTGCTGAAGACTCTTGAAGCGACAAAGGAATTTGAAAGGGCGATCGAGACGGATACCACTATCCCAGGCGTCACGTGTCAATATCATCGGCGGCGATTGCGGTATACTTAGAGTGGAAAGATTCAAGTCGATGACACAACAATATTCGGTCGGGCAAAAGAAGCCTTACGAGCAAAACTTGTAAGGTGCAGGGCTTGCGAACAATGAAAGATTGTTTCTCCAAGTTGAAAGCGGGACGCATTGTTTCAGATCAAGTAGCGTTAGCCGATAGCTACTGTTTCTACATCACTATATCGTCAGGTCCTAATTCTAATACTATCCATAATTTTGCAGTCAGTAGCAATAGAATCTTATCCATCTGAATTCTCGTGTCACTGATTGGGATCTTTCCACCCGGAGGAATATTGCACGCTTCATTTCCTAATATTGATATGAGATGTTTAAGATATTGCCCTGTTCTAATTCACCCTTCGAAACCCTTTCGTTGTGACAATGGTGTAGCAATACATCTGGTCCAGACCTTTGCACAAAAGCCGTTGCAACAGCAAAAGGAGTTCAATGGGCCGAGTACATGGGTCTCACTATCTTGAACATCATGTCTCAACATTAGTGACTGATGCTTGAAATGTGCTCCCGAGTGGAAAGAGCCCAGTCAGTGACACAACAATATTCAGGTGTAATGTTGTGTGCACAAAAGTTTTAATTGATGCACATAAGTTATATGAGTTGCATATTACGCAAGTAAATAGTCGTGTCAACGATTGGAATCTTTCCACTCAGTATAATAGTTCAATCTTCATTTGATAATATTGATAAGGGATGTCTAAGATATTGCCCGGTTCTCATCTTCCCCTCGGATTCCTTTCGTTGTGACAATGGTCTAGCAATATGTCCGGTGCAGACCTTTGCACAAAGACTCTTGACACGACAAAAGTGCGAGGGGGCAATTAGGCAGTGTCGATTATCCTCAACATGGTGTATCAACATCATCGACCGTCGGTTGAAGTATACTTCTAGGTGGAAAGATTCAATTCGATGACACTGCATTGTTCAAGCATGGAACAAAGACTTTCCACAGTACAACTTGTGGGTGCATGCTACAGCGAGCGACAAAAGAATCTTTCACCAAGTCGATAGTGACAAGCTCTTTGAAGATGCATACTGGCGTATTCTTTGTCTTATCGAAGTTCCTTTTCATAGGTTGCATCGTCTCGATAAACTTCCTCCAGTTTATGTCGTATGTTGCACTTTCAATCACTTCGGAAACTTGATCTCTCTGCAACTAAAGAGGTAAAAGAAATCAAATGCTTCAATTGTGGGTTCATTTCAGTCACACTATGTGATTCTACTTTTGTGACTCCGTAATTTTTTACAGGCTATTTTTTTTTGTGTGGAATTACAGGACATATTCTTCTGATGTAGAATCGAGCGGTTTCACGTCTGCTTTTGCAGAAAGTTACTGTGACAATCCGTACTTTCAGGTCATTTCTCGACACCGTTCATGTCTCATTATTTCAACATTTTTAGTAAACTTGGTTTACTTGTTTCAAATTCGCGTAACCTTGGAGGTTTAGCGGCGAATTCATGATCATGACATCACGTACATTTCATATGGACTATGATTAGTCTACATTTCATTGACATCATGTGCATCTCATTAGTACATTCTCGACATTTCATTTTCACTTTGCAGTAATTTTATATTTAATAAACTTTATCGCGTGAGTTTTATTTGTATATTTAACCCGTTACTTTCAAAATGATCCCGGGTATTTTTAAACTTACATCTAGTTCATAAAACTATATTTTTAGTTTTCCTAGTGTTTCAAATTTATTTGGTACTTAAATCGTTAAAGTTTAATTATTACGTCGTTTTCTTAAAAATTTTACGATAATTATTTTATCACTCAATTTTCACAAGGAAAGTATTTTACAATTTTTATCATCTCATTACAATCTATTTTGACCTATTAAAATTTACTTGCACCAAAATTCCATTTACCTTTAATTGTACAAATCTCTTACAATTACTACACTTTTATCAAAGTCTTACAAAATAATGCAAGTAATAGATTTAAAAAAAAAAAATATATATATTTTGGAGACAACCCTCCCCAAAACCGGCCCGAGGAGGTGCACTCATAAATGAGGCATGGTATGTTGATTGGTAATAAAAGTTTGCATACTTAAAAGTCTAACTCAAATAATTCATTCATCTCAAAATTCTCATAGTTGCAAGAGTTAAATAAAAACTTTTCTCTCTTTTCCTTGGGTCTCCAAAGCCGGTCACAACATCAAAGAAACAAGGGATCAAGATTTTGCAAAGTTCAAGTGTTTACAACCTAGATTATATCCTTTATATGGTTTTGAAATAAAAACCAAGGATATTTAAGTTAATCCTTGTTACCTACACCTCATCACTATCACTTGTAAGCATGTTTTATCATTTTAAGTTTCCTTTTCATTTTCATATGTTTCTTTTCATTTTTGGAGCTTATATGCATGTTATGTGATTTATACCATTTATTTCATGATTTATTGAGTTATATAAATATATTGGTCATCCTATAAATATTCCCATGGTATTCTTTGGTCTTGATGGTGATTAGGAACCCATGACACCCTAAGAAGGTGTATGGTAGGATTAGATTAGCTTTGGAGTTGATTTGAAGGGATTAGAATAGGTTTTGTCCGAGAAAAACTATTTTCGATAACTATATTTTAGGTTCTGTCCTTGTTTCGAATTTCTGGAAAAACCAACAGTTGGTACGACATTTTGGCCTTGATATTTAGAAAATATACTTTAAAGCGAATCCGTGGCCTTTTGAGCGGATAAAAGCGGAGTTATAGAAGCCGTGGTGAATTTTAAAGTTTGACGACGAAATGTTTATTTTCGAGAAAATTTCAGCATGGGTTTTTACATATTTGGGTCAAAACAGGCCTTAAGCTTCATGAATTATTTCGACTTATCAAAAATATATTAGTTTACTTGATCTGAAGCTAAGGACATATTTACGTGAAAGCAGTTTGAAGCGACAAATATATGCGTTTTATAAAGTTGCCGTAACTATTATTTTACGAAAATTATATTATTTCTACGATTCAAGTATTTCATTAGTTTATGTAAGGGCTATGTTTGCGGCGATTTTAACTATGATGCAAAACTTTTGGAACAAATTGTCTTCTAGTAAAATCAAGTTCACACGGCCATATTTTTCAAAACAAAAAGCCGTTTGTCAAGCGGAGTCATAGTAAATTATTTACGGATGTTCAAACTTGGCGAAACTCATTTTACGCACCCAATTAGCAAAACCACCATCTTTAACCCTTAATATCTTTATGATCGAGACCTTTTGAGCGAAAACTCTGAGCTGAAACTTCTGATATCGATACAAACTTTCCAAAACCCGTCGAGTTCGTTCTCTAACGATCGGCGTACACCGTTTCTGGCTAGTTTTCGAAGCCGTTTTGTTAATTTCATGATTTTTCCGACGACATTGTTTTGCGACGAAAAGTGGTAATTTCACCAAAATCATTATAAAACCATTGTGGGA
The DNA here is from genome assembly GCA_022545495.1 of Chrysanthemum lavandulifolium. Classification (NCBI taxonomy): domain Eukaryota; kingdom Viridiplantae; phylum Streptophyta; class Magnoliopsida; order Asterales; family Asteraceae; genus Chrysanthemum; species Chrysanthemum lavandulifolium. Next base: position 109,035,656 of record CM040242.1, on the reverse strand, counting down.
TGACATTTTGGCGTAAAAACATGTAAAGTCATTTTTGATTGGTCAAGGCGTCAAAAGAGTATTTTTAAATCGACGAGTAATATTTTCAAAACAGTAAATGGTATAAATAACATATGGGTGCATGCATAGCATTACATTGCAACTCATGACATATCATATCATTGATAATAGGTCCGGTTGACGCATTACATTAAACCTCGGTGTACTCACTTTTGCCGTTATTCGGTTTATCCAAGTGAGTTTTCATAGCCCGTTTACATGCTTTGATTATTTTCAAACCCGGGGAGAATACATTGCACTACATTTTTTGTATGATACCAAGTATGTTAAATTCATTACATTGCTTAAGTTACGCATTTGCCAATTTGAAAGTCCCCATTACTTGAACATGAACCGTTAATCTTTGAAGCGAGGATGGTGGATAGATCTATCGGGGTGGCGCCTCCATCCGGGTTGGTGAATCCCAACCAGAGCAAACGGATGCATTTCATTTGATGGTATTACGGGTTGTCATGCAAAACTCTGCGAGGGCATACATTATTGAGCAGTCTAGTTTGGGGTCATGGGCTTAGAGCAATTGTAACATTATTTTTACGTGATTTGGATTGTCATGCATAGTCTATACTTGTGTAGTCGTATAAAACATTTACATAAACCTATGATTCTCACCAACATTATTGTTGACCGTTTTTAGAAATGTATTTTCGGAATGGCGAGGCATTCATCATGACATGGTTTAGGGACCTACATTTTGAGTCATGATCGACTTACATTATGTACATTATGGTACTTTATTTCAAAACATCGTTTGGATTTGTAACATATTTGTATTTACGCAAACTTTGTAAACCTTTTGGGACCGATGTTGTACTACGATTGTTTTTATGAAATATCCAACGATGTGTTTTAAAACGACACTTTAGGTCGTTCAATATAGCTTGTGATGTGGTGCTATGACGATCAATCCCGAGAATTCCATTCCATTGCCAAAGCAGCAGTAAATTGGGGTGTGACAGTTGGTACGAGCTACGATTATAGAGAACAAGTTGCATCATTGACCCTAGACTATAGCTACATTATCATAGCATCTCATCGTTTCATCATAGTACATATTTATTTTGATCATGCGGATTTACTTACACTTTGTTGAGATTATTTACATTTATTTCACATCGGTTGTCGCGGACATGTCTTGATTCTCACCCATCACCATATCATCGGACTCTAGCTCGGATGATGTTCCAATAACCCATCATGGATGATGATTCATCACATTCCTTTGAGATCGTATCTTCCATTGGATCACTGCGACCTTTCCACTAATCATGACCGACGAGGCCGAACCGCCGAGGAGGCGAAGTCGCGCACGCCTCACGTTAGCCCGGTTCATAACCGTTGCTCGCACCATCACCTACGGCACCACTTTTACCGGCACCATCATCACCATCATCATCATATTTTCTTAGAGATCCTGTACCCGCACGGACTTGCCATGCCAAAAGCGTGCTCGTTTGATATCCTACACCACCATCCAGCGAGCGAGCCACCCGCTAGATTTGAGTTAGCGCGAGTTCTAGGGCGACTTCTTGCCGCGATGCCTTATCGAGGCATTAGGAGCCGTATTGATGCTCGGAGGATCCAGTTGATAGTTTGACTGCGGCATTCTGCGAGGCCGCCGGTGAGATAGGATTGAGCCCATATTTGAGGAGGTCGAGGTTTGATATTAAGCGGGGTTTGCATTGATTTATCTCGAGTATTCGGCATAGGCGGACAGAGGATAGAGAGCATATTACGGAGTTGAGGCGGGAGATGCCGAGTTGTTTGCGGGGCGAGATGACTCGGGATGAGTTCTGAGAGGCATTCACAGGAGTTAGCTTTAGCTCGTGGCGTATTGTCACATTGCGCAGGTCAGGATGGATGAGATGAGGAGTTTGATTGATAGTTTGGTTATTCGAGTTCGCGATCTTGGGGATAGGGGGCGTGAACACCATGAGGTGCCTTATGTAGACTTGTATTATGTATAGTTTTGACCATTATTATCCTAGTCAAAGGTGTGTGGCGTGGTTAAAGAACTTGTTGTATTTTTGTTGTTGTACAAACAAATGTATCAAGTAATGACTCTACTATGTAGGAATGGTTATTATTATCTATGATGCTCGGTCCATATAGGCGAAATTTTCATGTATATTATCCACATGTGTTGTGATTATATTTGTGATATTTCATTATTGTTCGTTGTGATTCCATTTATCTTTATGCATGTTGTGGTTGTGGATATATTTGTATGATGGTTGTTTCTACTTACGAGTTCTCATGATTGTTTCATCTTGTGATTTTGAAGAGTTATGGCACGAAGAAAGCAACAGTTGAAATGACCCATGACAATTCAAAAGTTGGTGAACGATAGCATTCGCTAATGCTTTAAGAGTCGAAAGGGAAACAGTAGGTCTTTAGCTTCTTTGAAGCAATTTCTTCTTGAAGCCGCTAGGCTAATTCTTTAACTAGTAATCTTGGGAGGATCTGGGGTTAAGAAATGTTCTTACAAAGATTTCAAAAGTGGTGAACCCACTAAGTTTCGAGTATTAGGAGCAACAAAGAATGGTTAGATGGTTTGAAAAGTTGGAATCGGTATTTTTGCTTTGTAAATCAGCTGATGATGTGATGGTCAAATTTACTACGAGTACTTTACTCGATGGAGCGTTGTCATGGTGGAATTCATACGCTCAACCGATTGGTATGGAGAATGCCTTTAAGCTTACTTGGGAGGAATTTAAGGGCTTGGTGACTAGAAGTTTTGTCCTCGAACGGAAATCAAAAAAGTTAGAGACGGAGTTCTATGAATTGGTCACGATTAGGTACGACATTGACACATACATTCTGGAGATTCCAGAATTAGCCGCATTATGCCCGTCGATGGTATCGGATAATGAAAAGTTGCTAGAGGCTTTTATTGGAGGACTTCCCGAAGTGATTCAAGGAGATGTGACTTCATTCGATCCACAAACAATCGAGGAAGCTATTCGAGTGACTCAGAAATTGATGGCACAAGTGGTGAAGCGAGGTAAGTACACCACCACTAACCGAAACAACAACCCCAACAACCGTTTCAACAATAATAACCGAGCCAACTACAACAACAACAATAGCAACAATAACAAGCGCAAGTGGGATAACACAAGGGGTAGGAATGCTACTCAACAACCACCCAAAAGGCAAGAGGTTGCTAAGGTTTATGCCGCGGGTCAAAAAGAAGGAAAAGGATATTCGGGGTTTGCGAAATGTAATAAGTGTTTGAGTCACCACAATCCGGTCGATGTCCCGATCCGTGTGAGAATTGCAAGAAAGTTGGTCACCGTACTAGGGATTGCACGCACCAAAAGTTACATGTTTTGGTTGCGGAAGCTGGACACTACAAGAGGATTGCAAGAAGGGAAAGAATCAAGCAAATCCGAATCAAGGAGGTATGGCTCAAGGAAGGGTTTACGTCATTGGCGGAGAAGATAGGGAAGACCCGAATGTCATTACAGCACGTTCCTTCTCAATAATCGTTACGCTTAGTTTTATTTGATTGGTGCCGATAAAAGTTTTGTGTCCATTGCATTTGCACCTTTGCTCAACATTAAACCAACTACACTAGACATATCATACAACGTCGAATTAGCTAATGGTAGCGTAGTTTGCACCAACACCATTGTTCGCGGTTGCACATTCAATTTTCTTAATCATCCTTCAACATAGACCTCATGCCCGTAGAGCTTGGTAGTTTTGACGTCCGTCATAGGCATGGATTGGTTATCTAAGCATCGCGAAAGATCATTGTGATGAGAAAGTTGTTCATCTTCCTACAATGGCGAAACTTTGATTATTCGTGGGGAGCGAAGTGGAGCGAAATTAGTATCATATCGAGTATCAAAGCGGAGAAGTACATTAAGAAAGGTTGTCTTGCTTTCTTAGCCCATGTAACCTAGAAAAAGTCGGGGAAGCGACTTGAAGATGTTCCTATTGTCCGTGAATTTTACGAAGTATTTCCGAGGATTTACGGGACTTCCAATCGCACGTCAAGTAGAGTTTCAAATTGACTTAGTGCCGGGCGCACCGATTCTTGTGAGCACCGCACTGTCTAGCACCATCCGAAATGCAAGAGTTGTCTAATCAATTGCAAGAGCTTCTAGACAAAGGATTCATTAGGCGAGTTCCTCGCCTTGGGAGCACCGGTCTTGTTTGTGAAGAAGAAGGATGGATCCTTCGAATGTGCATAGACTATCGAGAATTGAACAAGTTAACGGTGAAGAATCGTTATCCACTCCCGAATTGATGATTTGTTCGATCGGTTGCAAGGTTCTAGTATTTATTCCAAGATTGATCTTCGTTCGGGTTATCATCGACTTCGAGTTCGGGAAGAGGATATTAAAGCAGCGATTTAGAACACGTTACGGTCATTCGAGTTTCAAGTGATGCCGTTTGGTTTGACTAATGCACCAAGGTATTCATGGATCTTATGAATAGAGTTTGTAAGTCGTATTTGGACAAGTTTGTTATTGTGTTCATCGGCGACATCTTGATCTACTCCAAGAGCAAAGAAGAGCGAAGAGCATCTAAGACGATTTTAAGGCTACTTAAGAATGAGAAGTTGTATGCCAAGTTTTCAAGTGTGATTTTGGAACCACAAAGTGCAATTTCTTGGTCACATCATTGATAGTCAAGGACTACAAGTTGATCCCGCAAAGATTGAAGCCGTGAAGATTGGGCTACTCCAACGAATCCTACGGAAATTCGACAATTTCTAGGACTAGCGGGTATTACCGAAGGTTCATCGAAGGTTTTCGAAGATAGCGACCTTTGACCAAGTTGACACGTAAAAACAAGAAGTACGAGTGGGGAAAGAAACAAGAAGTTGCTTTTAGGTTGTTGAAGCAAAAGCTTTGCGGTCATGATTTTGCACTACACCAAGGCATTGAGAACTTTGTTGTATATTGCGACGCTTCGCATAAAGGACTTGGGGCTGTTTTAATGCAAAATGAGAAGGTGATTGCGTATGCTTCTCGACAACTTAAGACGCATGAGAAGAATTACACCACTCATGATCTCGAGTTAGGAGCCGTAGTTTTTGCTCAAGATTTGGAGACACTACCTCTATGGTAATGCAGAAGTGTCAAAGTGTTTACCGACCACAAGAGTTTGCAATATATTCTTGATCAAAGGAACTTAACATGAGGCAACGTCGTTGGTTGGAGTTACTCAAGCGACTATGATTGTGAAATCAAGTATCACCGGGAAAAGCCAATGTTGTGGCCGATGCTCTTAGTCGGAAAGAGGCCTAAACCTTTAAGAGTTCGATCATTGGGAATGACAATTATTTCTCCTTTACCATCGAAAATCCATGACACAAGTCGAGGCACTTAAGGAGGAAAACCGACCAAGTGAAAAGCTTTATGGTATCCGAAAGCGCAAATGGTTTTGTAAAGAGGCGGATGGAGTACTATGTTTCAAGGATAGAATGTGGGTTCCATTGTATGGCGGAATACGAGAATTGATTATGCATGAGTCGCATAAGTCAAAGTATTCTATTCATCCAGGATCGGATAAGATGTATCAAGATCTTAAGAAGCTTTATTGGTGGTCGAACATGAAAGCGGAAATTGCCACGTATGTTAGCAAATGCCTTACCTCTAAGGTAAAAGTCGAATACCGAAGCCTTCGTGTTTACTCCAACAACAGGAAATCCTCAATGGAAATGGGAACGTGTTACAATTGACTTTGTTACTGAAACTTCCTAAGACATCGGGAGGTTACGACGCTATTTGGGTAATTGTTGATCGCCTTACCAAGTCGACTCATTTCATACCGATTAGAGACTTATTCCATGGAGCAACTCACTAGACTTTATGTCAAGGAAATAGTCTCGAGGCACGAGCACCAATTTCCATCATTTCCGGCAGAGATAGTCGATTCACTTCAAACTTTTGGAATTCATTGCAAGATTCTTTCGAACCAGTTAGAGATGAGCACGATATCACCCACAAACCGACGGTCAAAGTGAAAGGACCATTCAAGCGTTAGAAGACATCTTTGAGGGCATGTGTGATTGATTTTGGAAATGGTTGGGCTAACCATTTGCCATTGATTGAATTCTCGTACAACAATAGTTATCACACCAGATCAAGATGGCACCATTCGAGGCACTCTATGGTCGTAAGTGCCGATCACTTTTTGTTGGGCGAGGTAGAGACGCACAACTCACGGGTCCGTAAATAGTGCGGAAACCACCGAAAAGATCGTTCAAATTGTGATAGACTCGAGGCGCCAGAGTCGGCGAGAAAAGTTATCACGGATGTTAGACGCAAGGATTTGGAATTTCAAGTGGGTGACAAAGTTATGTTGAAAGTATCGCCTTGGAAGGCGTGGTACGTTTTGGAAAGCGTGGGAAATTGAACCCGAGATACATTGGGCCATTCAAGATTTTGAGCAGAGTTGGTCGTAGCTTATCGACTTGATCTTCCACCGAACTTAGTCATGTGCACAACACGTTTCATGTTTCAAACTTGAAGAAGTGTCTTTCAGACGAATCGCTCGTTATTCCATCGACGAAGTTCGACGACGACAAACTCAACTTTGTGGAAGAACCTCAGAGAAATCATGGACCGCGAGGTCAAGCGGTTGAAGCAGTCGTATTCTATTGTGAAAGTTCGTTGGAATTTCGACGAGGTCCCGAGTTTACTTGGGAACGGAAGACCGGATGCTGACGCAAGTATCCGCATCTTTTCGCCGACACCGTTAGACCTAATAACGATTGAATTGTGGATGAATTCCTTTTTGGATGGTGAATGTGACAATCCGTACTTGGTCATTTCGACACCGTTCATGTCTCATTATTTCAACATTTTAGTAAACTTGGTTTACTTGTTTCAAATCGCCAGAACCTTGGAGGTTTAGCGGCGAATTCATGATCATGACATCACGTACATTTCATATGGACTATGATTAGTCTACATTTCATTGACATCATGCATCTCATTAGTACATTCTCGACATTTCATTTTCACTTGCAACGCGTAATTTTATATTTAATAAACTTTATCGCGTGAGTTTTATTTTGTATATTTAACCGTTACTTTCAAAAATGATCCGAGGTATTTTTAAACTTACATCTAGTTCATAAAACTATATTTTAGTTTTCCTAGTGTTTCAAATTTATTTGGTACTTAAATCGTTAAAGTTTAATTATTACGTCGTTTTCTTAAAAATTTTACGATAATTATTTTATCACTCAATTTTCACAAGGAAAGTATTTTTACAATTTTTATCATCTCATTACAATCTATTTTGACCTATTAAAAATTTACTTGCACCAAAAATTCCCATTTACCTTTAATTGTACAAATCTTACAATTACTACACTTTTATCAAAGTCTTACAAAATAATGCAAGTAATAGATTTAAAAAATATATATATATATATTTTGAGAGACAAACCTCCCCAAAACCGGCCGAGGGAGGGTGTACTCATAAATGAGGCATGGTATGTTGATTGGTAATAAAAGTTTGCATACTTAAAAGTCTAACTCAAATAATTCATTCATCTCAAAATTCTCATAGTTGCAAGAGTTAAATAAAACTTTTCTCTTTTCCTTGGGTCTCCAAAACCGGTCACAACATCAAAGAAACAAGGGATCAAGATTTTGCAAAGTTCAAGTGTTTACAACCTAGATTATATCCTTTATATGGTTTTGAAATAAAAACCAAGGATATTTAAGTTAATCCTTGTTACCTACACCTCATCACTATCACTTGTAAGCATGTTTTATCATTTTAAGTTTCCTTTTCATTTTCATATGTTTCTTTTCATTTTGGAGCTTATATGCATGTTATGTGATTTATACCATTTATTTCATGATTTATTGAGTTATATAAATATATTGGTCATCCTATAAATATTCCCATGGTATTCTTTGGTCTTGATGGTGATTAGGAACCCATGACACCCTAAGAAGGTGTATGGTAGGATTAGATTAGCTTTGGAGTTGATTTGAAGGGATTAGAATAGGTTTTGTCCGAGAAAAACTATTTTCGATAACTATATTTTAGGTTCTGTCCTTGTTTCAATTTCTGGAAAACCAACAGTTGGTACGACATTTTGGCCTTGATATTTAGAAAATATACTTTAAAACGAATCCGTGGCCTTTTGAGCGGATAAAAGCGAGTTATAACGAAGCCGTGGTGAATTTTTAAAGTTTGACGACGAAATGTTTATTTTCGTAAAATTTCGACATGCGTTTTACATATTTCGGGTCAAAACGAGCCTTAAGCTTCACAAATTATTTCGACTTATCAAAATATATTAGTTTACTTGATACGAAGCTAAGGACATATTTTACGAGAAAGCGGATTTGAAACGACAAATATATGCACGCTTTTATAAAGTTGCGTAACTATTATTTTACGAAAAATTATATTATTTCTACGATTCAAGTATTTCATTAGTTGTAAGGGCTATGTTTATGCGATTTTAACTATGATGCAAAACTTTTGGAACAAATTGTCTTCTAGTAAAATCAAGTTCACGGCCATATTTTCAAAACAAAAAGCCGTTTGTCAAGCGAGTCATAGTAAATTATTTACGGATGTTCAAACTTGGCGAAACTCATTTTCGCACCAATTAGCAAAACCACCATCTTTAACCCTTAATATCTTTATGATCGAGACCTTTGAACGAAAACTCCTGAACTGAAACTTCTAGATATCGATACAAACTTTCCAAAACCGTCGAGTTCGTTCTCTAACGATCGGCGTACACCGTTTACTGACTAGTTTTCGAAGCCATTTTGTTAATTTCATGATTTTTCGGCGACATTGTTTTGCGACGAAAAGTGGTAATTTCACCAAAATCATTATAAAACCATTGTAGGATGACATTTTGACGTAAAACATGTAAAGTCATTTTGATTGGTCAAGGCGTCAAAGAGTATTTTTCGTCGACGGTAATATTTTCAAACCCGTAAATGGTATAAATAACATATGGAGTGCATGCATAGCATTACATTGCAACTCATGACATATCATATCATTGATAATAGGTCCGGTTGACGATTACATTAAACCTCGGTGTACTCACTTTTGCCGTTATTCCGTTTATCCAGTGAGTTTCATAGCCCGCTTACATGCTTTGATTATTTTCAAACCCGGGGAGAATACATTGCACTACATTTTTTGTACGATACCAAGTATGTTAAATTCATTACATTGCTTAAGTTACGCATTTGCCAATTTGAAAGTCCCCATTACTTGAACATGAACCGTTAATCTTTAAGCGAGGATGAGTGGATAGATCTATCGAGGTGGCGCCTCCATCGGGTTGGTGAATCCCAACCAGCAAGCGGATGCATTTCATTTGATGGTATTACGAGTTGTCGGCAAACACTCTGCAGAGGGCATACATTATTGAAGTCTAGTTTCGGGGTCATGGGCTTAGAGCAATTGTAACATTATTTTTACGTGTTGGATTGTCATGCATAGTCTATACTTGTGTAGTCGTATAAAACATTTACATAAACCTATGATTTCACCAACATTATTGTTGACCGTTTTAGCAATGTATTTTCGTAATGGCGAGGCATTCATCATGACATGGTTTAGGGACCTACATTTTGAGTCATGGTCGACTTACATTATGTACATTATGGTACTTTATTTCAAAAACATCGTTTGGATTTGTAACATATTTGTATTTCTACAAACTTTGTAAACCTTTTGGGACCGATGTTGTACTCGATTGTTTTATGAAATATCCAACGATGTGTTTTAAAACGACACTTTAGGTCGTTCAATATAAGCGTGATGTGGTGCTATGACATCAATCCCAGAATTCCATTCACGCAAAAGCAAGTAAATTGGGGTGTGGATTATTAATACAAGCGGAAGCCCGGAAGCGTGCGATAGAACCTCAAACACCAGCGCTTCTGGCTGTTAATGGTCCTGAAAGCGATGACGCTACCAACGACGGTGACAAACCTGTCTTGTATTCAGCTAGGGATTTATCGAATTATTTGTTCCATAACCATGTTGTTTTTTTAAATCCTAATGATTTTATGAGTCGTGTGATTGCCCTTAACTTTAAAACTGTAAAAATTTGCATCCGTAGTATCTGCATATATTAGACTTTAGTATAAAACTTTTGATTTTGATAGTCAAATGTTGAACTTCAACCGCCGTTCTTGATTGTTACTAATTTATCGAACTTTATACTGTTTTCCGATGTTTGGAAGTGGTTGACTACTTGCTGTGTTGTAAGTCACAGTCACACGCGCATAAAAGAATAGATTCTGTAGCAAAATGGTTTCATTATGCTCATGCAAGGTTAACCCAAACAAAGACATTTTTTTGTGTTGGTTAGTTCCTGTTATAAACAAATTTTGTGACCTTTTGGTTTCATGCAGCCATGTAGGTATCGTAGCTGACATTGTCCATTTTTGCTGCAGCTGATTAAAAAAGGGGGCGAACCTATACCTACAACTTCAGATTCTCTAAACTATAGATAAGAAGAAATTGTAATATGTACGTGCGTTATTAGTGCAAATAAAAAAACTGTGTATGTCATAACATATTTTCGCGGGACAATTTGTAGTGTTCTCCGCTAACTGCATAATGGTTTTCGCTTATGTAACTCAAAGCTTGAGAATTTACTAATGATAAGTATAATGACTTGCAACAGTATAACTAAGCTATCCTACACTGTTCGTGACCACTTTAAAGAAAACCCGCCCCAACGCGGCGGGGCCGTTCACCTCTTTTGGTATATAGTTCTTGTATATATACTAGCCTTTATATATAATTCATTACCGTTTAATAGGAGTGTTCATCGGTTCGGTTAAAAAAATTGAGTTAAACAAAAAACCGAAGCGTATTCATTGATTAAACCGAACCGAATAACCAAATCAACAACCCAAATTAATTAATATTAATTAATTAATTATTTATTTATGTAAATTTTTAAGGACAAAAAAATTCAAACTTAAAAATATTATATTTATATTATGAATATATAAATACATAAAATATATATATATGTATGTGAATTCGGTTTTCGGTTCATTGAGCCAAAACCGTATCTAAACTGAGAACCAAATATTTATTTCAATTCAGAATTTGGTTTATTTTTTTGTTTTGGTTCGACTTTCAATTTTTGTGAGTGAAACCCGAATTCTGCGCACCCCTGCCGTTCAATAACAAACAAATTCCATCACAGCGAAACTAGTCAAACAGCCAACTCGTTGAACAACCAAGAAATGATAAGGAGACCTAAACATTGTCTTTAATTTAAATACTTAAACTTGTATGGCACCATCTTATTGGTTCAATTAAGACCCATTATTTCATAAACCAATAACACATTCCACATATGTTTAGGCGTAAGTTACTATATCTTTAGTCCTCCCAAACATTTCTCAGAAATAATTATTGGAAATATCAAGTATAATGTATCTTAGACAGTTTAGCTTTATATTTTTATAAAGGTTGTACTGTCGACTATTTGGAGGGCAAATAAATGTGTGCATATGATTCGGTCCCATACCAAAATGTTAGTTATTTCATCTACCATCCCATGCATTATTTATATCGAACGGCATTATAAACTTGTATGGAACGCTCATCTAATGCATTTTAGTGGTTTCAATATAGTGGATTTGTGGTAGACCATTATTAATGAACTATTTATAACATAAACATATATTTGTTAATGACATGTTTTGGACTCGTGAGGATAGAGGCGAAGCTAGGATTTGTAGTTAACAGGGGCCGAACTTTACTTAAAATTGATGATTGTACGTATAACCCGAGCAATATTACAATAGAAAGAATGCTTTCTAATATCATCTTATATCATATAAACAAACAGCAACATAATAAATGCTTCCAAGCACATAACATGAGTTCCTCAATCTATCAATCGTATAGTTTTAATAATTGAACAACTCGAAAGATATTAAAAACATTAACAAAATAAATTTTAAAAAATTATCACTTAATGATGATCATGGATATCAGTAGTAAAAAACAAGAAGGAAACCAAAATCAATGTTAAGTGTGATCACTAGAAACCAGAATAAAGAGGCATTTAGAAAGTACCGACAGTATATATATCTTTTTCTTTAGTAGCCGCTTAAACAGGAGAGATATATGCCGCTTAAACAGGAGAGATATATGTTCACGTCTATTACTTTTTAACTCCTGCTATGTAGATAAGTTTACAGTTTATCGGGGGAGACCAGCTGTACATATATAAGTAGGGCGTTCTATTGATTTGGGTGCCCCGGTGCGAAACTACGAATGAGGCGTCTTAAATCACGAAAATCTTAACTATTATGAAAAATCAAAACATAATATACTTAGACATGTATAAATATTAATGGATATATTTTAAATTGAACAACCCTTCACATAATATTTAAAAAGGACTATAAAAATTAAAGTTAGACATGTATAAATACTTAGACATGTATAAATACTAATGGACATACTAAATCGGAGGCCCTTTTACAAACGGTGGCCCTGTGCGTTTGCTCCACTTGCACATGCTAATCGCCGCCACTATAAGTAGATTATGGCTAACATTCATATCATAATGGGAGGTGATTTGCACACTCCCAAAAATGATTGGGACACTCAATTTTTGAGTGTTTGGAGTAAGGGTATAAATATCAAAACACTCAAAAATTGAGTGTCTTAATCATTTTTGAGAGTGTGAAAACAACCTCTCTATCATAATACAATAAATGGGTTTTCATTGGAAAGGGGCCTAGCTAGCACCTGCTAGTTACCCCCTCCCTCCGCCCCTGCGTGAGGTATAACATTTCACAAAAAGAGGTTTCTTTGACGCAATTTTTGCAAAGGACCCTGCTCTACATTGTAGCATTTCTCACTTGTGATTAATCTCATTCGTGAATTAGTCATACGAATACGAGTGAATGTTTACTTCCATTTTGGATTGATTGGGTCTCAAATCCAATTCAATCTTTGAAATATCCTCACGTAATTTTGTTCTAACTTCTTAGTCCTTACTAGCTGAATTTATAACAAAATTCGCCATTTAGAAATCAAAATTGTGGCTTTTTTGGTATGTGTTTGTAGGGCAAGTATAGGGTGCACTTAGTTGGAGAAAAAAGTTTTCTTGTTTTTTATCTTTAGTTTTGTAAAATTTGGAAGGAAAATTTATCTCCACTAAACACTTTTTTTTTTTTTGAAGGTGAATTTTATTAAGTCTTCGTGTCGGCGGTTCGACAATGAGAGGTGCCTAGACTACGTTATAAACCGGGTCCGCTAGAGAGCTCCTCGAAAGCGAAATGCCTATTTCAAATACCGATGGAAAACCCCCTACTAATTCGCCTAGAAGGCACGACAATTAATAGGGTAAACCCTTCGCTTTTCCAAGATTCGAACACAGGGTTACTGTGCCCAAACCCCTTCATTAAAGGACTACTGAAGGAAAATCCTCATTCAAACCCCTGCAGAGTTTGAACTCAAGACCTCCTCCCAAAAGCCCTAAGGACTTCAGGTGGCCAACTGAGGCTAAGCCGGTGATGAGTGTGTAAATATCATCATTTTTGTTAAATCAACCGCAAAACGTTTAAAATGCTCAAAATGCATCAAAATATTGAAAATATTCCAAAATTGCATTTTATATGTTTCGATGCAAAATGTTTAAAATCGATGAAAAATGAGCTAAGTTTGCATAATTGCGCTTCGAGTCCCCAATTTCAAAAGTTGTCGAAATAGTCCCCGAGCTTAATTTCAAAGAAAAGTCACCAAAGGTCCTTTTAAAATTATAAGTTGTCAAATTAGTCCTTTGGTGAAAAATATCAAAAGTTTTGAGAAATTACAAAATTGGTCCTTCAAGTTTAAAAATTGGCAAAATGGTCCTGGAAATTTGAAAATGTCAAGTTTGGTCCTTATACTATTGGAGCTTGTCACTTTCAGTCCCTTGGAGCAACTTTGCAGAATTGGCATAAGTGGTCCTTGATATTTCAGAAATTACAAAAGAGGCCCTTGTTTATTAACCCTTTACAAGCCTTTGGCCCTTGTCAATCCCATTGTGACCCCCTGCCATAACCCATTTGGACCCTTCATTTTGGACCCCCCTTTAATATTAAAACCTTGGTCAACTCTCCCAGTCAAATAAGCACCCCCTTGGCGCCTTTTTCCTGTCTTCTTCAACAAACACCTCTGCAACACACTACCTCCCCTTATCCCTCCACCTCAACAAACCTCCAAGATACATTTAATGCACCCCTGCCCATCTTACTCAACCCCCAACTGGATAAAAGCAATTTGGCGCCAAAATTTGATCAAACGGCTAAAAACTTCTTAAGCCATCCAATGGTCCAAATTTATGATGGGATTAGCTCAGAGTGGAGAGAGAAGAAGTTTGGAATATAAAAGGAAGCAAGAAGAGAGGAGAAAGGCAGTAGATTTTTAGTTTAAAATTTCCCTTATGTCGTTTTTTTTTATAAATGTCTTAGTTTAACTTTAAAGTTGTAATATCTTGGTCCTATGTATTAAACTCAAAGTGTTTTATCAATATTATCTGTTTTTAAGTATTAATTCAAAGTTCTCTTATGATTCCAAGTTTTTATGCTACTGTTGAGAAATTCAGTTTCAAAGTCTTAGAACCAATGCTCCTAGTAGCTCTATCTTATTCCAAATAAGCTTGTTTAAGCTTATTATAGCTTTTTATAAGCTTGCAATCAAGTTTCTAGCCATTTTGGATTCTGGTCAACAAAAGTCAAACTGGGTCAAAACTGAAGTGGAAATGGATATGGGTGTAGCAGTGGTGGATTTGGGTTGATTCTGAGTTCAATGGGTTGATTTTTATAGGATAGAGGTTCATTGTGTTCTGTTTCAAGCCATTGTGGCTAAGGACCAAAAGTAAGTTAAATTTTCAAGTTCTATTGCATAATCTGTAGTTGCAGTCCTAAGTAGTTTTAATCTGTTTACTAAGTTGTATTTAGAGTAGTTAAAGTCAGTTTAATTGTTTGCTTTAGCTAAATCAGTGGTTATTTCATTTTATTTGCAAATCAGTGGGTTAAAGGTGTGTTTGGATCAGTATGTAAGGTTGAGTTTGAGTCTTTGTTTGTACCTGACTATTGCATTATCTGTCTTAAGATAAGTAATTAGACTCATTTGAGTCAGTTGTCTGTGCCTGCAAACACTCAAAGTCAACTTCATCTTTTAATCTGTCTTAACTTCTTCACTGTTGGAATTTTTAAAAGGCAATCACTTGTTTTGTGTTTAAAATTCTTAGATATAGCTTGCATTAAGTTCATTTCATCTATTAAAATCAATCTCAGTCCTTTAAATCAGTTTCAAAGTTCAATAAAGTCAAAATTTACAAAACTGCTCAAAAGTCAAAAGTGGAAATCCAGATTTGAGCCTAACTAAGAGGATTTTTCATTGCTTCATTTCTGAGCCAAATTAAGTGAAATTGTGGTTTTAAGAACTTTAATCGGTCTACTTTCTTATTAGCAATTTTGTAGATTTTATAAATTTTTAAAAGCTTCAAATCGATGCGTGAATGTGGTCTCAGTTCTCCATTGCACAAGCTCGGTTTTAAGCGAGTGTGCATGCAGGACTTCTGATTCTTGCAGATCTTGCATGAGCTCATAAGAGCTTATCATGGTCTAGTTTTTGGTTTATAAGTATCCACCTAGGTCTAGTGTAGGTTCCCACTTCTCATTTTCATTTTCAGCTTATTTTGTAGCTTGTGCTTAAGTCCAAAAGTAGTTGCCTAAAACTGTTCTTAACACTTGAGATCAAATCATCAAATCTGTGTAGGGGGCAATTCAGTAGTTTAAGACAGTTGTAAATTGTTGCATTTGATTACTTTTAGTATATTATAGCTTTTGTAATCAGTTGGTGGCTTTTTGTGGCTTGTGGCTTATTTTGAGTGCTTAATTATAAGCACTTATCATTGCAGTTACATTTTCTTGCACACAAGCACCTATTTTTATATTTTTCTCAGCTTTAGAATATTATTTTAGACTTATCTTGAATTTTTCATATTTTTCTATTACTGTTTGGTATTTTTCTTGATTTAAATCAATTTTTAGCACTTTTTAATTAGTATTTAATACAATTGATTAAGAAAAGTTTCAAAAAAATAATTTTTCATTTTCTTAGATTAAGATAAATATAAAAGTCAAAAAATATTTTTCCAGATTTTTATTAGTTAAATTTGTATTTTTTAGCAATTTAAGTAGTTTTAAATAGTTTTAATTAATAGAAAATAGAAAAATAATCAGAAAAATACAAAAATAGTTTTGAAAATTCTCTTTTGTTATTTTAGATTTTTCCAAGTCATAATTTTATTTTTCTAGCTTTATTTCATATTATCTTGTATTTTAGGCTATTATTAAATAGTTAAAATTAGTTTTTAATTAATAATAATTAGATAAATAGTTTTAAATATAATTTTCTTTTTCTAATAATTTTATTTTATCATTAGGTTTGTAAAAATGTCATTTTCATATTTTTAGGATTTATATTGTTTAAATTTCACTTTTTCTTTTGTACGCTACGTAGTTTTTTTTTAATTTAAGTTTTATAAAAGAAAAATCAAAATCATCATTTTGCAAATAGTGATAGCGTTTATTTAACATTTTTTATCTTTTTAATTTCCTTTAATTTGCATTTAAGCCCCTGTAATTTATGTCCTTTTTCGTAGTTATAATCACTCTCAAACTCTTTTCCGCTCAAATCTCTCGATCACTATCGTTTGGTGATTCTTCAGATATTTGGGACATAACGACCCTGGGAAACACTATACTCTCCGATCTTCATTGTATTTGTTTCGGATTTGTTTTAAGTTTGTTACTGGTTACCATTCACAAGTGGTAGAACTTGAGTGATAAAACTTGATCGTCTGGGACCGAATCAGCCAGTTGGTTCTCCACTAAACACTTGAAAATATAAAAAAACGCATTTAGTTGATGTTTGTATTTTGTATTTTGAAGAAAGGGAAGGAGGGTTGTGGGTTACAAAGGAAAACAACTAAAATTTGTTTTGTACTTTTCTTTGTTAAGTTAGGAAACACGGAATTTTGTGTTTTGCAAAACATTTTGTTGAAAAACGTTAATTTAAACGCGATCACATTTTCCATAAAACATTTTGTAGAAAACGGAAATGTTTTCTCCCAACTAAACGCACCGATAGTGTTTTGAAAGCTACAAGTAATCATTTACTTTTGTTTTATAGCAAAGGGAAACAGCACATCCAATGTGCTTATCTCAAAATGTTCACTTCTTTTAGGTGAGAATGAAAAGAATGGTTTAAACATACAACTTATAAAGTGATATAACCTAAAAGTGCTTTAAATATAGTTCATACCAAACAATCATATCCAAAATGAGAGAATGAGTGATGATGTCCTCAATGCTTTGAGATACCCTCACATGTTCTTGAACATGATTGGTTATTTGGTTGTATTGCGTCTTTCTTTGTCGTTATAGCTATGTGAAAGCGATATATTTTATTAAAGATGGTATGTAAATTCTCGATACTTTTTTTAGTAATGACTATTTAAATACTAATTAAAGTGTCGTCTAACTGAGACATAGGTCGTTTTTGAGTTGCATAACTCTTATCCAACGATTGTTTACGATACATTTTCTAAACTCTAATATCGTAAGCAATTATTGGTCAAAGCGTGCAAGAAGCACCAACATGCATCGACCAAGAAATCTTTTCTCTTTGATTGATCTGTCTTAACTTGAGTTTTTAATTTTTGTTTTGTCTTCAATAATTTAGGACAATCCCATATATACATATAAAACATGACAACTTCGTTCTATTGATTGTCGCGTACGTAGATATCATGCAAAGAGAAAGAACACCAAGTCTTATAATATGTTGTAGATTAGTGAAATAAGCATTTCTCATCATTGATGAATAAATGTTTTAAGAATAAAAATGTCTCCTACTTTTAGTCTTTGTTGATGAATAAGTCCAGTTTGCTAACTTTTTTATTACCTTATACGCTTATAAATGAAGAGGTTATAATCAAGTTTAATTTCTTCATCAAATAAACAAAAAGAACGGGAAGAAAAGCTTTGTCTTTAATCTCTTTTCTTCGAAGATTAAGAAAATTTAAGGCTTTATTAACCAGTACAAAATATGTTTCTGTGTCTTTCAACATTTATTTGCATATTTTTAAGTCATTGACTTTAAAAGTTTCTCATTTTGTGGTATGTTGCATAAAATGTTTGTGTAATACTTCTATTGTAAAAGAGCATCCACAATGGAGGTTTTAAGAAAAAATCTAAAACACATTAAAAACTTTAATCATTTGTTTCCACCATGGCGAGTTTATAATTCATGTGTATGTGGCATAAAGAGATTTAGGATCATAAACTTATTTATAATTTAATGCATGTAATATTGAGTATCATTTTACAAATTCGTAAAAAAGTTATACATAAAAAATAAAGTTTATGAAATTAAAAGCTCGATCTTATATATGACATGACAAACATATAAATACTTTTAAACATTCCATCATTATGAATACTCTAAGGTAGCATCTAAAGTTTAAGATATTATAAACACCATGCGGAGTATATGAACCTGTTTGGCATAAACTTTTTTAAAGCTTTTTGAGAGCTATTAGCCGCTTATTGTGAAGAAAAAAACTCCAAATCAAGAAAGTTGTGTTTGGCATACATAATTGTAGCTTTTAAAATTGATAAAACAGCTCGTAAATAAAAAGCTATGGCACAAGCGTCTAAAAATATTGGAGTTTTTTGTAAAGATACTTACATTTGTACCTGGTTTATTTTACTTCAATTTGTTATCTCTATCACAGACGAAATTTGAGTGAATTTATTGGGAGGATCAAATGCTATATTAATTAATTTGAAAATGCCAAAGTTGTACTTATTTTTAGCAAATATAAGTAAAATCTCAAAGTTTTGAAAAGGTCGTAACCCTCCCCGATCTCCACTAAAGTTCGTTCATGATCTCTATTATAAGATAAGAATACGATAAAATATATTCCAATCCAAAATAAAAGCTCTATCAAAGCAAGAAACCGTAGCCCACTTGTTTCTCGAGAAGATGGCATCAAAAAGGAAATTTAAAAAGTGTTAGTTTAAAAAAAAATTATGAGTATATTATAATATTTAAGTTGTGTCTAATGTGATTTAGGTTTTCTACATTATTTATGTAAGCTGATTTTTATGAAGTTTATGTTAAAAAATAAATAAATAAATAAAATGCTAACAAAAATTTAGGAACAATAATGACGTTAATCTATCGGTAAAGGCAACCATAAATGATTATAACGACTCGATCTTGAAACTTAATTCGAACGCCCTGATAACTGAATTACGAAACGAGTTTTCTATTTATTTCTAATTAAGCGTATATTTATATGTCATTTTACATTTATGGTTATAACTACAGCTATGTTACTAAACACTTTTATAAAATACAAAACAACAACTTGTAGCTACCAGCACAACTATTCAGTTAACACATTGCAGTTAATTTTGTCAAACATATCCTATATCTTGAGTTTCTTTTGGTGTGTTTGTATACAACAAATGTACACTCCATCTTATAGAAATCTTAATTGCCTAACTGGTGTTTAAGGTTTCATTTTATAGTGGTGGCATATGGTCATCAAAATAGTAATATTATACTAAGGGTGTGTAAGTGTGTTTGGTATCCTTCAATTGGAATGGAGGAATGAATATTATTCCGATTCAAAGTGTTTGGTATCTCGGAATGACTATCAAAAGTAAAAATGATATACAAATTTATTTCATATTTCATAGGCACTAAAAGGGTAGTCTATGATTGTTTCATTCCCGGGCCCACCACTTCCCCTTACATAATTTATACCACACTTTTTATCTAATTATCCTACCAAACAACATTTATAAGATTAATACATCAACTTATAGTCATTCCTATTTCACCCTTATAGTAAATCCATACCGATTATCATTCCGGAAAACAAACCAAACGGCACCTAAGCTTTTGTTTTCTTTTTCTTTGAATGTTTTTAACTTTTAGTGTTTAAATCAAGTCCACACGTCTGATCAATGTTCACAACAGAAACACTAAAACAAATAAAACTGGAACACACAATGTTTCTTGGAATAAGTTCTCTAATTAATCGAGAAAAGTATTTGCTTACAAAACCGATATTGAATACATTCTTGACAAACCACATTTCGGTTTGTATATATAGAATAGAACGCTTAATCCTACTACAATTCTAATATAAGTAAAATACTAGAACCGACATTCAGATATTCACCCATGGGCTTGGGTCGATGGGCATTGCTTGCCCTTATGGGCTCGGGTCGACATTAGCCCAACATTAAAGGACCTATTTTATAGTGTTAATCTACGTGACTAGTCTTTTGTGTAGTTTTAATTGCTTTTCGGTTTGATTTCAGCCGTGCAGTTGTAATGTGGACTGGTTGGATCGACGAAGAACCAATATTCAACACATCAAAGTGAAAATCTAGGATATTTTATGAATGTGTCATGTGTACAACAACAATGGAGATGTTAAATTGGCATAAATAGATTGAGATAGGTGATTAGGCGGTGGTTCAATAAGTCAAGGATTAAGTTCAAAAAAATATAAAAAATATAAAAAAAGTCAAGGATTAGTTAGCTGCTGTATAATTAAACGTATAATAAGACTAAGATTGTGATTTAGACATGTAGCTACAGCATGATAGGAGTTGCAACACGCCTCATCAAAAGTATCTACCACTTGTGAATGGTCTCAACCGTCTCACCTTTGGAAAGGAAACTTCAAGCAGTTCGAGACACCAATGCAATGAAGATCAAATAAAGAGAGTATAGTGTTTCCCAGTCGTTATGTCCCACGTTTTGATCAGTCGAGTGCGATGAATAATCAAGCGAATAGTGATCGAGAGAATTTGAGCGGAAAAGAGATATGATTGATTATACCTAAAGAAAAAGTTTATAAATTACAGGGCTTAAATGCAAATTAAAGAAAATTAAAAGATAAAATATATTAAATAAACGCTATCACTATTTGCAAAATGATGTTTTGATTTTCTTTTATAAAATTTAAATTAAAAACTACGTAACGTACAAAAGAAAATGTGGCTGAAACAATATTAATCCTAAAAATATAAAATGACATTTTACAAACCTAATGATAAGAGAAAATTTTTAGAAAAAGAAAATTATTTTAAAACTATTTATCTAATTATTATTAATTAAAACTATTTTTACTTATTTAATAATACCCTAAAATACAAGAAAATATGAAATAAAGCTAGAAAAATGAAATTATGACTTAGAAAATCTAAAATAACTAAAGAGAATTTTCAAAACTAATTTTATATTTTTACGATTATTTTCTATTTTCTATGAATTAAAACTATTTGAAACTACTTAAATTGCTAAAATTACAAATTAAACTATGAAAAATCTGGAAAAATATTTTTTGACTTTTTATATTTATCTTAACCTAGGAAAAATGAAAACTTATTTTTTGAAGTTTTTACGATTTAATTGTATTAAAAGCTAATTAAAAGACTAAAAGCTGTTTTAAATGAAGAAAAATAGCAAGCAGTGCTAGAAAAATATGAAAAATTCAAGAAAAGTCTAAATTAATATTCTGAATCTAAGAAAATATAAAAACAGTGGCTTATGTGTGAGAATATGGAGCTGCGGTGCAAGTGCTTATAAATAAGCACTTAAAATAAGCAAAAGAGCACAAATAAGCACCAAATGATCACGAAGCTATAATATGCTAAAACTACTCAAAAGCAACTAATTACAACTATCCTAAACCTCTAAAATGCAAACTAAACAGATTTGATGATTTGAAATTAAGTCTTAAAAAGCAGTTTGGGGCTACTACTTTGTAGCTTGAAAATAAGCTACTCAAATAAGATGAAACTCAAAACCGGATGTTGGAACCTAAAGGAGACTGGCTAGCTACTTATAAACCAAAAATGAGACCAAGATGAGCTCTAATGAGCTTGTGACAAACCTCTGCACATCACTGTGCACACTCGATTATATATTTGAGTGTGTGCATGAGGGAGATAAGCCAAATTGACAAGCCATTTTGGAGCTTGTAAAAATTACTAAAATTCAACAAAAATCATATTAAGAAACTAGACCAAGTTGAAGTAGAAAAACCCAAAATTTTACTTGAATTTACCCAAAATTGAATCAATGAAAAATCACCCAAGTTGGGTGGCGAGATTTTCAACTTTTGACTTTTAAGCAGTTTTGAAACTTTGACTTTTTTGAGATTTGATTCCAATTTATGAACTGATAATGATGTTTTATGGTGAAATAATCCTAATGCAAGCTATCTCTATGAATTCTAAACACAAAACAAGCTTTTGATTTTACAAAATTCCAACAGATATGAAATTAAGGCAGATTCAAATTGATTTTGACTTTGAGTGTATCTAATGTGCAAATGAATGACTCAAATGAGTACAATTGAACCTAAATAAGACTAAAACAACAAGTCTTAACCATAAACAAACCTCAACACAGTTTATAAAAGCAGATCAAACACACTTTAAATCAATTTTTTGCAATTTAAATGAGCTAACCTTGAACTAGCTTGTATTATTGATTAAAGCGAGTCTAGTTATCCTAATTACAACTTAAATAAACGAATAAAACTAATCCTAACCACGGATACAATTATGCAAATGACTTTGAAAATGAACTTACATTTGGTCCTAGCCACTATGGCTTGCCACGAGAACACAAGAACCACCACCTATTTATATTAACCCATAACCTAACTCTAATTCAACCCATATCCAAGCTCTGCATCAACCCATATCATTCCATTAACCTTGACCATTTGATGCTTGAGTTTGA
>CM040242.1:108802137-109012663 GCA_022545495.1 Chrysanthemum lavandulifolium | reverse complement strand
CGATCAAGATGACCTTATGGTTACCTTTGATAATCAAATTGACTCGTGGTTATACTTGAGGATCGAATAATGATCATGTTGTGACTCACGTTGAACACGATGAACCTTTGCCTAATCCGGATATTGAGCTCTTCTTAATGACCAACAATTTCAAATGGAACAATGTTTGAATTAAATCACAATTAAAAAGTAAAATGCACGGTTAACTAGGGATATTGAATGCTTAAAAATGCAACTCAAAGTTTTCAAAACTCAAGAAAAAGCGTGAAAAAGGTTTTGAAGTCGCTTTTGCTAAATCTTACCAAAGCGAAAAATCATTAGAAGACGGATCGTGATCTAGTCGCATCAAAGAATGCTTTGTTGTCTCAAATAGAACAAGCGAAACATGATCATAAACAACAAATTAACGCTCTCACTTGGAAAATCAAAAAGCGAAGTCCGAGTTGTTAACTTGTCAAAAAGTTCTCCGAATACAAAAAGCATTCAACGAAGCGAATAGATGACCTATCTTGAAGAAATTGTCGACTTACAAAACAAACTCAAAGAGTTTCAAAATGTTGTTTGTAAACATGGTGAATCAATCACAACTATTGAAAAGTTTACTTTCAAACAAAATCCAAATGGATATGGACGAATCTTGATGATTACAAACCTAAGCTTTCAAATAAAGCATTCAAACCAACTCACGAAGTTTCACGGTGAGAACATAAAATTGATGATTCCATTATGAGTGTTGTTGAATATCATCGTCAAGAGGAATTAGATGCGAAGGCGAGTCGATCAAAATTAGAAAATGTTGTTTATAACAAACCATTTAACTATTCAAAAGCGGTCACTTTCGTCACACAAAGGATACTTCTAACACATTGGGTTATCACAAACATGTCGAGTCTTCTAATGTTGGTCCCAACCCATTACGCACAAATTAATGGTCCTTTACCTTCACTCGGTGAAGTAAAATCAATACCGAAAATCGTCAAATTCTTAGATATTTTGACATTTTCATATCGACATCAAAATTTTAGAACATGAGATTGAATTTCATTACGAAATCAAAGTTGAACATTTTCAATCGCCTCAGCGCGAGAACAAAGAGATATTTTTGAGAAAAATTTTACCCCATGTTCAAAACTTGAAAAATTATGCATTGTATTGGGAAAAGGAATTTAATAAGGAACTTGGGTGATGAAAATATTTTTGAGAAAATAGAAACATCTATCTCAAATACAAAGAAACTCGTGAAAAAAAATGTTACGAAAGATGTTGATCGACTCTTGGAAGATGTCACACCCCAAATTACTGTTTGCGTGGAATAGAATTCTGGGGATTTTGTCATAGCACCACAATCACAGTTATATTGAGCGACCTAAAGTGTCGTTTTAAAACACATCGTTTGATTTAATAAAGCTTTCGAGTTACAACATAGGTCCCAAAGTTTACAAAGTTTGCGGAAATATAAATATATTACATGTCAAACGATGGTTTTGAAATAAAGTGCCATAATGTACAATAATGTAAGTCGGCGCGACTCAAAAGGTGGTTCCTAAACCATGTCATGATGATAATGCCTTAGTTACACGAAAATACATTGCTAAAGCGGTCAACAATAATGTTGGTGAGAAATCATAGGTTTATGTAAATGTTTTATACGACTACGCAAGTATAGATCGAGCATGACAATTATGTCACGTAAAAATGTTACAGGCATGACAATTATGTCACGTAAAAATGTTACAATTGCTTAGCGCATGATACGAAGCTCGGTGATGTCGCCCCAGCAGTGTCTTGCCAAACAACTCTAATAATGTTCATGAATGAAATGCATCCGTATGACAATTGGGATTCACCAACCCGGATGGGCGTCACCTCGATAGATCTATCCACTCACACACGCTTCTGAAATTAACGGCTCATGCATTAAAGTGGGGACTTTTAGCGGCAACTTTGTAACTCAAGCAATGTAAATGAATTTAACATACTTGGTATCGTAATAAAAATGTTGTGCAATGTATTCTCCCGTAGGTTTGAAATAATGTAAAACTTGTAAGCGGGGCTATGAAAACTCACTTGGTAAATTGATGTGATGACAAGAGTGAGTACACGAGGTATAATGTGATGCTTTAACGGGACCTATTACGAATGATATGATATGTAATGAGTTGCAATGTAATGTTATGCATGCATTTCGTATGTTATTTATACCATTTGCGAGTTTTGAAAAAAATAATACTTATCGTCGAAAAATACTCTTTTGACGTCTTGACCATTCAAAATCACTTTACAAGTATTTACGTCAAAATGTCATCCTACAATGGTTTTATAATGATTTATGGTGAAATTTTCACTTTTCGTTAGTAAAACAATGTCGTCGAATTTTATAAAAGTAACAAAAATGGCTTTGGAAAACTAGTCGTAAAATGGTGTGCGTCGATCGTTAGGAAACGAACTCGACGGTTTTGGAAAGTTTGTATCGAAATCTAGAAGTTTCAGTTCAGAAGTTTTCGTCATAAAGGTCTCGAACATAAAGATAATAAGGGTTAAAGATGGTGATTTTGTCTAATTGTTGTGTAAAAAGTGAGTTTCGGCCAAGTTTAGACATCCATAAATAATTTATTACAACTCCGCTATACAAGCGGTCAATTGTTTTGAAAAATATGCTCGGTGATCTTAATTTTATTAGAAGACAATTCGTTCCAAAAGTTCCACATCATGGTTAAAAACAGCCCTCAACATGGTCGTTTGACTAATGTAACACTTGTATCGTAAAAATAATATAGTTTTGAGAAAATAATAGTTACGGCAATTTTATGAAAGCGTGCATATCTTTGTCGTTTCAAATCCGTTTTCTACGTATAATACGTCCTTAGCTTCGTATCAAAGTATACTAATATATTTTTGATAAGTCGAAATAATTTGTGAAGCTTAGGACTCGTTTTGACCGAATAGAGTAAAAATAGTATCTTGAAATTTCGAGAAAATAATATATTTAGTCGCCAAACTTTAAAATTCATAACTTCTTCGTTATAACTCCGTTTTAATCCGTTCAAGCGACCACGGATTCGTTTTAAAGTATATTTTCTAAATATCAAGGCCAAAAGTCGTGCCTACTGTCGGATTTTCCAGAAAATCAAAACAAGGACAGAACACTATTTATACTTATCGAAAATAGTTTTCTCGGACAAAACCTATTCTAATCCCTTCAAATCAACTCCAAAGCTAATCTAATCCTACCATACACCTTCTTAGGGTGTCATGGGTTCCTAATCATCATCAAGACCAATGTATACCAAAGGGATAATTATAGGATGACCATATATATATATAACTCTAAAAATCATGAAAAATGGTATAAACAACACAAGTCTTGCATGCTTGCTCCAAAAATGAAAAAATACATATGTAATGAAAAGGAAACATGAAAAATGTAAATGATATGCTTACAAGTATTATGATGAGGTGCAAAGAACAAGGTTTAGCCTAAATACTCTAGATTTTTATTTCAAAATCTTAATAAGAGTATTATCTAGATTGTTTTAACACTTGACAAAATTTGAAAAAATGATGATCCCTTGCTAAATCTTGATGGAACGGTTTGGAAAGAAAACAAAGAGAAGAAAAAGTTTGCTTGACTTGGTAATTATTGAAGTGAATGAGTGAATGAAGTGAAGTAAGAAATTTTGTATTGAGTATAAATCTATAATCAATCAAAAACCATGCATCAATAATCAATTAACCCTCCCCTTGGTCGGCTATGGCGGATTTTGGTATCTTGTTTCTCAAATAATTTTTTTTTATTATTATATATATATTAACTTGTATATATTTGTAAGAAAGTGTAATAAAATGTGTAGTTAAATGTAACTTGTAAGGTAAATGTAACTTTTAGGTACAAGTAATTTTAATAGATCAAAATAGAATGTAATGAGATAATAAAAATTGTAAAAATACATTCCTTGTGAAATTTGAGTGATAAAATAATTATCGTATAGTTTTTAAGAAAAACGTCGTAATAATTTAACTTTAACGATTTATATACGAAATAAATTCAAAACACTAGTTAAACTCAAAATATGGTTTTTATAACTAAATGTAAGTATAAAAATATGTCGGGATCATTTTTGAAAGTAACGGATTAAATATTTAAAATAATAACTCACGCGATAACGTTTATTTAATATAAAAATTACGCGTTAAATGTGAAATGAAATGTCATGAATGAACTAACGTGATGCAAATGATGTTAATGAAATGTAGACTAATCTTAGTCCATATGAAATGTTCGTGATGTTATGATCATGAATTCGCGCTAAACCATTAAGGTTACGCAATTTGGAACACGTAAACCAAGTTTACGATAAATGTTGAAATTGTGAGGCATAAATTGTTTAGAAATGACACGAAATTGCGAGTTGTCACATTCGCCCATCAAAAGGAATTCGGTCCACGAATTCGGTTCGTGATAGTCTATCAATTTTGAGTTTATGATGAATAACGAGGAGGAAAGACATGGAGAAGTGTCGTTACGGTTGTCGATGATCGAGGCGTACAAAACATCGTAGTAAAGAAAATATCGGATGAATCTCTCATAAGTAATACTTTGACTTTGAAATATGTGAAGATTTTGCTTGCACTAAGATTTATAAATAAGCGCTCCCAACATAACATGATCCTCGAATTAGACATAGTTAGCTAGGCTATGTATAATTAAGGAGCGATGATGTGACGTTCGGTTTAGTTGTTATAACTCTCGATGCTTACAAGATTTAAACCGTGTCGTTAAAATGATAGTTAAAGTAAAAGAAGTAAAATTCTCGTAAGTAATAACAAATCGGAAAGAAAATAAGTACGATAGATGAGAATATTTTACAACGAGAGGTTTATCAAAAGTAGTACATCTTAAGTTATAAAGATTCGGATACGATGGAAAACATAAACTTAGTATGACATAGTACATAAGGAGAAATAAGGCATTAGTTTCGAACTTCTTGGTCTTCGCGTCGTTGATACCTTGACGAGCTTCTCCTCCTCTAACATGTATGCATTCCATGAGCACCTTCAACTTGTTGACCTTGGTTTTGAGGACATTGATTCCGATAGTGTCCTTGCTCCCCACATCGAAACATGTGACTATGGCTTTACCTTTACAATCCACAGCTAGATGTCCGGTTTTGGCATTTGTGGCACTTGGCGGGGCAAGGACCAGTGATGGAAATTACATTGATTACATAATGGGTGTGTTCGGCATATCCTCTACCTCCTTAGCAAGGTGCTTTTGACATAAACCATTCCACTTCTTGCCTTCATATTTTGTTGTTGATGATGGTTAGTGTTGCGGATTTGGTTGTTGTTGTTATAATCTCCTTGGTCGTCTTTCCATTTCCTTTTGTTGTTGTTGGTTTGGTTATTTCGTTGTTGTTGTTGTTTTGGTTATTGTGGTAGTTGGTGCGGTTGTTGGTATTGTTGTTGTTTTGGTTGGTGTTGGTGTACTTCTCTCTCTTCACTACTTGGGCCATGAGCTTTTGAGTCACCCTAATAGCTTCCTCGATTGTTTGTGGATCAAGCGAAGTCACATCTCCTTGAATAACCTTTGGAAGTCCCCGATAAAAGCCTCTAGTAACTTCTCGTTATCGAAACCATATATGGGCATAAAGCGGCCAATTCTTGAAACCTCCGAATGTAAGTGTCAATATCATACCCAGTTGTTACTAGTTCATAGAATTCCATCTCCAATTTTTTCACTTCCTTCGAGGACAAAATTTCTTAGTTACCAAACCCTTGAATTGCTCCCAAGTAAGCTTGAAAGCATTCTCCATTCCCATCGGTTGAGCATATGAGTTCCACCACGACAATGCTCCATCGAGTAGTGTACTTGTAGCAAACTTGACCTTACTATCATCCGGGCAATTACATAGAAAAAACACGGACTCAATTTCTCGAACCATCGCACCATGGCGGTGGCTCCTTGATCCCTTTAAACTTGGTGGGATCTCCACTTTGAAATCCTTGTAAACGACTCTTAACTCGGATCCTCCTGCATTTCCGAGTAGTAATAAGCCTAGTAGCTTGATACTGACCATGGTCTCGGCGGCGGGGCGATTATCGTTTCCTTTCAATTCTTAGTGCCTAGCTATACTATCCTCTACCAACTTTTGGATAGCCGCTTGAGTCATTTCGGTGGAGCTTTCTTGATTGCCATATCTTCTTCAAAATAAGAGGAAATGTGAGGCGTAGCAAAATCCGATGTTAATAATAAGCGCTCCAAAGAAATGTGATAAGAATGATAAGTTTGAGGTTATTTTCAAAATGATCGACGGGTTCCAAAAAGATGGGTTATGAGGTGTTGTAAGTGCTTCAAATGTATAATGGTTTAGTGACTTAATGTGTGAATAAAGTGTAACTCGACATGTTAGTGGTGAAACAAAGGAGTGAGAGTGACTTAGCCTATATAAAGGTTTATCTCGGCATTCGGCGTTATCGGTGATGAGTCGATTGATGTGGAAATTGTGATAGGGACTGACAAGGAATTCTCCACATTAGAGTATGAAGAAGGAATAATGAAATGGGCATTTAAAGGCATCCATGTGACAATCGATATGAAATGAAAGTAAATAACTCGAAAAATGTACGTATAAACCGCATGTAAAGTGAACATGCACTTATGATGAAATGATGAGATGCTATGATAATGTAGTTATAGTCTAGGGTCAATGATGCAACCTAGTTCTCTATAAGCTGAAGCTCGATGCCAATCTGTCACACCCCAAATTACATGTTTTGCGTGAATGGAATTCACAGGGATTGTTGTCATAGCATCACAATCACGATTATATTGAGCGACCTAAAGTGTCGTTTGGAAAACACATCGTTTGATTTAATAAAATGATCGAGTTACAACATAGGTCCCAAAGTTTACAAAGTTTGCGGAAATATAAATATATTACATGTCCAAGCGATGGTTTTGAAAGAAAGTGCCATAATGTACAATAATGTAAGTCGGCCCGCGACTCAAAAGGTGGTTCCTAAACCATGTCATGATGATAATGCCTCGATTACACGAAAATACATTGCTAAAGCGGTCAACAATAATGTTGGTGAGAAATCATAGGTTTATGTAAATGTTTTATACGACTACACAAGTATAGATCGAGCATGACAATTATGTCACGTAAAAATGTTACGAGCATGACAATTATGTCACGTAAAAATGTTACAATTGCTTAGCGCATGATACGAAGCTCGGTGATGTCGCCCCAGCAGTGTCTTGCCAAACAACTCTAATAATGTTCATGAATGAAATGCATCCGTATGACAATTGGGATTCACCAACCCGGATGGGCGTCACCTCGATAGATCTATCCACTCACACACGCTTGAAATTAACGGCTCATGCATTAAAGTGGGGACTTTTAGCGGCAACTTTGTAACTTAAGCAATGTAAATGAATTTAACATACTTGGTATCGTAATAAAAATGTTGTGCAATGTATTCTCCCGTAGGTTTGAAATAATGTAAAAACTTGTAAAGCAGGGCTATGAAAACTCACTTGGTAAATTGATATGATGACAAGAGTGAGTACACGAGGTATAATGTGATGCTTTAACGGGACCTATTACGAATGATATGATATGTAATGAGTTGCAATGTAATGTTATGCATGCATTTCGTATGTTATTTATACCATTTGCGAGTTTTGAAAAATATTACTTATCGTCGAAAAATACTCTTTTGACGTCTTGACCCTTCAAAAATCACTTTACAAGTATTTACGTCAAAATGTCATCCTACAATGGTTTTATAATGATTTATGGTGAAATTTTCACTTTTCGTCGTAAAACAATGTCGTCGGAATTTTTATAAAAGTAACAAAAATGGCTTTGGAAAACTAGTCGTAAAATGGTGTGCGTCGATCGTTAGGAAGCGAACTCGACGGTTTTGGAAAGTTTGTATCGAAATCTAGAAGTTTCAGTTCGAAGTTTTCGTCATAAAGGTCTCGAACATAAAGATAATAAGGGTTAAAGATGGTGATTTTGTCTAATTGTTGTGTAAAAAGTGAGTTTCGCCAAGTTTAGACATCCATAAATAATTTATTACAACTCCGCTATACAAGCGGTCAATTGTTTTGAAAAATATGCTCGGTGATCTTAATTTTATTAGAAGACAATTCGTTCCAAAAGTTCCACATCATGGTTAAAAACAGCCCTCAACATGGACGTCATTGACTAATGTAACACTTGTATCGTAAAAATAATATAGTTTTTCGAGAAAATAATAGTTACGGCAATTTTATGAAAGCGTGCATATCTTTATCGTTTCAAATCCGTTTTCTCGTATAATACGTCCTTAACCGTATCAAAGTATACTAATATATTTTGATAAGTCGAAATAATTTGTGAAGCTTAGGACTCGTTTTGACCGAATAGAGTAAAAATAGTATGCTGAAATTTGAGAAAATAATATATTTCGTCGCCAAACTTTAAAATTCATAACTTCTTCGTTATAACTCCGTTTTAATCCGTTCAAGCGACCACGGATTCGTTTTAAAGTATATTTTCTAAATATCAAGGCCAAAAGTCGTGCCTACTGTCGGATTTTCCAGAAAATCAAAACAAGGACAGAACATATTTTATACTTATCGAAAATAGTTTTCTCGGACAAAACCTATTCTAATCCCTTCAAATCAACTCCAAAGCTAATCTAATCCTACCATACACCTTCTTAGGGTGTCATGGGTTCCTAATCATCATCAAGACCAATGTATACCAAGGGGATAATTATAGGATGACCATATATATATATAACTCTAAAATCATGTAAAAATGGTATAAACAACACAAGTCTTGCATGCTTGCTCCAAAATGAAAAAATACATATGTAATGAAAAGGAAACATGAAAATATAAATGATATGCTTACAAGTATTATGATGAGGTGCAAAGAACAAGGTTTAGCCTAAATACTCTAGATTTTTATTTCAAAATCTTAATAAGAGTATTATCTAGATTGTTAAAACACTTGACAACTTGAAAAATGATGATCCTTGCTAGCTCTTGAAGGTGGCGGTTTTGGATGAAGAAAAACAGAGAGAAAAAAGTTTTGCTAACTCTTGCAATTGATTGAAGTGAATGAAGTGAAATGAAAGTAAGTTTGAGTATAATGTGTACTATCAAGTAATCAATCAAGTGACCAACCAATCAATTAATTCACCAACCCCTTGGCGGATTTTGGGATATTGATATTCTCAAATATATTTTTTTTTTTATTATATATATATATATTTACTTGTATAATTTGTAATAAAGTGTAAGTAAATGTGTAGTTAAATGTAACTTGTAAGGTAAATGGTAGTTTTAGGTACAAGTAATTTTAATAGATCAAAATAGAATGTAATGAGATAATAAAATTGTAAAAATACATTCCTTGTGAAATTTGAGTGATAAAATAATTATCGTATAGTTTTTAAGAAAAGCGTCGTAATAATTTAACTTTAACGATTTATATACCAAATAAATTCAAAACACTAGATAAACTCAAAATATAGTTTTATAACTAAATGTAAGTTTAAAAATATGTCGGGATCATTTTTGAAAGTAACGGATTAAATATTCAAAATAATAACTCACGCGATAACGTTTATTTAATATAAAAATTACGCGTTAAATGTGAAATGTAATGTCATGAATGAACTAACGTGATGCAAATGATGTTAATGAAATGTAGACTAATCTTAGTCCATATGAAATGTTCGTGATGTTATGATCATGAATTCGCCGCTAAACCTTTAAGGTTACGCGAATTTGGAACACGTAAACCAAGTTTACGATAAATGTTGAAATTGTGAGGCATAAATTGTTTCGAAATGACACGAATTGCGGGTTGTCACAAGATTTTTGATATCCATAATGTGGTGTTATTACATTCATTGCATATTGCATTCAATTATATGTTGATTCTATTGATTACATTGCAAATGTTGAGAATCTTGATAATGTGTCACAAATCACGTCTTTAAAATTGAAAATGAGCGTTTGTCAAGCGAGCTTTATATTCAAAGCGTCGTCTTCAATGGTGTCAAAAGATTGTCAAAATCGAGAACTTAGCTTTCAAAACAAAATCAACCGGTTGCAGTGCAAAACTCTTAATCCAAAACTTGAGCAAGCTGGATGATCAAAGCGTGTCTTTGAAGTGTCAAATCTCAAAATATGAACAAGAAATTTCAAAAGTTAAACAAGAATATGGTGTCATATTTGATTTACTCAAAAGACTCGTGATAAAGCGTCAAAAGACCTTGATGATCATCTTGCATACACCAAAGATGTTTGAATTTTAGATGGACTCACTCGTTCGAAAATCAAGATTTGTTTCACAAAATCCATGAAGTTAAGAGCGATTTGGTGAAACTTAAACAAGATAGGATGATAGTAAGATGTAGTAACTACACACTCAAAATGACTAGAATCCCTAATGACAAACCACAAGAAACTAATGTGCTTCCCTCTCTTGAAACAGGAATAGTTGCCTCTTTTCCCAGCGCCCGCACTTCACGACCTAGGAGCAATACAAGGAAGAATAGGAAGTTGCGACCTAAGAAAAGAACAATAAAGAATCTAAAGTAGAAGAACACCCTAGGACTTTGAATAAGACTCATGTTGCTTCCACTTTAGATATTGCGTCGACAAATGTAATGGAAATAGTGTTGTAACGAATCTTGAACCGTTAAGTACTTTTGATGTTAAGTTTGAAGCTTCTTGTGTTGGTTGTCGGAAAAGAATGTTTTCGATTGTCATGACAAATGTGTTGCTAAGACTATCTTATCTCGTTTACGGAATCCTAAGAATCGGAATACCTCTAGGCCCACTAATTGCTTCTAAGTCGTGCTTGGTAAACCGCCTTCTTTAGATTCTGCTTTAATCATTGATGTACCCTTAGAACCCACTTCACCTCCTAGGAATGTAGTACCACCTAGTGCATTCACTAAGACTAAAGCTAAGACTAGTTGGAGATGGCATAAATGGTTACATAATACACTTGGATTTAAATGGATACCTAAAATCATAAACATGTGTGTTTGTCTAATATACGCTTTGGAACCCTCTAACTCTTTGGGTTCCACATCTACTTCTATTCCATCTATGTAAATGCATGTTGTAATGCGGTGATACAGATCATCCTACGGATTGTTGATAGCGGATGTTCCCGACACATGACATGCAATCTCAAAATGTTATCAAACTTTGTTGCAAAGTTCATTGGCTTGTCGGTTCGGGAATGATCACCAGCGACTATCATGGGCTACGGAGATTACATCAATGGCAACATCGAAATTAGCGAGGGTTTATTATGTGGAAGGCCTCGGTCACAATCTCTTCTCGGTTGGTCAATTACGTGATGGAGATTTGGAAGTTGCTTTCGGGAGAAAACTTGTTTCATTCGTGATCTACAAGGAAGCGATCTTATGTCGGCACGCGTAATTCAAGTCTTTACACTATCTCAATGCAAGACATGATTGCTTCATCTCCCATCATCTACTTTCAAAGGCAACATCTACAAAATCTTGGCTATGGCACCGTCGTCTCTCACATTTAAACTTTCAAACCATAACCAACCTTGCTCGATACAAACTTGTTGAAGGTCTCCCACGATTCCGGTATTATAAAGATCACCTTTGCTCGACTTGTGAACAAGGAAAAGCACTCGTGCTCATTTTCCTTCAAAGGTGGAACACGACTCTAGCATGTGCTTCATCTTCTTCACATGGATTTGTGTGGCCCGATCGCGTGCAAGACGATTAATGGCAAGCGCTACATCTTGGTAATTGTAGATGACTACTCAAGATGGACTTGGGTTTATTTTCTTGAAGTAAAGATCAAGCTCCACAGATGATCATCACCTTTCTCACAAAAATTCAAGTTCGACTCCGAACACGTCGGGATAAATAAGAACAGACAAAGGCTGAATTTGTGAATCAAACTCTTCGTGAATTTTATGAGAAAGTGGGAATTAAGCATCAAACATCTATTGCACGTACACACGAACAAAGCGGAGTTGTTGAAAGGCGAAACCGTATGTTAGTGGAAGCTGCAAGAACAATGTTAATTAATGCTAAACTTCGGATTACTTGTGGGGTGAAGCCGTGTCTCTGCATGCTACACTCAAAATCGCTCAATGATTACCAAGCGCCACAACAAAACACCTTATGAGCTTATCCACAACTATAAACCGAATCTCAAACACTTTCATGTATTTGGATCCCTTTGCTATCCGAATAATGATCGTGATGACTTTGGAAAACTTAAAGCCAAAGGCGACATTGGAGTCTTTATTGGATATTGTGAAATTCTAAAGGTTTCCGAATCGGAATCGTCATACTAAGGAAGTTATGGAAGCGATTCATGCTCATTTCGATGAGCTTCTTGAAATGGCTTACGAGCATATGACTTGGAACCCGGTCACAACCGTTTAAACTTCCCTCAAACCCCATCATCGGTGAACAAAGCCCCAACTAACTCGTCAACAAATGGAAAGACTATTTGCTCCTACGTTTAGTGATGATATTGATGAACGTGCTCGGTGTATCCAATGTTTCCATTGCTCAACATGATCATATTCCAATACGATACACTGCTACAACAACTCTTGTTGAAGAAGCACTACCGGTTGATTCTCTGACAATGAGTTGAACAAACCGCATCCAACAATGATGGAACGGTGATGATCTTACGAACAATGAAGTACCCCACTGCGATTTTGATCCAAATCGTTCTTCAACCCGTTTGCAATGAAAATGCCACACGGATGTTGCGGAATCATCCACAAGCCATTTGAATCCTCGAATCTGCGAATGTATATCAACATCAACCTTCCACACATCGTTGGACAAAAGACCATCCTCTTGAGAACATTATTGGTAACCCGAATCAACGGTCGTAACGAGACAACGTCTTCACACAGACGGTGAACATTGCATTTATGCACTCCTTTGTCGCCAATTTGAACCTAAAAACATTAAAGATGCAATGACAAAGACAAGCTGGATTGAATCCATGCAAGAAGAACTCAATCGGTTTAAGCGTCTTGAAGTATGGGAATTGGTTGAAAGACCAACGAGGGTCTCGTCATTGGTCTAAAATAGATTTGGAAAAACAAATTGGATGCTGAAGGGCGTAATCGAAATAAGTCACGTCTAGTGGCTAAGGGTTATAGGCGGGAAGAGGTATTGACTTTGAAGAATCCTTCGCTCCGGTTGCTCGTCTTGAGGTCGTTCGGATATTTCTCGCGTTCGCGACTCATATGAATATGACGTTCTATCGGATGGATGTCAAAGCGGCGTTTCTCAATGGACAACTTAAAAAGCGGTCTATGTCGACCAACGGATGGATTCGTTGATCCGAGTTCCCGAACCATGTCTACAAACCGAACAAATCTCTTTATGGTCTCAAACAAGCCCTCGGGCATGATGCGATAAGCTATCATTTTCCTCATTGCCAATAATTTCACCAAAGGCTCGGTTGACCCAACTCTTTTATACAATATCACGGGCACATATCTTAATTGTTCAAATTTACGTGGATGACATCATTTTGGGTCTACACATAAAAAGTTTTCAACCACTTTTGCAAAACTAATGAAGAAAAATTTTGAAATGTCCATGATGGGTGAACTCACGTTCTTTCTAGGATGAAGTTCATCAATCACCCTTAGTATTTTCTTGAGTCGGTCCAAATATGCCCTTGAATTGTTAAACAAGTTTGGAATGAAAACACTGTGATACTTATGCCACACCAATGACTCATACCAAGAAGCTAGGCGATTTACATGGGAAATTAGTTGACCCTACCAAATACCAAATTATTATTGGGTCTCTCATGTATCTAACGACTATGAGGACTGATATTGTCTTTGCCGTTTATCTATGCTCCGTTATCGATCGCGACCAAGCTGAAACCCACATATCGAGGCTAAAAGAATCCTCCGATACATAAAGGAACCATTAACTTGGGGATCCGGTATCCAGAAGGATTACGGTTTTGAACTAATTGCTTTTTGATGACGACCACGCGGGATGCTTAGACTCGAGGAAAAGTACTTTAGGAGCTCTACAATTTCTTGGCGATAAGCGGTGTCTTGGCAATCAAAGAAGCGAGGATTGTACATCATTGTCATTAACCGAAGCGAGAATATGTAGCCATGTCCGTATGTTGTGCTCAAGTCATGCGGATGAGAACACAACTCAAAGACTATGGTTACGTATTTGACAAATCGATGTTGCGACAATCGAGTGCCATTGCGATCTCGTGCAACTCGATTCAACATTCAAAATCAAAGCACATCGATCTTCGCTATCATTTCATCAAGGACCACGTGGAGCAGGTACCGTTGAATTATACTTTGTGGGTCTTGAATACCAATTGGCGGATCTGCTCTCCAAAGCCTTGCCTCCCGCTAGGTTTAATGAGTTGGTCCACGGATTGGTATGAGGTGTTTGACTCAAGAGGAATTGGATAACCTCTAAAAGCAGTCTTAAAAACCATCAAACACCAAAACATCTTTTGTAAATAAATTTTTCAAAAACAAAATACAAAAATATAAAATCTTATAAAACAACAAAAATATTCTTCTAATCTATAATCTTTCAACATGGCAAGTACATGTCTTCCTTAAACACTATAACCTTTCAAAATTCAGTAATTTTTACGATCCAGTGTTAAGGGGGAGAAATTTTCACTTAACCGTTTCAAAACTCCGTGTACTTGCATGTTATCATATCCCGGTTGGTTATTTTATCAATGGTGGTAAAATTTTATGGTTCAATGACACTCCTCGGACTAAAATTAATAACCTTTCATTATTTTCTAGAGTCGAGGGGGAGTGTCGTCAAGCTTCTTTCCTAAAAACTTTGTTTAGTAACCAAAATGGAAGTTAAATGGCTTTGTTTGAAAAAGGAAATGGTGGAGGGACTAGAAGCTGTCTAAATGTTAAAGATAACTTTAATAAAATAACTCTACCTACTTTTCTACTTCACATTTATTACACACAACCAAACACATCTCGCCTAAAATTCGTTCATCAAATCCGTGTTTTGATCTTCAATTTGTAAGTGTTTTCGTGTTCCTCACAAGATTACAAACAATGGTTTTAAATCATTTTAAATGTTAGTGTTTTAGTTCGATTTTGTGTTCTCTGGCGTATGCGTATGAACACATAATCTTGTTTATGTGTTTGTGGTCTAAAAGATAGTGTCAAAATGTTCTAATAACATCAATGATACCTTCTCTATCTTTAAAACGAACCTTGATTCACGAATTGAATGAATTTGAAAATTAGGGTTTATGCGTGGTTTGGGTGTTTTCAAATGTGTAAGTTTTGGTCAAAAAGATTGTTGGGTTATGTTCTTGTAATGTTGAATTGATGATATCCTGCTTAATAACCACCCAGAAACTCTAAACTATTAACAATTTGGAATTAGGGTTTAAAGTTCTATAGTTTGGGTACTTTTGATTCATCATGAACTAAATGTTAATACTTGGTCTAAAGACTCTAACAACACTCTTAAACTACCAAAAAAGTTTTGTGCATATTCCATGGCTAGATTTCATACGCGTAGATTTAGGGTTTAGACTACGCGTAAGTTTTCTTCGCATAAATGTTTAGCGTGCAATTGTGTTGTGATCTGTCTCAAAATGAATGATTATATGTCAAAATTGATGATATGATGCTTTGTTTCGGGCTTGCTACACTTAAAATTCAGAATCAAGGTTGTTGTAACTCTACGCATAAGGATCACCTTACGCGTAGCATGTTATCGTGAAGATTAGTCTTCGCGCGTAGCTTCGCATAAGGTTCTACATATGGGACTACGCGTATCCTATGAAGGATATGCGTGTGATGACCTCTACGCATAAGGTCAACTCTTACGAGTAGCCTTACGCGTAAGGTTAATGTTGCCCACGCGTAAACCCTACGTGTAAGGTCCCTTTTTCCACGCGTAACATTTCTTACGCGTAAGTTAGGATCCTACGCGTAAGTTTACGCCTACGCGTATATCATTTACGTCTACGCATAACTTTACCAATCCTACGCATAAGCACGGATCATACCTTCGTTATGAATTGTTACGTGCACAAACTTGTAAATAAACTAATCATATCGTCACGAATCCAATAATGTCACTAATAAACTTAAATCGTTTGATATGTTGTGAACAATAAGTGATAAAATAAACTTTAAAACTTAAAGTTAACTAACTCACGAAACATTTCACGGCGTCATTGGACTATTGAACATACAAGTGACTTAGGACTCGTAACAATCATTGACCTTTGTACATTCAATAACTAGACAATAAGACCTACATTGACTAACATTATGTCTTCGATATATTGGTTCTTTTGGCTAATGTTATTTGAGATCACGACATGGTGAACAAATGAATGTGGATGCATCAAAGTTCTCTCCATTGCGATATCTATCCTTATGGCTATCCAATGAAGATAGGAAAGAATAATCTCGTGTTGACTTTGACACCTCACTTGTTCGGAATCTTCGTGTTTAATTGCTATTGATATTACGAGGACTCATCCGTATCGAATATGCTCACTCACTCTGCTGCTGTTCACGAGATCTATATCCAACATTTACGGAACACTATGGAAAGGTCAAAGGTCGACTATTGTGGCGGTGACTCGAATCACAAACAAGTCACCATTACACTTGCGGACTTAAGGGCATTCTTCCAATTCACAAGTCGATCCAACCAAACTATATGCCACACATGTTGAAGAGCTCACTCTCCAATTCTTAATCGATATCGGTTATGGCGAGGCTCGGGGTAATCACCAAGCATTCTCACGTGGAGCTTAAGAGTATTCCACAACCATGGAGAACTCTCTACATGATCATCACCAAATCTGTTTTTGGTCGTGGCGGTGGCTATGAGCATCCTAAGCTCATGGGCGCAAATATTTTGGGCATTGGTCAACATGAAACACATCGCTATCGAAGCTCGATTTGGGATGACATGATGTCATTTCTCAACAAGCTTGGCTCAATGATTCCCTACATCGGATATACTAAATTGTTGATCCGAGAGCACTTGGACTTCATCACGATATTCCCAAGAGTCTCAATGACCCCGACAATCACAATATGTTGCGGAACCTATTCTATCTGTCGAGAATCAAGGAATCGTCTTCAAAGAAACAAGGTGCGGTGTTGCATTTCCTTCTGGCGAAGATGTCGAAAGCTCGAAGCGTACAAAAGGTATCGAGGGCGGTTAGACAAGGCAAAGTTGGTCATCTCGACGAAAAATCTTACGGACACACGTAAGGAGAACCGGAAGAGGAAGTACGAGGAAGCAACAAGTCTTGTGAGTCAAAGGAAGCTTCCTAAAGGAATCCTCCTACAAAAGGATTGTTCCCGTAAAGGAAGCGAACCTATTCCACACTTGAACCACATAGAAAGCTTGTGGGCGAGAGCTCGAGAGATCTTGATCTGGATGAAGAGTTCCATTACTACTGAAACTCGCAATCGATGACACTGCCTCGGTAGCAAAACCTCCAAGTCCTCCATTTGTCAAGAAAAGGGAAGACTCAAACAATTGTACCCTATGATGAGAGCTACGAAGAAGAAGAAGAGCATGCTGGATAAATCATACGGGAAGAAGTTTACTATCGTCGAGACACCTTCAAAAGTTGAAGAATTTGCTAAAGATCAAATGGGTGGCCCGGAGGATCAAGTGGTCTTGCCACCTCTCTCTAGATCTTGATGCGGTTAATCAACCCGATAAGGGATGCGGTACCACCACTCTTACGCAACAACAACGACTTGTGGAGGATACTATCGATATGACTTTGAGGAACCGAAACCAAAAGTGCGAGAAAGAAAAGTCTAGAGATGATGATGATGATTATACAAAGTTTCTTCAGTGAAGGCAGGTCCAACACACTCGAAGGAGAAAACCTCTCTAAGCACGCTAAGGACCCGAACCTCCTCATGTCTCCTCATCATCGGACTCTTCATCTCATTCATCACCACCACCATTAAAGAAGTCAACGGATCATCATCCAAATCTGTGAAGAAACCACCTCGCTCTTGGATTTCTCGGACTCATGAAAGAATTGTGAAAGCATCCAACAAGTCGGAAAGAAGGACATACTTTACAAAAGCTGAATTGGTTCTTGACCAAATCTGATACTTAAATGATGAGAAAGACAAGATCACGAGAAGAAAGGGAATTTGTTGAAGTTCATGAAGAGTCATCGAAAGAGGCTGAGCGAAATGATCGAAGGTTACACTAACAAGTACCTTCAGGATATCGTTCCTAAAGTCCAAAAGGCTGGAGAAGACAACAAGAGATCATACCCACAAGTTTCTTCTCGACCTTTGTCCCGGTGTGACTAGAGAAGTATTTTCGGACAACTCACCCTAACATCGTCGCATTGGTTAAACATACAATGGCCAAAGAAGGCGATCTCTACGAAGTGAGGTTAATCGCTAAACTAGTGATGCAAATGTCAAAGCGATCGGAGCGTTTACTTGGATTAAGCTAAATTTTTGAAGGTCTACTTGCTTTTCAACTCGGATCATCATGCAAAGAGTCGACCGATCAACCAAAGCGACCAAGAGATGGCGATGATAAGGACAAGGACTCTGCATCTAAGCGTCGAAGCAATCGGTGAATCTTCTTGATGCCACCTCCTCTACAGCAGTTTCTTCTCAGCGAAGTCTCCTCCACCTCGGTCTTCTTGATAAACCTCGGGACGATTCGAGTTACCACCGTGACTCAAACAACGGTGATTACTTTGAGTATCGGGTGGTGACGATGAAGAGGTCCTTGAGCCCCAACAACAACCCACCTCTCCCGAACAAGGACGAAACCATCATCATCATCTAAGCCTTGAAAAGAAGAAGAAGCGCTTCATCTTGGCGTCATATCATGGCTAGATGGCGATATCTTGAAGAATTTGAATGGTTTGCTACACTTGTTAACAACACTCCTACACGAAGAAGGTCAAGAATTGGTGAGCGGTAGTACCTTGAAGCATGCAAAGATTTTGCAAGAAAGGTTCCGTGTGAAGAAGATGGCGAAATCGAATTGAAGCGCATCAAGAATGAAGCATTCCTACTTTTGAAAGATAGACTCGGAAAGTGCAATCGAGGTTGAATATCACTTTGAAAACATTGCTCGAGCCATGTCTAATAACATGGATTAGCTCAACCCGAAGCAAACATCGACTTCACCAAGCGGGATAATCCTCCATATTACAATCGATGGTCTCGACCTCTACCTACCATTGGCCAACTGATCGACCTAAGTTCCTTTCGGACATTTCTTCAACAAAGACTTAGATTTTCTTCAACACGGTGGCGATGGTTCAAGGAAATACGCTACATCTCGACACTTCCATTCCTGCTGCCATATACTCGATTGTATAGCCATCGAGGCGTGCTACCCAGCATGTTCTCCGACAAAGTGGTAGCATATGACCAGATGCAATGTATGGGATTCACCATTGGGTGGGCAGCGAAGAATCTACTACTGTTGCTTGGTCGAGAAGTCTCAACATGCGGTGTTCGGTACTAAAAGTATCGTGGCCATTCAACATGTTGGTCTATCGTCTAAATGGGACTACACTTTTCTCAAGAAGATTGTGGTCAAAAGACAAGGCGAAAGGGACTATGCATTCTCTGAAGGCGACTTTGAGAATTTGAACATCAACGATATTGAAGACATGTACCTTGCCAAAGTTCAAGGTCGCATGAGACAATTTCAAGCGAAGTACAACGTGAATTCATCAAGTCCTTGCTCATCTTCATCGACGCATAGTCATCAAAGAGCGTGTTGAAGATCTTGACTTGCCGTTGAATCATATCGAAGCGTGTCAACCTCACTCCTCCAACGCTTGATCTTCCCGACATCAATCGACTAACTCAATATCGCTCATCGACAAACCATTTGGAGTTGTTTACCGATGAACTTCAAAGCGCTTAATGGCGTGTAGTGAACTTCATAATTCGGGATCATACCTTGAAGCTGGTTAGGGATGGATTGGCGTACTGAGGTTGAAGGTTAAGCGCTGAAAGTTGGGTCTCTAAGATGGAATTCTCGGGAAAGGAGGATGTGAGAAGGATCATCACCATGATTGATGAGCGGTTATTGAAGGATCGATTCGAGCGTTGGAAAGTTTTGTTGGTGGTCGACCGGGATCAACATCACCGGCTATCAGCGCCTGTTCGTACTCACAGGAACATCAACGCACTTCGGTACTCCTTGATTTGGTTCTTTCATTAAAATTTTGGAAGTATGATGATATATGTCAATGGCTTGTGCACACATAACGATGTACAACCCGTATTTGTCAAGAAAGGACCACGTAGTGCGCCTCGGTGCCACAATCCTTATAAAAGGAGCGAAAGCTTCTTATTTTTGAGTAAAACCTATCAAACCTTTCACTTTTCAAGGTTTTGCTCAAAAGACAAGTACTTCCCGTATGATTTTCAAAACCTCAACCGTTTATATCACTTGTTGAGGGAGTATTTGAATTAAAACTTTGTTCTAAATTGTTCATAGTGGTCACTCTTCCCATAACACTCGAAATGGTCATATTTATTCTCAAACGTTTCAAAATAACACTTTCATATGCCATTTTTAGGGAGAAAAATTTTGTGATAAGAAATATGTTGTGCAAAATGCAAATGAATCATGTACCTCGGACTTAACCAACAATTAATGGTACTAAACTGTTAGTAACTCGAAAAGACTTGTCTGGACGGGTAATAATTTCAAGCTAGTTCGCTAGTAATGTAAACATGTCTCGCAAGGACTTGTCCAAGTAGAAAGTACCATTCGAGAAACTCTTGATAGACATGAACTACGTGGGTATGACAACCTTTCGAGGTTTGTCTACACCTTCAAGGTAATTATTAGAGCTAGTTGTCACCTAAAGGCGACAATGTAACTCTTTAAC
This sequence comes from Chrysanthemum lavandulifolium, assembly GCA_022545495.1. Lineage (NCBI taxonomy): Eukaryota > Viridiplantae > Streptophyta > Magnoliopsida > Asterales > Asteraceae > Chrysanthemum > Chrysanthemum lavandulifolium. The sequence continues at coordinate 108,991,701 of CM040242.1, read as the reverse complement.
TATACAACGTAACCGTGTCTCTGGGGATTGTCTATCTTGGTGGATCAATTCAAAAGTGTGCGCTCTTTCCTCATTGTGCATTTAAACCATTATTACTCTTAAGAACATGTGGAGGAGTATTTATGCAAAACATCATCTCTCACGATGGTTTAAACATGTTTTCATTTACAAACCCTTTGAGAGATATTGTCATGAAAGTGGTTTTAATGGCAACATAGGTTAGTCATGGAGTTATAAGGTGACTAAGGTTAGGAATAACAGTCCTATGATCCGCTTGAGCGGAGGATCTACCCAAGGACACTACCATTAGTTAGTGTTAGAAGTCCTTAGGAATGATTGTAAAAAGGAGAAAATGAGAATAGGAGAAAGAAGGAGTTGAAGAATCAAAAGAAATGTAAAGTAAAGGGTGAAAAAAATAGCCCTCAGTTATTCAACTTAGGCGGACACGGGTTCAATTCATATACTCTTGGTTGTCACTTAGTGACACGGTATTGAAGACTAAAGTCGTCATGGACCCGATGGCGCATGCACTAAACCTTCTTAGCCACTCAAGTTTCTCTCAACAAAAGCTTGTTTCATTCTCACAGGGAACCCTCGTAAACTATTGACTTTATCTTAGAGATCGCTGGTATTGAAGAAGGAGACCCTCTCCTAGTCTCCGCTCGGAAAACCAAAGCGCACTATTGAGTCTAGAGCCACGAGATTCATCAAAAGATCTCTTAGGAACACTTGACATTTTTATCACTTGGCGATCACCAAATAAGATCATCGATGGTTCATATCGAGTCCTTCACGGATCTTAGCAATCATCGAGAACATTTATGAGAGGTTCACATCATGTGATCCTCGGTGATTGAATGGAAACTCTTGCGGGGTCAACATCAAACAGCCACGACGGTCAGTCGCCGGTAACTCCCGTGGATTACGCTTAGTGTGTCTCAAGCGGTCTCTGATCGTGAGGTGATGCTTGGTGTACCTCGGCGACTCATCGAACTATAGATGTACCGGTGCATCGTGTTATCTCACTTGTGGGACTCCGGTTCGAGAAGCGGCCTTTGTAAGAATTAGAGTTGTGTTTTCACACTATGTTGTTAACACTCTCGAAGTTCAAACTTGTAGTCTTTGGAACACGCTTATTACTAACCGTTTGAAATGTTTCCTTCTTATGGAAGCTCGGGGGCGGGATGATCGTCTTGATTCTTCTCATGCTCACGCCAACATCATCACTAATGGAAGTTCTATTCAAAAGCAACACAACCGTCGGAATGATTCTTCGTCAAATCAAAGAATCTACAAAGTTAAAGACTTAGAGAATTTCATCGATATTGAATTCCAACGTCATAGGCGTGTGAGCATGTTGAAGAATGGCGTGGAACCTTTGGGCGTGCAACGGAACACGAAGCGCATCGATGCGAACAACAACATATTATCACTTTCACCACAAAGAACAATGATCAAAGAACAAAGTTAAAGATGACATCAAAGCATAAGCTGTTCAAAGATAACTATCTCTCTACTTTGGGAGATTGTTGAATCAAGGCAATTCCTCTCACAAGAAAGAAGAATGTCGAAGGCGTCGAGCTACTATTACATCAACGCTTTCACCGTTTACATTCATATATACTTGAGGGAGATTGTTGGAATCACTCTAAACAAGTATTTCAAGTATTTATATTTCATATGTAATAGGTAGCTTTATCATGGCCTTTATGTTTGTTTAAGGTCTAGCTTATGTAGAAGGCCCATAAGCTTAGGCCCAAGCCCACATAAAAGGATGGGAACTAGGGTGTTGCCCTAGCTTCCTCCTATAAATCTCTTGTAAACCCTCATTTGAGGGTTGGTTGTTCAAGTTATTTCCTTTCATACTCCTACTGTAAACCGTATCATATTATCGTGTGTGTGTGTGGTTTTACTTGTTCAATCACCTCATCTCTTTCTATATTACTTGTGTTTGTAAAACTAGTGACCTAACACACACATATCAGTGTACAACCCGTTCTTGTCAAGAAAGGACCTTGTGGTATGCTTCAGTGCCACAATCCTTATAAAAGGATCGAAAGCTTCTTACTTTTGAGTAAAACCTATCAAACCTTTCATTTTTCAAGGTTTTGCTCAAAAGAACAAATACGTCGTATGATTTTCTAAACCTCAACCGTTTATATCACTTGTTGAGGGAGTATTTGAATTAAAACTTTGTTCAAATTGTTCACGATGGTCATCATCCCACAACACTCGAAATGGTCATATTTATTCTCAACTTTTCAAAATAACATTTTATATGCCATTTTTAGGGAGAAAATTATGTGATAAGAAATATGTTGTGTAAATGCAAATGAATCCTTGTGCTATAGACTTAACCAACGAATTGATGGTATTATGTTAGTAACTCGAAAAGACTTGTCCGGGATGGTTAATAATTTCAAACTAGTTAGCTAGTAATGTAGCGTGTCTCATGAAGGACTTGTCCGAGTAGAAAGTACCATTCGAGAAACTCTTGGTAGACATGAACTACGACGGGTTTGACAACCTTTCAAGGCTTGTCTACACCTTCAAGGTAGTTATTAGAGCTAGTTGTCACCTAAAAGGCGACAATGTAACTCTTTAACTATGCAACATAACCGTGTCTCATGGGGATTGTCTATCTTGAGTTGATCAATTCATAAAGTCGCGCTCTTTCCTCACTGTGTATATTTCCGTAAAAATCTTAAGCACATGTGGAGGGGAGTATTTCGCAAAGATCAAACACTTACAATGGTACAAAATGTTTTACAATCATAACCGTTGTGAGAGATTTTCTTGAAAATTGGTTTTATGGCAACATAGGTTAGTCATGGGTTATAAGGTGACTAAGGTTAGGAATAAGCGTCCTATGATCCGCCCGAGCCGGAGGATCTACCAAGGACATCACAAATAGTTAGTACTTAGAAGTCCTTTGAGTACGATTATAAAAGGAGTAAATGAGAATCGGGAAAGAAGGAGTTGAAGAATTAAAAGGAAATACAAAGAAAGGGTGAAAAGAAATAGCCCTCAAATTATTCAACTTAGAGCGGATACAGGGTTCAATTCATATACTCTTGGTTGTCACTTGATGACATCGGTATTGAAGATTAAAAGTCGTCATGGACCCGGTGGCGCATGCACTAAACCTTCTTAGCCACCCAAGTTTCTCTCAGCGAAGCTTGTTTCATTCTCACAGGGAACCTACATAATCTATCGGCTTTCTCTTAGAGGCTAGCGATATTGAAGAAGGAGACCCTCTCCTAGTCTCTGCTCGGAAAACCAAAGCGTACTATTGAGTCTAGAGCCACGAGATTCATCAAAGATCTCTTAGGTACACTTGACATTTCATCACTTGATGTTCAACAATAAGAAAATCGGTGATGCGTTATCGAGTCCTTCATAGATCTTAGCAATCATCGAGAACATTTATGAGAGGCTCACAACCTGTGATCCTCGGTGATTGAATGGAAACTCCTGCCGGTCAACATCAAACACCACAGCGGTATGTCGCCGGTAACTCCTCGTGGATTCGCTTGAGTGTGTCTCAAACGGTCTGATCGTGAGGTGATGCTTGATGTACCTCAGTGACTCATCCGAAAATGTAGGTGTACTTGGTACATCGCGTTATCTCACTTGTGGGACTCCGGTTCGAGAGCGGCTTTTGTGAGAATTAGAGTTGTGTTTCACACTATGCTATTAACACTCTCGAAGTTCAAATTTGTAAGTGCCGTAATCCGCTTATTACTAACCGTTTCATGTTTTCTTCTTATGGAAGCTCTGGAGCGGAATGATCGTGCAGATTCTTCACATGCTCATGCCAACATCATCACTAATGAAAGTTCTATCCAAAAGCAACACAAAATTAATGATTCTTCATCAATCCAAGAATCTACAAAGTTAAAGACTTAAAGAACTTCAATCGACCTTTGTTATCAAGCGTTAAAGGCGTGTGAGCATGTTGAAGAATGGCGTGGAACAATCATGAAACGAAGAAGATGCGAGGCGGACTTGATGCAGACAACAACAACATACTATCACTACCATCACAAAGAACAATGATCAAAGAACAAAGTTAAAGATGACGTCAAAGCAAAACTATTTAAAGAAAACAATTTCTCTACCTTTGGGAGATTGTTCAAATCAAGGCAATTCTTCTCACAAGAAAGAAGAATGTCGGAAGACGTTAAAGCTAATATTACATCAACGCCTTCACGTTCATATTCATTCATCACCAACACTTAGGGGAGATTGTTGGAATCACTCCTAAACCTAAATAAGCATTAGTAATTCATATGTAATAGTTAGCTTAATTATGGCCTTTATGTTTGTTATTAGCCTTAAGCTTATGTAGAAGGCCCATGAGCTTAGGCCCAAGCCTATAGGAGAAAGGAAGGGACTAGGAGTGTTGCCACAGCTTCCTCCTATAAATACTATGGATAACCCTCACTTGAGGGTTGGTTGATCCTACTCCTGTGTTTAACGGATCTCTTCTCCTCTCTATTTCTTGTATTGATGCCTAGTGACCTATGAGATAAAAGGCTCACGGATCCCACGGATCCTTGAGGATCGTCCGGTGATTCCGTAGAGTCTGGTGATCGGTGACACAAAATTTTCCTTTTGGAAACATTTTTACCTAGTGTGTGCCTATATGCAAACTATTTGGAGTTGCGGTTATCTCGACCTCTAAAAGTAAAAAAAAAGAAAAATAAACTAGAAGTAGAAAAAGCATCCTATTGAGATAACCCGAAAACACATATTTAGTACACAAGTACGTAATTGAGTGTTATCAATGCTCCTAATTCATTGTTGCTTAAATGAATGTACCCGAAAACACATATTAGTTATGTGTCCCCTTTAGCATTCAAAAGACATGAGATGCAATGAAAATGGGTTTTACTTTGTATTAATAATGAAAAGCGATTTGTCCTAGGCGTGAGAAATTGCTTTTGTGAAATTGATACGGAAGGTATCATTCTTTTAGAGAACATTTTGAAAAGAGTTTTTCTTTGAAAATGTGTATGTATTTGAAAAAAAAAACTAAGAAAGCTTATAAGTTGAAAACTTATCTTGGGTTTTGAAAATTCCGTATTGTTTGTGAGTTGTGCGTGAAATAGAGATCCTAGACTCGAAAGAAGAAGGCTAGTGTTTACATACCTTGTAGAGTCAAGTAATTTATGACGTTTGTTCCATTAGACCAAGACCAAGGCGAAGTAGGTTGAATTGTTCCCGCTTCAACGGTTTGGTGAGGACGTCGGCTATGTTGTCTTCGGATGCTACCTTCTCAATAGAGATGTTCCCTTTGAACATTGTCTCTTAGAAGTGATGTCGAATCTCTATATGCTTTGTGCGAGAATGCAATACGGATTCTTGCTTAAGTCGATGGCACCTTTGTTGTCACATAGGATGGCTATGTCGCTTAGATGAATGTCGAGTCGACTAACGCTTGTTTCATCCATAGTGCTTGTTGGCATGCTTTGTCGGCGGAGACATACTCGACTCGGTTGTTGATATTGCTAATGCCGTTTGTTTCTTAGAAAACCAAGATGTTAAACAACATCCCATGAAAGTACATACCCCACTTGTACTTTTTCTATCAACGTAATCACCGCATGGTCGAATCGCATATACAATTGTTTCTACTCCGTGCCCTTAGGATACCATAATCCTAATTTTGTTGTACCCTTAATGTATCTAAATATCCTTTTTACGGCTTCTAGGTGTGATATTTTAGGGTCTTCTTGAAACCTAGCACATAAGCAAACACTAAACATGATATCCGGCCTACTCGCCGTGAGGTAGAGAACACTACCTATCATGCCATGATATTTAGTATTATCTACGGATTCTCCGTCTTCATCTTTTGTGAGTTTGGTGTCGGATGACATTGGTGTCCTAATTGGTTTTGACTCTTCTAGACCGAATTTCTTTAACATCTCCATTATGTATTTAGATTGATTAAAGAAGATACCATCTTCTACTTGTTTAATTTGTAGACCAAGAAAGAAACTAATTTCTCCCATCATACTCATCTCGAACTCGTCATGCATGATTTTAGAGAAATCATCACACATGTCTTGACAAGTGGATCTGAATATAATATCATCTACATATATTTGTACTATGATTATATGTGACTCTCTTTTCTTAGTAAAAGTGTGTTGTCAACTAACCCCATGGTATAGTTGTGTTAAATTAAAATGACTTGAGTCTATCATACCAAGCTTTTGGAGCTTGTTTAAGACCGTAAAGGGCTTTCTTTAATTTATATACATGTTTGGGTTTTCAAAATCTATGAAGCCGGAGGTTGAGCTACGTATACTTCTTCATTAATGAAACCATTTAGAAAAGCGCTTTTGACATCCATTTGATAAAGCTTTAGATCATTAGCACAAGCATACGCAAGAAGTATTCTTATAGACTCTAATCTAGCCACGGGGCATAGGTCTCATCAAAGTCTATTCCTTCTTGTTGGTTATACCCTTGGGCAACGAGTCTAGCCTTGTTCCTAGACACTACTCCGTTTGCATCTAATTTGTTTTATAAACCCATTTGGTTCCTATTATGGTTTGATTACTAGGTGGAGGACAAGCATCCAAACATCATTAGAACACGAATTGATTTAGTTCTTCTTGCATAGCCATTACCCAACTCTCATCTTTTATGGCTTCTTGTGTATTCCTAGGTTCTATGGTTGAAACGAAACAAAACAAGCTACTTTGATTTTGAACTTGAGACCTTAATGTTCGTTCATTTAGCTTTCCTATGACTTTATCTACGGGTGATCTTTGGACTCTTTAATGTTTATGATTTCATTATTTAAAGGTTCTTCTTCTTCATTTATCTTTTCTTTATTACTATAGCATCACTTTCTATGATCTCGTCATCGACAAGAGGTGGAGAGGGTTTGGGTGGACTTTCATCAAATTTTATATTTAATGACTCTTCTACCTTCATTGTTTCTTTGTTTAATATGACGTAAGCTTTGCTATTTGGCGAATAACCTAGAAAGATACCTTCGGTTGATTTAGGATCAAATTTTGTAAGGTAATCTTTAGTGTTAAGAATAAAACATTTGCTTCCAAAGACTCTAAAGTGATTTAACATAGGCTTTTTGCCTCGGAGTAACTCATATGGAGTTTTACCTAAGATTGGTCTAATTAAGACTCGATTGAGTATGTACGTTGAAGTATCAACGACATTACACCAAAACTTTTGAGGTATGGATTGTTCATTAAGCATGGTTCGACTCATTTCTTGTAGGGTTCTATTCTTTCTTTCTACTACCCCATTCGATTGTGGAGTGCGTGGGCCGAGAAGTTGTGAGTAATACCATTAGCATCACAAATGGCTCCAAATTGCACTTCATTATCGAATTCCTACCATGATCCGTCCTAATGGACACTATAGGACTTCCTAGTTGTCTTTGGATCTTTTGCTTAATATTTCAAAATAATTAAAGGTTTCGTTTTGTTCTTTAAAAATTTTGTCCATGTATACCTAGAGTAGTCATCCACTATGAACAAAGTGTAGTAGTTGCCTCCATAACTTTGGATAGCGGATGGACCAAATAAATCCATATGTAGTAATTCTAGACACCTAGTTGTTGACACCATGTTTTTAGCTTTATGACTAGAATGAGCTTGTTTTCCTACATTACAAGCATCACAAAAGTGATGTTCATATTTTAACTTAGGTAGATCTCTTACTAGATCTTTGGATGATAGCGATTGAAGAAGTCGCATATTGGCATGACCCAATCTTGATGCCATAAGGTCAAGTATCATCCATAGAGGTAAGACAAAGTTTGTCTTTAGGTTCATTACCAATTTTAATGACATAGACTCCATGTTTCCTAATTCCTCTTCCTATGGTTATGCCATCTTTTAGTATCTTACTACGGTTTCGGTAAAAAGTACATTGCACTTTTATCACATATTTGTCCTATACTTAAGAGATTAAAGTTTAGGTTTTCTCGTGACACACATCGTTAATGGTTAGAGATTTGTTAGAAATCGTACCTTTACCGATGATTCTACTTTGCTATTTCCAAACACCACATTACCTCCATTTACGGATTCATATGTGGAGAATAGATCCCTATTGCCGGTCATGTGCCTCGTGCACCCGCTATCCTTGACCCATTCATCGGGTCTAGGTCGACCTTTAAGCACACCTAAAACAATAATAAACTCAAAGTTTGGTCCCCATTTGTTCATGGGTCCATTAGTGTTAAACATTCCATTCATGTTAGACATGTATGGATAAGATGAATATGCATTCCATGGAGCAAAGTTTTGAAAATGAAAACCGTTTTGCATATTTGGGTTCCATCCCATTTGATGGTTACTTCTTGGATAAACGTTATTAGGTCTCCTAGATGGATTAGGTTTTGAAAAGATGGAGCTTTGTTTCTTGCAAAAGTAGGATTATATTTTGGAGGTGGTTGTCTAGTGGTGACATGAGTTGGTTTCTTCTTATTAATGATAACAAAATCGGTTCTAGATGAAGAAGCTACGTTATTACCACTATTTACTACAAGCAGATCCACGGATCCCCAGGTCGTACACTAGCGGTTCCCTTTTGGGGATCCGTGGGATCCGCCACAATAATGGCTGGTTTTTCTAGTGCTTTAACAAATTTTGTTTCTTTATTTTCACTAGTTGATGGATCAAGTTGTTGAATACCTAAACCTTTTTGGTTGTTACGGTTTTAACATTATCTAATATTGTATCTAAAGTGTTTGTACTCATTCTAGCAATTTTAGAATCTAGATGATCAACTAGTGTTTGAAGTTGAGCATAAAGTTCACATTCACCACTTGCTATTTTACCCTTTTCTAAACGTTTTAGTTTTGCTTTTAATTCTATGACTTTTTTATCTAAACGTTGGTTTTGACTCTTTAAAAGCTTATTTTTGTTAATTAGTTTTAAGCTAATATTGCATAGTTTGTCATATTCATTATGCAATGAGTCGTCATCAAGTGATGAGCTACTATAGTATTCGTGACATACCTCGTCATTTGCCATGAGACAAATTTCTTCATCCTCCTCGTCGCTCATTCCCCACGTGCCGCTCACGAATGCCTTTTGATCATCCCGTTTGGGACACTTACTAATAAAGTGGTTTGGGTCACCACATTTAAAGCAAGTACGATCATCTTTTGGCTTCTCGTCCTCTTTGCTTTTCCGAAAGCCTTTCTTGTCGTCATATGGTTGTTTGACGTATCTTCCTTTCTTCTAAAGAACTTTTAAAGTCCCTTACCGCCATAGCGTACTCCTCGTCATCACTACCCGAAGAGGAGTTCTCTTCATCGCTTGAAGCCTTTTTGGCTTTAAGGGCAAGAGATTTGTGTTTCTCTTTCACCTTTGAGGCTTCAGAGTCTTTAGCAAGGACAAGCTCGTAGACTTTTAGGTTGCCTATGAGTTCATCGAGGGTGAGGATTGTCAAATCTTTTGACTCTTCGATCGCCGTCACCTTGGATCTCCACTTTGATGGAAGTGCCCTTATATATCTCCTAACATGGTTACGGCTAGAAAAGATTCATCAAGTGCTTGTAAAGATGTAATAATAGTATTAAAGTTAGCAAATGAATGATCTATAGTTTCCTCATCCGATATTGAAAATTGTTCATATTGTTGAACAAATAAATCAATTTTATTATTCTTAACTTGTTGGTTGCCTTGATGAGTTACAACTAAAGAATTCCAAATTTCTTTAGAGGTTTTAAGCATAGAAATTCTTTCGAATTCCTTTTTCGGTAAAGCATTATATAAAACCATTTTTGCTTCACTATTTTTAGAAAGCTTTTTCTTCATTTCATCATTTAGTTTATCATGAGGTATGTTAACTAAATTCCCTTTATCATCTTTTGAGGTAGCCTCAAAATCGCCTTCAACAATAATGTACCAAAGATCAATATCTTTAGATTTCACATATGTTTCGAATCTATTTTTCCAATATATAAAACCATTAGTTTCAAGTAGTGGTGGTCGTTGCATAGATTGCCCTTCCTTATAATTTTCAGAACCCATAGTGATCGAAAAGTTTTTAAAATACAATTTTACTTTAAAACTTTTATAAACTTAGCTCTTGATGCCAATTGTGGAAAACTAGAAGGGGGTTGAATAGTTTTGCCGATTTTAAGTTGATTTCAAAAACTTTAGATTCGATATTATGTGAAATCGTATGGATGTTGAGAACGTATAGATCTAATGATAATGCAAGCAAATAAATAAAGTTAAGGTATAGAAATGACACAACCGATTTATAGTGGTTCGGCTACAAGGACACCTTCCTTGCCCTACTCCACTCCCTGAGTCACCTACTCGAGAGTTCAAGCACTATGTCAACAAACTCCTTCACTTGGCGGAGAAGCCTTCACAACGTTTCTTACACTTTTTCGGTACAAAGCTAGATACCGAGTCCGTAACACGGTGGACCAAACCAACACGACTATTACACAACAAATATGTGAAATATCAAATACAAGATCTTCGCTACAGAAATCTTATGGAGTGACAAATCAATCAAGGACCCCTTGCTTGGATGACTTGTAGAATGCTCGTGATCTCGCCTTAGAGAAGGACCTATATGAGGATCACAATAGAAAGAAAGAAGAACAACTCTCTAGATCAAGTGATCTATATGTTAGAAGAGAATGAGAGTGTATGAGAGATTTAGTAAGAAGAGAGGTGAGTTAGAATGAAGAAATGGCTCTCTATTTATAGGCAAGATTCTTCTTTGTTTCCCGGATCCCACGGATCCTTCCACTTGGGATCCGTCTAGTGTAAACCTAGGGATCCGTGGAACGCTCCTCTTTGCCCATGGGTTTTTTGGTTATGGGTCATGGGTCATGGGTTATGGGTTGGTCCATGGGTTTTCTTTAGATTCAATGTATCTAAGTATACATTGTATCTAGTCTTCTTGGGTATGGGTTAAGATCCATGGGTTATGGTCAATGGGTTATGGTTTTTACCCATCCTAATAAACTATTACAACAAATGCTTAGTTACTACATTTTTGTATTTAAATGGCTATATGTAAATGCTTTACAAAAATAACATGTGTCCTTATAATTATACTTAAGACAACATTATATTTGTTATCAACAAAACACAAAGAGATCGCAAAATATTAATAAACGTTTTTACGGTTTATTTGTATTAACATACATGTTATTATCAGTCTAAGTCAATTGATAAAATTTGGAATGCTCAAATTATGAGTAAATCTAAGTCTGGTATGGGATATCATACTGTTCCACCACCACTAAGAGGTGTTCCATCACCTCGAGGCATAGATTTAGCTCATACGGGCTTAGAAGATTTTCGGGAACTTCAACGTGAATATGGTCCTCTCAAGGACACATTTGTGAAAAGTAACAGGTTAAGCATGGCGATGTTTTGAAAGTGCTAGTGACTCATGTTGTTGATGATAATGTTAAAAAGAATGTAGAGGCTTCTATCCCAAAGTTGTTTTGTTTTGGGAGGAACCTAGGAAACAAGCTAATAAACCTAGATCAAGTTGAGGTATCTTTGAGATGTATAGGAACAACTGACCTAGGGGTAACGAGAGGAGTTGGAATCATGACTAGGTAGTGATTTTGTGATGTACAATGAATGCTATATCTGTGGTAGTTTGATCATTTACATGCTTATTATGACTATCATGTTGGGAGAATGTGGAAGTCCGATTTCAAAATAATTTGCACCTAATTCACACAACAAAATGATCCCAAGAGCAGTTCAATAAGAAGTGTCCTCAAAACTTTTGCCATCCAAAAAGCGTAACTCCTACCACCCTAAGTCACTGTTGTTAGGATTTAGTAAATCTAGTTATTAAAGTGTCGGTCACCTCAAGTATATGTAATCGTTAGAAAGCTCGTAGTCGTAGTTATTTAATGTTAGATAGTATTTAGTTAAGTAACACCGTGGAGGACGGACGGGTCTTTACCCACTGTATGCCTGATCCACAGCCCGTAGGTGGCGTTTATGTAAGAAACTATAAATACCCTCTACCTCCCAAGGTAGAGGGTTGGAGCTCATAATAATACTTTCACTTTCTCTCACTAAGTTCCCAAACCTCTAACTCTTTCTCTCTCTAAAACCTTATAGTATCGCCTAGTTTGATCATGGTTTGATGTGTTTGTGAAATCCAATATGTTAAAAATGGTATCAAGAGCCATGGTTTGATCATCTCTTACATGTCCTTGGATTTCTAGTGGTTTTATATGGTTTTGGGTTTGAAAAGTTTAGTGGTTTTGCATCATTTGGATCATTTCTTGTGTTAAAGTTTGAATTTTGATTGTACTTTTGTGTTTAGAATCATTGTAAGTGCTTGGGTTTTGATTTGGAAAGCTTGAATCAACGTGGTTGGGCTTGTTTTGGATTGAAAAGTGTTGTGTTTAAATTTTTCTTGCTAGCGACTTGACTCTCGGATAAGTTTTCTTCGTAGCGACTTGCTTTGTTAGTTTTCGGTGACTTGTAGTTGTGGTAGCGACTTGAGCACTAGCGACTTGTTTATTGAGACAAGGCGACAAATAGTACAAAGTAGTGGAGGTACCACTTGCTAGCGACTTGTTCAACGTAGCGACTTGTCTTTATTATTTTCAGCGACTTAGCTTTGTTGTGACTAGCGAGTTGCTCTTTAGCGACTTGATCTCTTAACGAGTTTCTCTTTAGCGACTTGTTATACTTAGCGATTAGCGTCTTTAGCGACTTGCTTAGCGAGTTGCTCTTTAGCGACTTGTCAGCTTAGCGATTTGTTGCTTTAGCGACTTGTGTTTAGCGACTTGGTTCATAGCGACTTGTGGTTAGTGACTTGTTTCATAGCGACTTGAGCCTTTTAGCGAGTTGTTTCTTAGCAACTTGGTGATTTAGCGACTTGTCTTCAAGGGTTATAGCAACTTGGTTGATTATTGTTTCTAATACGGTTTTCTCTTGATTTAGTAAAATCCCGTGAAAGAATCTATTTCCGGTTTAATCATAGAGTTATAAAATCCGTGAAATCGTAAACATGTCTACCAACGTGCCTACAATCATCTCTTCATGGTGAGGACGTTCAAGCAGCTGGATCAGATACTCGTCCACCCATGCTTGACAGAACTGACTATGACTCATGGGCTCAACGAATTAGGTTGTATTGTCTGGGAAAGGAAAATGGGGTAAACATTCTCAAGTCAATTGATGAAGGACCTTATCAAATTGAGACTACCAGAGATGTACTTGAAACAGCTGCAGATGGAACGGTGATCTTAGGTTTGGACAGACCAAAGACGTATGATGAGCTCGATGATAAGGAGAAAAGAGATTCGATCTTGATATCGGGGCTTCAAACATTATACTTCAAGGTCTTCCAAAAGATATCTACAAGCTTATCAATCACAACACCGAAGCCAAGGCGGTTTGGGATAATGTCAAGATGCTTCTCTCGGGTTCGAATTAACTAAGGAAGACAGAGAATCACAAGCGTATGATGAATTTGAGCACTTTAAGATGAAACCAGAAGAAAGTGTCTATGAATATTACGTGAGATTCCACAAGCTTGTGAATGACATGAGGAATATCAAAATGACCATGCCAAATATTCAGTTGAACTCAAAGTTTGTGAACAACATGAATCCCGAATGGCACAAATTTGTCACCTCTGTGAAGCTAACCAAAGGATTAAAGAACACCAACTATGAGCAACTGTATGCCTTCCTTCTTGGAATGAGACACATGCTATGTTTGAGCGAATGATTCTTGAGCAGTTCAAATCTAAGCAAGGAGAAACAAGTTCGTCAAATGATTCAATGACCTTTTACACCAATGTAGGAATTACCACCAAAGCTTCTCAAGTCATACCCACGGAAATGGTAATCACAAACTCATTCCCGATCCGAGGTTCAAGCAACCGATCTTTGATGCGATCATGGAACACTTCATCAATCAACTGGCTCTTATGGTTAAACAAAACTTGAAACTTACTCCACATACCAAGTCTTCATACTAACCTCGAAATCGAGCGCATCCAATCCACACAATCATGCTATTGTCGAGATGGAAAGGTTATGGTGCAACCAGTTCAAGGAAGGCGGTATGAGCAGGGAAGAGGTGGAGTTGGTGGAGGTATGTGGCAAATCATAATCGTGGAAGGAAATGCCAATCAAGGGCAAGCAAAGCCAATCAAATGCTACAAGCTGTGGTGGTGAGGACATATTGCAAGGCGCACATCTCCAAAACGTCCACGTAATGCGAGAATACTTGAGAGATAAGATGTTGCTTGTGCAAGCTTAGGATAATGGAGCAGCTTTGGATGAAGAGGAGTTGTTGTTTCTTGCAAAAGGAATGCTAAGACATATGATGGTGATGTGGATGAGAAGCCAATTCAGAAATAGGTCACAATCATCAAAATGCCTTTCAAGTTGCGATCGTGATGCATTTGACTCGATGTCGATGATGAACCCATCGCCCAGACAATCTTCATGGCTAGCATCTCACCAATGGTCTCTCCAAAGGTCTCATCACCACAACAGTTTGGTCCATCCAAAGAATCAATCATCTCGGAGGTATTAAAACTATACGATGAGGTGGATGAGCAAAAGATACATAACAAGTACAAACTCTTGAAACTTATGAATCGGATATTGATAATGAGGGTAATAGTAATATTGTCCCATATGATCAATATGTGACACAAAGTGAAAGTGAGATTGTACCAAGTGATGTATCTTCTGCGATCAATGATGACTATGTTTTTATGAATACACCGCATGTGCCCTCGATGATTCTGTTATCTCGAACCGAATGCCTATAAAGAACAAGTTGCTATTTATGAACAACGTGCTAAGTTTGAGTTAACTACCCGTGAGCGTGAAATGGATGACCAAATGCGTACAATTATTAGAAAAAGTAATTTTAGAGAAGAAGTGTTAAAACAAGAGTTAAATTCCTTACAAGAAAAGCTTTCTAAAAGCTGTTAAGCAAAAGCAAGAACTTCAAGATAATGTTAAAGTGCTTAAACAAGAATTTAATGCTAAGGAATCAAAACTTTTGAATGACTTTTCCAATCTAAAAACTTTAAAAACAAGCTTGAAAATAAGTTATACGTACAAGGAATACCATTCGATCGCTCACATGATCACTAAGCATAGAGTCTTAAGCGATAAGCATAGTATTCCCTTGTTGAGGAACTAAATCCCGAGGTTGGTAAAAGGCTAGAGCTGCTCATAAGGTAATATATGATGGTAATGAGATTCTTAAGCCTAGGCAAACACCATCATGTGTTGGAAGCACGAAGAGGATAGAAAATTAGATGATGCCTCTAGGGAGAAAATGGATAAGAAGCTTAACGATCCACGAGTGTAAAAGAAAAACATAACGATCAAACCCCATGATTACACTAAGGAAAATTGGATCTCCCCGAACATGTTTAAGCCTCAAACTCAATTAACCCCGAACAAATTTTTGGAAGAAAGATATGGATAAGCAAAAGCAAATGTACTTGTTGAAACAAACCCTCCCTTAGGAAAGTGCTGCGACTACTGTGTATCCTCCAAATACACCAATGCATTTAGTTCCTAGAACTATTGCCACTAATAGCAAGACCTTAATCGGCTGTATGTTGTTTATCAACTATTTGTTGATTTTGAAAAAGACATGTAAGAAGAGAATCACACCTACTGGGATTCTTGAAGGGAAAGGGTTTTGAGCAAACTAAAGAATGCTATTTAACTCAAGTCATGCCTTTCTTTAAACAATTAAAAGGTCAATTTGAGAGTCTTCAAAAGGAATAAACTCATATATTAAAGAAATGGAAAAGGAATTTGATGCAATGATAGTTGAGGTAAATGATTATGAATGGAACTCAAATATAATGAAATTGAAAGGAAGAATTTGCATATCTTAAATGAGAACTTAGTATCGAGTTGTGTGGCTCAAGATGTGTTTTATCTTTGTTACTAAGCATTCTATTATCGCTTCTCAATTTCATGAATTATCTGTTGCCTTGAAAGTTTCCCATGATCGTGTCATTGAGCTTGAAAACAAAAACTCATAACTAAATGAGAAAATTGATCGGGATGATCACGATAATTTGGTAAAACATTTTCTATACTAGAAGTTGAACATTTTGATTTGCAACTAAAATATCAACATCTCAAAGAAAATGTAAAACCTCAAACATCAAGACATCCTCAAATGTTCCGAGTTTGATGAACTTTTGAAATAAACAAAGCGTGTGAACAGATTCAAGCTCATTGTAACACGATCGAAAGTTGAAAGCCCAAATTTCACAATTAAAGGGTGAAAAGAACAAATGCCAAATGCCTCCTCCTTTAGATTCTCGGTGTTCTCAAACTTTTCATCTTCAAAACTTGGTTAATGTTTTACAAAAGGAAAATGAGAGTTTTCTAGAAGAAAATGAAAAAGTTAAACGACACTTTAAAGAGTTATATGATTCAATGAAAGTCACTCGTGACAAGAACAACAAAAACTAACGTCTTTACAAAAGGAAATTGAGAATCGAAGAGTCGGGTAAAAGGAAAATGCCACTTGTCTTTAATGAGAATGTTGCATCAAAGTCATCTGCGACTGTAAATATAACGTGATTATTAAATACATTCCTCCTCATCTTAGAAATAATGAACTTGTGTTTCATAACTATTTCGCTCACCTTAAGGATAGTCTAGAATGTCTCCGTGAGATTGTAGAAGAAGATGTCATAAATAAGCCACTTGATAGAGAAATTAGGTTTGCTTGCATTCGGCCAAACGATCTCGGGAGTCATTAGAATGTTTAAGAGCAACATGTCCTAAATCCTTATGTGCGAAAGATAAAGTCGTGATGCCTTGTTCTATGCCTAGTGCCAAGTATGCAACCCATTCTATGCCTAGTATTAAGAAAGTGAACTCTAAAGTGCCTTCAAGTAGTTCGGATCCCCGCACTTCTAGTTCATGAATGCAAAAGTAGCTCAACCAACTAATGTTCCCATAATTCCTCTACAGAGTAATTAGTGACATTAAAGCAAGCGGTCAAAGCCTCCAGGCAATACAAAGCAAGATAGGACCTCGCAAGCTAAGAATGTGCATTGGAAAGAGTAGAAGACCACCCTAGGAACACTAAGTTTGAGTTGAATAACGAATCGTGTTGATTCTAAGCTATAAGCGAATCGTAATTAAGCGCAAATCATGTAATGATTCTAGTATTAGTTACTAAATGAATGTGATATGAATGATTTGATTAATTCTGTTAAATGCCCTGATAAGATAGTTAATGCAAAAAATCAAGCTAAGAAGGCTAGAAAGCAAAGGCGAAAGAAAGTTAGAAAACAGTGGAAACCCACAGGAAGGAAATTTAGTAGTATAGGCTATCAATGGATACCTACTGGCCATAAATTGAATCTTAATGAAGTGTGCCCTAAATTTACTAAGTCAATGCCCATTAGAAAATGGATGCCTACTGGTAGAACTATTCTTTTAAGAAGTGAACATACTTTGAATAGGTCAAATACGGACACTAGCACTGTATCTATTCCTGATGATTCCATTGTTTCTACTTTCGATGTGGGTGTTCCAATCATTGTTACTAACCAAATGGAACCCATTCTTGCATGGGTATCCCAATTATCCAGCTATCCATTCTTGTCGGTGTTCAACTGCAGATCGTTCAAATCGATTACGTGGTTCCGGACTCAGTTGTTCCAAGCATATATTGGAGATCGCTCATGCTCATGAACTTCATGAGTAAATTCATCGGGACTATTAGATTTAGGAACGACCATTTTGGTGCAATTATGGGTTATGGAGACTATGTTGTTGGCGATAGTGTAATCTCGTGGTATATTATGTTGAAGGTCTTGGTCATAACTTGTTTTCATTGGTCAATTATGTGATTCCGATCTAGAAGTGGCTTTTAGAAAACATACTTGTTTCGTTAGAGAACTTGATGGTGTGGAGCTGTTAAGAGGAACTCGTGGTTCAAATCTATACACCATCTCTATCGAAGACATGATGAAGTCTTCTCCAATCGCTTGTTGTCAAAGGCTTGAAAACAAAATCATGGTTATGGCATCGTCGTCTCAATCACTTGAACTTGGCACCATTAATAACCTTTCCGAAAGGATCTTGTAAGAGGCTTACCCAGTTAAAGTATGAAAAGATCATCTTTGTTCACATGCCAATTGGGAAAAAGCAAGAAATATGCCCACAAACCCAAACCCACAAACTCAATAATGGAAGTTCTTCATACCCTTCATATGGATTTGTGCGGACCAATGAGAGTGCAAACGATAAATGGGAAGAAATATATTTTAGTCGTTGTTGATGACTACTCTCGATTTACTTGGGTAAAGTTTTTGAGGACAAAGGATGAAACTCCAGATGTCATCATCAAACTTATCAAGCAACTTCAGGTTCGACTTAACAATACGGTTAGAATTGTTCGAACAGACAATGGCACAGAGTTCGTTAACAAAGACTTAAGTCAATTTTATGAAAGTGTTGGAATTAGTCATCAAAGAAGTGTTCCACGAACTCCTCAACGAGCGGTGTTGTTGAAAGACTAAATCGAACTCTTGTGGAAGCCGCAAGAACAATCTTGATTTACTCAAAGGTTCCAATGTTTCTCCGGGTGAAGCCATTGCCACCGCTTGCTACACCCAAAATCGTTCCTCATACACACCTTTCATGGAAAAACTTCATACGAACTTGTCCATAAACAAAAACCTGATCTCTCCTACCTTCGTGTGTTTGGTGCTCTGTGCTATCCAACAAATGACGGTCAAGATTTAGGTAAATTAAGAGATAAAGCGGACATTGGAGTTTTTGTTGGTTATGCATCAAACAAGAAGAGTTACCGAATCTACAATAAAAGAACTCGAGATATCATGGAAACTATTCATGTTATGTTCGATGAGCTGTCCGGGCAAATGGCTCCAGGACAATCAAGTTCTGGACCCGCATCTCAACCCTCATTAAGTAGTCCCATTAGTTCTTCTCTTGTACAAAATCCCTCACCAGCAACTCCTTATGTACCTCCTTGAAGATGATTTGAAGAAATTGTTTGATCCAATGTTTGATGAACACTATGAGCCAATTGCTAATGATCATCAAATCCATCAACAGAGGTTGCTCCTATCCATGTCAATGAAGTTAACCTTCGGTTTCTATGTCATTAAGTCAAGAAGCGCTGCTTGCGATCACTCTATCTCATCAACAAATCCTCAATCATCGAGTGTACATCATGGAATTGTTTCTGGCACCTATGATGGAGATAATCCCTTTGCTACTCCTAAAGATGCTCCCTTTGAAAACATATTTGCTCACGACTCATCATCGAACCATCTTCATCGGGAGAAAGCGACTCTGCTACTTCGGTTCCTCAACAACAACCACATGAACACCTTAGAAAATGGACACATGACCATCCATTGGACAACATCATTGAAACCCCTCTCGTCCGGTATCCACTGTAAACAACTTGCAACCGATGCCTTATGGTGCTTCTTCAACTCCGTACTCTCTAAGATCGAACCAAAAGATGTTAAACCGCCATGAATGAAGCAATTTGGTTCAATGCCATGCAAGAAGAAATTCATGAGTTTGATCGACTAGATGTATGGGAATTAGTACCGCTTCAGGCGTGCTATGATCATTGCTCTAAAGTGGATCTTCAAAGTAAAACTTGATGAGCATGGTGATGTATTAAAGAACAAGGCTCGATTGGTTGCAAAAGGATACCGTCAAGAGGAGGTATTGACTTTGAAGAATCATTTGCTCCAGTTGCACGATCGAGGCAATCGAATCTTCTTGGCTAATGCTGCAAGTAAGAACATGGTTGTCTATCGATGGATGTAAAGACGGCTTTTCTTAATGGAGATCTTAAAGAAGTCGTTTACGTCATCCAACCGGAAGGTTTTGTGAATCGAGCATCCTACTCATGTCTATCGCTTGAAGAAGGCTCTTTACGGTTTGAAGCAAGCTCTAAGGGCATGGTATGATACGCTATCAAAGTTTCTTCTATCTCTGGATTCAAAGAAAGGAGCGGTTGATCCGACATTGTTCACCGAATGTCGTGCAAACATTTAATTCACGTTCAAATTTATGTTGATGATATTATTTTTGCCTCAACTAACCCCAATGAATGTGACCGTTTTCTAATGAGATGGGTTCCAAATTTCAAATGTCAATGATGGGACAAATGTCATTTTCTTGGGATTACAAATTTCACAAAGTCCGGAGGCATTTTTATAAATCAATCTAAATATGCAAATGAAATTTTAAAGAAATTTGGATTTGATTCTTGTGACACCGTTGACACTCCCATGATAGAGCGTAGTAAATTGGATGAGGACCACTCGGGGATCATGGTAGATCAAACAAAATATCATAGTATGATTGGATCACGATGTACCTCACGCTAGTAGACTAGACATTTTGTTCATTGTATGCATGTGTGCTAGATACCATGCTAAGCCTACCAAAAGCACCTTGAAGCGGTTAAACGGGTCTTCGGTATCTCCAAGGAACCATCAATATGGGACTTTGGTACCGAAGGACACCGGCATGTCACTAACGACCTATGCGAGATGCCGATCATGCAGATGTCAAGATACTCGTCGAAGCACGTCGTGGAGGTGCTCGATTTTTTGGGTGATAAGCTCGTGAGCTAGTCTTCAAAGAAACAAATGAGTACTTCTATATCCTCTATAGAGGTGAATACATAGCCATGTCATCTTGTTGTGCTCAAATCCTATGGATGAGATCCCAATTATCGACTATGGCTTTGAATTCAACAAAATTCCTTTGTATTGTGATAACAAAAGTGTCATTGCTCTCTCATGCAACAACGTTCAACATTCAAGAGCAAAGCACATTGACATTCGACATCATTTCATCGGGAGCAAGTGGAGAGCGGTGTGGTGGAACTTTATTTTGTTAGGGATGAATACCGGTTAGCGAGACATCTTCACCAAAGCTCTTCCTAGAGAACGTTTGAGTTTATCCTTCCATGACTTGGTCTAAAGAGTCTACAAGGAAACACTCAAACGTCTTCAAGAGGAAGAAGAGGAGTAAACATTTTCTTCATCCATCTCTTGTTAATATCTATTCAAAAGCAAATACAAAATTATAAAACCAAAAAAAGCAAATAGAAAATTATAAAACTTTCAAAAATCCAAAAACTTGAAAAAAATTTCTCAAAAATATTGTCATTTCTCATGTTTTTCTTGATTCGATAATATCTACGGTCTTTGTGTTGTCATTCAAAGAGTGACATGGGTCTTTAGATGTTGTTCGAATGTACATAAAAATTGAGAGAAAGAAAAACCAAGGCTTATAGTCATTTCGGTCTATAACCCGCTTTTAAAGAAAGAACGAGCCATGCTTTATCTTATGTTTCAAATCTCATGCTCGATTCTAAAAACAAATATTTGTTATCTAATTGAAAACTAATTAAAATAACTCGATCTCAATTTTTGAAAATCATCTAGACTTGACATTTGTCAAAATCTCTATATCTCAATCAACAACTTATGTCATTGATTGAGGGGAGAATGATTTCATTTTAAATCAAAGGTTATTTGTCATACAATTGGTTCGAGACCATGGTTTATGTCATGTTTTCAAAAGATATTCAAGCATGTTTAATCTTTGGAGTTTAAAGTCTCGATTTGATCCTTATCGGTTAAATGTTTTCATAAGCAAGTCACAATTCTCCTCAAAAGCTTTCAAAATCAATTTAAATCTCAGAGATCACAAATCTCAAATGATTTGAAAATTGTGATCGGGGAGAATTTGTGATTTAAATTGGTATTAAACTAATAATTCGATAAATGGTTTTATAGTGATTTACAAGCTCTCCTCCCACATGTGCCAAACGATTTCAAATTTTCCATGCACATGTTGAGGGGAGCATCTATTTCAAACCAAAAAGGATTGAAACGTGATTGATTTGTTTCAATGTGCGGGTTTTCCTAATATGTGCAAAACACTTTCAAATCTCTATGCACATATTGAGGGGAGCAACTTTTGAAAACCACATCCTTTCCAAAATACCCTTAACAAAGTATGAAAATACTAATTTTGATCGGAAAGTGATGTTGATATCTTTTAGAAAATGGTAATCAAAGATGTGAATCCTTCCTCTTGCCTCCGTGTGCCAAAACGATTTCAAATACATGATGCACATGTTGAGGGGAGCTCTTTTCTAAAAATATCAAAAACAATTCGGTACAAAATGCTTTGATAATATATCACAAGTATCTGGATTGATTTTCAAATGGTTTTCAATTGGTTCCAATGGCGGATGAACAATACCAAATAGACCGACCAAATTTACTTTATGTATGGTGATATAAGGATGGTTAGGTTAGGTATTCGTTCCCATGATCCCGCCAGAGCGGAGGGATCTACCCAGGACAATCCACTAGATAGTGTAGAAGTCCTTAGGTATGATGAAAAAGGAGAAATGTGAGAAATGGGAATAGTGCGGATTGAGATAGAGCTAGAACTGGAATAAACCCAACAAGGTTCTAGTTATGAAGTCTCGGTAAGCTTGAAGGGTTGAAGAATGAAAAGAATTAAATGTAAAGGGTGAAAAAAATAGCCCTCAATAATTCAACCTTAGGGCGAAACCGGGTTCAATTCATATACTCTTGGTGGTTACCAAGGTAACATCGGTATTGAAGACAAGACGTCATGGACCCAAAGTGGACGACTACACTTCAACTTCCCAAACCACTCAAGTTCCTCTTAAAAGGACTTGTTTCATTCTCACGGGAACCTACATAATCTATCAACTCTCTTAGAGTTTGTTGATATTGAAGAAGGAGACCCTCTCCTAGTCTTGACATAGGAACCAAATGTGCACAATTGAGTCTAGAGCCACGAGATCATCAATAAATCTCATTAGGACACTATCAATGAAGACTCTCTGTTTCACAAGGTGAAAAAGAGATTATATTTTAAGAGTCCTCGCATTATCCTTGTGGTATTGAACATCCGAGTGATATGTAAACATATTCACAATGACGATGAAAACCTTCTAGAACCAACATCAAACAAGCTCTTGGTAGGTGGCATGTGAGATCTATCCAATAGATCAACCATTTGACAATGATTGAAACAATGGGCGATTCAAATTTATGAATCAATCAAAGTTATGGATTGACGGATACCTTTGAAAAACCGGTGGTGTGCTTAAAATTCTTTTCTCTAGCACATCGATGTGTATTAATATTTCTAAAATAAAAGGTGTTTATGATTGATAATTGATTTTCCTTAAAACCTTCGTTGTATTGCAAAAACACTTTATTAAGCAATACTCGATTGTTTTTCAAATCTCTTTTCATCAATCGGTGAATCTCAAATTATTTGGTTCACTCACTCCGTGTTGTCTTCTTTGAGGCGTTCGGTTTGAGAACAACTAGAGCGGATGTGAAACCCTATCAAGGAGATTCTTCGAATTATACATGATCATAAGTGCTTGTATTGATCAACGGGGAACCGTGGGCGTGTACCTCAATTCAACGAAAGTGATCAAAGACACTTTCGTGCGCTTTATTGCTAACTGTTGTATGCAGTCGCCGACATTTGCGGTGATTAGAATGGAGAGGTCAATCCATAGCCGCATGCTCACACATCACATTCATCTCTAAAGAAATCATGATAAGTGCATCAACGACTCGATATTTTCACTCCATGCTTACGCTTCTGTTGCCGCAAATATGTTGAATCAACTAAAGCTTCCGCTACTCGATGAGAAGAAATCATGATCCATAATGTGAGCATGTCGGTCCAAATGTCACAACATCACATAATGTCAACACCACAAAGGAAGAGTCAAAGATTTATGGTGGCGATGATCTCAAAGTCGGCTCAAAACTCATTATCACGTGGATTTGTTAAAGACCTCCACTTGGATTATCCAAACATGCAAAATAAAGAATCAAAGACTACGAACTATCGAGCAAGGAAAATTAACAATAATCCAAGAACAATCTTAATGTAATATCTGTTTTGTATTCAATGTAATTTGAGGTGACCTCCCTTAAGGGGAGATTGTTAGGATTTAGTAAATCTAGTTATTAAAGTGTCGGTCACCTCAAGTATATGTAATCGTTAGAAAGCTCGTAGTCATAGTTATTTAATGTTAGATAGTATTTAGTTAAGTAACACCGTGGAGGACGGACAGGTCTTTACCCACTGTATGCCTGATCCACAGCCCGTAGGTGGCGTTTATGTAAGAAACTATAAATACCATCTACCTTACAAGGTAGAGGTTGGAGCTCATAATATTACTTTCACTTTCTCTCACTAAGTTCCCAAACCTCTAACTCTTTCTCTCTCTAAAACCTTATAGTATATGCCTAGTTTGATCATGGTTTGATGTGTTTGTGAAATCCAATATGTTACACCTATTACAAGTGCAAAACCAAAACAACTTTTGCAAGATCCGCACAAGCAGGAAAAAGGTCCTTTTATAATAAAGGTTCATTATAACCAACGGTGGGTACCTAAAACCAAACCAAAGTAGTTTCCTTTGCTCATTCAAAAGTTCCCATTCTGCAAGGGTTGTAAACAAGAAAAAGGGGGACATGGGCAATGATGTGAAGGCCTTAGCGTTGGGAATGGAAACCTAAAGGAACTACCTAATCAACCAATCCCAATGGTGTATCAATGACCTTTGATAGATTTAACTATATTGATACGAGGCGGATCCAAGTCAATCATGGCTTGGATCCCTAAAAAAACTAACTCTTTACTTTTATGTGCGGGAACATCCAAGGACAAAAAGATTAGATCAAGGCTACGAGATAGTGGATGTTCAAGGCACATGGTGGCAACAAGTCCTATCTCTCAAATTTTGAACAATATGATGGATAGTATGTCGACTTTGGAGGTGGAGTTAATGGAAAAGTTCTTTGGTAAAGGATAATCAAAGCGGCAACTTGGACTTTGAACACATGTACTATGTAAAAGAGCTTAAGTATAATCTTTTAGTGTGTCACAAATGTGTGACAAGAAGAACAATGTTCTTTTACCAAAGATATGTGTTTTGTTCTCTCTAAGATTTTAAGATGCACGATGAAAGTCGATTCTTCTTAAGATTCCTAGAAAAGGCAACTTATATAGCTTTGATATGAACAACATTGTTGCTAAAGATGATTATGCTTGCTTGATTGCAAAGGCCACGATGGATGAATCCATGTTATGGCATAGAAGACTTGGTCATGTTAACTTCAAAACCATTAACAAGATTGTCAAAGATGGTTTGGTAAGAGGTTTGCCTCGAGAAAAGATTTGAGAATGATCAAACATGTGTGGCTTGTCTTAAAGGCAAACAACACGAGCTTCTTCTTGATCAAAGTTGGTTAACTCTATTGCTCACCCACTACAAATGTTACATATGGACTTGTTTGGTCCTACATCGTGAAGCGACTTAAATCTTAAAAAGTATTGTCTTGTTGTGGCGATGATTTCAATTGAGGTTTACATGGGTTTTCTTTCTTAATACAAAGGATGAAACAATGGCATCCTTAAGACCTTTATCACTCAAGTAGAAAACCAATATGATTTCAAAGTGAAAATCATCGGGTGTGACAATGGGACGAGTTTAAGAATAGAGTTATGGATGATTTTTGAGAGATAAAGGTATTAAAGAGAATTTAGTGTTGCTAGAACTCCTCAACAAAATGGTGTTCTTGAGAGGAGGAGCAGGACACTTATAGAGGCTACTAGAACCATGTTGGCGATTCAAAATTGCCAATCACTTTTTAAATTTGAGCGATTAACACTTTGCATGTTATGTGCAAACAGGGTTTTAGTGGTAAAATCAAAGAACAAGACACCTTATGAGTTATTTAGGGTAGACCACTATCCTTGACTTCATGAGACCATTTGGATGTCATGTATCTATTCTCAATACCATAGATTATCGGGCAAATTTGAAGAAAAAGGCGATGAAGGGTATTTTGTTGGGTATTCCATGGTCAATTAAAGCTTTGAGTATTCAACTTAAGAACCCAAAGATTGAAGAAAATTTGCATGTTGAGTTCACGGAGAACAAAGTGAATGTCAAAGGCGGTCCAAAAAAAGTTGTTTGATCTTGATACTTTAACCAATACTATGAATTATGTGCCTATCTCTACAGCACATCTACTTATGATTTTGCGGGTTCAAAAGAGTTTCTTGATGATGATGAACCCAACAAAGATCAAGCGGAAGATCAAGATGAATTGGTTTGCCACTTTGGGACTTTGAGACAATAATGATATTTCAAGGATGGAGATGCTCATCCTTCTAATGATTACGGTAAAGAAGAAGATAGCAACATGAACACGAAGATCCTAAAAGCGGTGGAAATTGATTCCTTTGCTAGGCGAAATTTTCCACTGCAACACCGAGTGGAAATTACAACTCGATTCTGAGAAGAAGCTCAAGCCAATGATGTTGAAATCTCAAATATGCCAAATGAGATTGCAGTTCCTCAGACTCCCCATACTTCAATTCATAAATCACATCCTCTTGAAAATGTGATTGGGGCTGTCAATTCACCAGTGAAGACTAGAAGACAAACAAAATTGCCTGATATTCATGGATTCATTAGTGAAATATATGAATCTAAGACTCATGAAGGCAAGAATGAATGTCTCTTTATGTGCTTTACGTCACAAATGGAGCCAAAGAATGTATACAAGGCACTTGAAGATGAAAGTTGGGTGGAAGCAATGCAAGAAGAGTTGCTCGATTCAAGCTTCAAAAGGTTTGGGTGCTTTGTGATTTACCTTACGGCAAGAAGGTAATAGGTACTAAATGGGTGTTCGAAATAAGAAGGATGAAAGAGGAATTGTTATCGAAACAAAGCTAGGCTTGTGGCTCAAGGATACACTCGGGAGGAGGTATTGACTATGAAGAAGTGTTTGCCCAGTTGCAATTGAAGCAATCAGCTATTCTTAGCCTATGCATCCTTTATGGGCTTTAAAGTCTATCAAATGGATGTAAAGTGCTTTTCTATATGGGCGATTGATGAGGAGGTATATGTGTCACAACCTCCGGGCTTTGAAGACCACGAATATCCAAACAAAGTATCTGAGGTGGTTAAAGCTTTGTATGGCTTGCATCGGGCACCAAGAAAATGGTATGAGACCTTGACTACTTATCTACTTGATAATGGGTTTCATAGAGGCAGTGGATCAAACTTTGTTCATCAAGAAAGACAAGAATGATATCTTGTTGGTTCGGTATATGTTGATGATATCATTTTGGATCTACAAAGACAGAGATGTGCAAAGAATTTGAGAAGCTAATGAAGGAAGAATTCAAGATGAGTTCTATGGGTGAACTCACATTCTTCTTGGGACTTCAAGTACAACAAAGGCGGATGGTATTTTCATCAATCAAGATAAATATGTGGTGAGATACTAAGGAAGTTCAAGTTCAACGATGCAAAGTCATCCGGCACCCTGCGAGATAAGACTACACATCAACTCTTGAAGGAAAATAGTGGTGAAGCGGTTGATGTACACATGTACAGGTCTATGATTGGTTCTTTGATGTATCTTACATCATCTAGACCAGATATTATGTTTGCGGTGTGTGCATGTGCAAGGTTTCAAGTCACTCCCGATTCTCTCACTTGACTATTGTGAAGAAGATTTTGAGATATCTTAAAGCATTTCCCACTGGGATTATGGTACCTAGAGAATCTCCTCTAGATTTGGTTACTTACTCGGATAGTGACTATCTTGGAGCTAGTTTGGATAGAAAATCTACAACGGTGGATGCCAATTTCTTGGCAACATATTAGTGTCATGGCGGTGCAAGAAACAAACAATGGTGGCTAATTCATCAAGCGAGGCGAGTATGTGGCTGCGCAAGTTGTTGTGCTCAAGTTCTATGGCTTGAGAATCAACTTTTGGACTATGGGTACAATTTCATGAATACCATCATTCATATTGACAATAGCGATACCATTTGCATTATTAAGAATCCAGTTCAACACTCAAAGACTAAACATATTGAAATTAGACACCATTTCATAAGAGATTGTTATGAAAAGGACTAATTCAAGTTGTCAAAATCCATCTTGATGACAACTATCTTTGATTTATTAACAAAAGGACTTGATGTGGGTAGATTTGGTACTTGGTAACAAGTATTGGAATGCTAAATCCATAAACTTTTGTGTCTAATGGTCTTTGGTGTTGAGTGGAAGTCTCTGGTACTAACATTGTTGTATAAGTTTGTATATGTTTTGTGCTTGTGTTTTGCTTGTTCAATAACTTTTATGCGGCATAGATGGGAGTTGATCTTAAAAGGTGTATAAGCGAGATACACAACAAATGGTTATTGATTCACCATGTCTAACCCACATAAGAATCAACTAGTCCGAGCAAACGGCTCTTGGTAAAGACTTGACAAATCCGTTTATGGTTGATAGTTTACCAAAAACTATATGGTTATCAACTCACCATATTCTTTATGATTAAGAGTTGGCTAGTCCATAGCAAGCGGCTCATGGTAAAGACATATCAAATCCGTTGATAGTTGGTAGTTTGCTAAAAACTATGATAAGAGCGATCTATTTTATATGTTTTCTTTACCTTTGCTCTTTGCAAATTTTGTGAAAAATTACCTTTGCTAGTTCACAGTTTCCAGCGATGTAGTATTTTACCTTTGTTGATCTAGCCGTTACAACTGTTGTGTCAGTAACTAATTTTTTACTAGCCGTTGTAGAAAAATTGCTTTCCATATATATAGGGTAACTTTTTAGAAGATTATCTACTTTCCTATTTGATATTTATCCCCTAAAGATAAATACTTTCCTTAGATAATCTTTCTTGCGCAAAACTCTTAAACCTTACCTCTATATATCTTTTGTCTCAATTGGCTAGTTATTCCTTCAATTCTTACTGACATAATATCTTTTTCATCAAAAGTTTCTATGGCACCATTACAATTTGCAGATGAGCACAACCAAGTGGCCTACTTAGAAAAATCAAGCGAGAAGAGTGGCCTGTTTTCATCAGTTGTGGACTTTCTCAATACTACCCATATAAGGTATGCTTTACTTTTAAATCCACAATCTATATCTCTCAAATCAAGCAGTTTTGGACTTACGCTCGATCCATAACACTTGAGAATAGAGATACACATGAAGCGATGGATGCTCTAAGAGCGGCTGTGGATGGGGTAACCATTGATGTTCTTGAGGCATCCTTGAGGAGAATTCTCCAATTGGATGATCTCAATGGTATCATCACATTACCCATGCCGAAATTCATACACATCTTTCATCCATGGGGTATGATACCACCGACAAAAGGCTACTTTCAAAAGAGTGGTTTTGTCCCCATTGGAGATTTTGATACATACTCTTTTGCATTGCCTAAGTCCTAAGAAAACTTCTTATGAACAATTCGGTTCAACCATGGCTTACCCTTTGGTTTGTCTAGCTTTAGATAGGACTTTTAATTGGTCAAAATATATTTTTACAAGTATGGTGGCAATGTAAAGAGTTCAACAAAATTTTAATGTATCCAAGGTTTGTGCAAGCGATTGCTAAATGAGTTTCAACTGCAACCCATACAAGAACTTATAAAATCCGTTGCCTTAAGCCTAAAGTTTTTCAAAATATGAATAAAGATGGCAATATGGATTTTACACCTCTCTTTCCTCAAATGCTTGCAAAGATTTCACAAGTACAAACTACACCCATAATCTTTGTTCCACATTGATTATACTCACCGATTTCTCACACCTATGAGAGGAGGCAAAAGCAACCAACTCCTCCCATTACAACACAACATGTACACGATCCTTTTGGTTTAGGCACAAGCGGTGGTGGTTCGAGGCTTCAATCTAGTCCAACTAGGGAGGAACACGAACCAATGCCCTATGATTCACCTCTCCCAACAGGTTACACAGTTGGAAGTGTTGAGGCGATGGGCAACCTATGGAATTGATGGAAATTTGTACAACATTAGCAAAGCGGGTTAAATCTACGGAACAAGACTTGGCACAACTTAAGGAGCGACATGCCAAGGATATTACATCTTTGAAGGAGGAGATTCGGACCTTGAAGGAAGAATTGCGAGGGGTTAAAGCAAAGAAGAAGCGCAAAGATTGTGCTATCATCTCCATCCTCACCTCGATGGTGATTCGGAAGATTTCGGTCTGATTTGGGTAATTCTCCCAAACAGGGAGGAAAGCAGTCTTTGAAGCTAAGGGAGGAAGCTAGATTTTGGAGATGAAGGTGTTACAAGTAAAGGCGCGGAGGAGGTTATTGAGCAAGAAGAACAACAACTAGAGCAAGAAATTTTCAGTACTGCAACCACTGATGATTTCATTCCCACTGTAGAAGAAATTACCACTGCAGAGGAAGAAATCAAAAAGAAGAAAGGTAAAGCAGTTATGGAAAGTGAAGAGCAACCTGGAAGGAAGATTTCTAAGAAAGAACAAGCTCAAATTGCTTTTGATGCTGAAGTTGCTCAAAAGATCAGAGAAGAAGAAGAAGTAAAGAAGAAAATGTTTGATGAACAAGAAGTTGCGAGACTTCATGGAGGCTAAAAGGATGGGCGAGAATGGAGGATCTTGATACTTGGATGTTAATCCAATTTCCCTTGTTCCACCTACAACTCTTAGAGAAAAGACTCGAGTTTTCATATGTGTCCTAGAAGAAGAAATAGAGTTCTTGATTGCACATGATCCGATAATCAAGAAGAAGGCAATTGACCTTGTTGGTGATAAATCTTTAGCGAAGAACAAAGAACAACTCGGTTAAAGGACTTTATTGAGATGAAGAATAATCAAGCACTTCAAGAGGTAATTGGTTCGATCGAGAAAAGGTCAAAAGAAACCAAGGCAACCAACTAAAGCACAAGTTATTGCATACATGAAGACTTATTGTTGCAATGTTGGTGGTGGAAAAGACATCAATTCAAAGGAATGCACGATGATAAAGTTGAAAGTATCTACTACTGAGTTCAAAGACAAGATAAAGATTTCATTCCAATGGACTCGAAGAAGAAGCAAGAAGGTATCTTGGTTTGAAGAGAAAGGCCAAAGACGGTGATTCTCGGACTACTAAGAAGACAAAGTTTCTTTGAAGAACAAGAAGTTCAAGCGAGAAGTTCAACGAAGAACAATTGGTGATATGATTGTGATTGAAGAAGAAGATTTTTATCCGAACCACTGCAAGTCGGACATCCTATCATTGGTGGGAAGTTTTCTTGCTAGCAATTTTGCTCCAACATGGAAGATCACAAGGCTAGGTGGTGAAACTTCATCATTTATTCAATTTGAAGATCTCATAAAAGCTTTTGTGAGATGATCTTGACAAACTATGGAAGTTAGTTCAAGAAAGGTTTAATCTTGAAGATCTCAAAGATATGAAGGAGATGCGGTTATGGGTTAATCTTAGAAGGCTATATGAACCGGATGTTAATGATGATTTACGGAAATTCTCATGTTCATGTCACAGTACTAAATGGTTCTACTATGATTCATGTGAAGTTCATCATGTTTCTCTGACAAATGGAGTAGATGCATTCATGCTTCTTGAGAAAGAATATCCACTCAGTGGAACTCTCATTGTGATGTTGTGTACTACTATAAGAGTTCATGAAGATAGTGAGAAGGTCGAGCATTGTTACTTAGGCTTCAAGATCAATGTTCAAGAGCTATTCGAATTTAAGGAAGAAGTGAAGTGTTTGAAAGAATTCCCAAATCCTTGAAGATGATGAAGATTGAAGAAACTTATTGATTTGCGGAGAAATCATAAGTTTAGGGAGGATTGTTGGGAATAATCTGTTACCATCGATAGTTGTGGAAGACACTGCTAAGTATTGCACTAGCGGTGGAAGCGATATTACTGCTATTGGCACATTATTACCCTCGCTATTAGATAATTGTTAGGAAAAGCGTGTTTAGATAAGTATAGAAAAGATCTTGTGTATATTCTATATTGTTAGCTTTATACTTATCTTGTAAAGGACTCCTTGTACTATAAAAGGAGGTCCTAGGTCATTGTCTTAGGTACTTACTTACATACGTATCATTCACATAAGCTTCAAGGTGTAACCTAGTGATAAGCAAGATCACTCGTATTATTCATTAATAATATTGGAGCTTAGTTTTGTGTTCACTTACAATACATCATATTTAATCTAAGTGTTCGTGCTTACAATACATCATATAATTTGTCTTCTAAAAGTATTACTAAGTAAATTGCATTTGAAAGCGTGCTCATTTATTAATATAATACAAAATATCAACGACACAAGGTGTGTGGATATCAAGCCCTTTCCCAATATATTGCACAATTTTTCAAATTTCGGACATGAGGTAAAAGTCTTTTGAAAAATATCTCTTTGGGCTCGTGCTTGAGGCTATTGAAAATGTTCAACTTTTATTTTAGAATTTATTTCAATTTCACGTTCCAAAAGTTTGATGTCCTATAAGAATGTTTCAAATATTTTATAACTTTACATTGTTCAGCTAATGGCTTTATTTCACTGAGTGAAGGTAAAGGACCATTAATTTGTGCATTATTGGAAGGGGGACTCTCAGAAGTAGGTGTGATTACCCATGGTGTGTTAGAAAAATCTTGTTGTGTGACAAAAGTAACGGCTTTTGAATAGTTAAATGGTTTGTTATAAACAACATTTTCCAATTTTGACCGACTCTCGTCATCTGCATCAAATTCCTCTTGACGATTATATTCAACAACACTTATAATGGAATCATCAATTCTATGTTACGCATGTAAACTTGAGATTTGGTTTGAATGCTCTATTTAAAACTTTGGTTCGTAATCGAAGATTGGTCCATATCCATTTGGATTTGGTTTAAAGTAAACTTTTGAATAGTTGTGATTGACTCACCATGTTTATAAACAACATTTCAAAACTCTTTGATTTTGTTTTCTAAGTCGACAATTTCTTCAAGATAGTCATCTATTCATTTCGTTGAATGCTTTTTGTACTCACGTAATGTTTTGACAAGTTAACAACTCGGACTTGGCTTTTGATTTTCCAAAGTGAGGCGTTAAGTTGTTGTTTATGATCATATTTTAGTTGTTCTATTTGAGACGACAAAAGCATTCTTAGATGCGACTAGATCACGTATATGTTTTTCTAATAATTTGTCGTTTTGGTAAGATTCAACAAAAGCGACTTCAAAACCTTTTTCACGTTTTTCTTGTGTTTGAAAAATGTTGAGTTGAAATTTTAAGCATTCATTATCCTTAGTTAACAGTGCATTTTTGTCCTTTAATTGCTTATTGATGTCTTTGCATATATCCAGTCGAGATTGTTGGTCTTTAAGTAAGGTCATGAGCTCAATATCTAGATTAGACGAAAGTTCAGCTTGTTCAACGTGAGTCTCAACATGATCATTAGTCAGATCCTCAAGTATAACCACAGAGTCAACTTGATTATCAATGGTAACCTGTTAGGAATTGGAAATTCTATTGTAAAGCATCGGTCACCCCAAATATAATCTAGCTTAAGTTAGCTCGTAGACATAGCTTTTATTACGTTATTTGTTAGTTAGTTATTAGCATAGTTTAGTCTAGTGCAACACCGTGGAGGAAGTACGGGTCTTTACCCATTGTATGCCTGATCCACAGCCCGTAGGAGGGCGTACTTCTTTATATAAATAGCCCTCTCCCCACAAGGGAGAGGGTTGGATGTTCATTTGAAATCTAACCTTCTATGTGTTTCTCTCACTAGAACATCTCCCTTTCTCTCTCTAAAACTTGTATACGCCATATATGTTTATGCTTTGATGTGATTGTGAAATCCTATATCTTACATTTGGTATCAAGAGCCATGGTTTGATCACTCATCTTTCATGCTCTTTGTTTTGGTGGATTTCATAAGGTTTTTGGGGTTATAAGTGTTTAGGAGAGTTTGAATCATTTGGTCAATTTCTAGTGTTAAAGTTTGAAGTTTGATCGTACTTTTATGTTTAGGATCATCATATGTGTTTAGGTTTTGAATTGGAAGGCTTGAATCATTGTGGTTTAGCTGTTTTTGATTGTTAAAGTGGTTGTTTTCAAATATTGTACAAAGCTAGTTGAGCCACGGTGTTGAGTTTCTAGGAAGCGAGTTGCTTTGTTATTGGAAGCGAGTTGGCTTAAGCGACTTGGCTATTAAGCGAGTTGTATTGTCAGCGAGTTGGTTTAAGCGACTTGGTGGTTAAGCGAGTTGTCTCTGTATGCGACTTGGCTATTTAGCGAGTTGACTCTTTATGCGACTTGGGTGTTAAGCGAGTTGTTTCTTTAAACAACTTGAGTTTTAAGCGACTTGTCTTTTAAGCGAGTTGACTGTTTAGCGATTTGATACCAAAGCGAGTTGACTATTTAGCGACTTGTCTATTGAGACTTGTTACTTCTTCGTGCTACGTTTTACGGTTGTTCTTTTGATTTTGTAAAATCACGTGAAAGAATCTATTTCCCAGTTTAATCAAAGAATAATAAAATCCCGTAAAGTCTGACATTCATGGCTTATACCGCGATCCATAATTTACGATGTGCTCAATCTATATGACACGATGGACTGCCAGACAAAGTATGTACTACTCGAATGCTTGACCTTAATGATTCAACCAATGATGATCTAAACATTTCACACTTTGAGTCCAATTCGAATGAACCTCGGCAGCAATTACATATTGAATGCAGTATTGAACCTTATTTACTGCTTCACTCTCATGTCTCACAAGTTTTATCCATGTCCATGGATCGAACTTGTAGTGCTCTTTTCCGTCAGGACTTACCTTCACTGAAGAGAACATTGTTACTAGACTTAGAACAATTGAAGATCCAGCTCATAAAAGGGAAAATAATGAAGGATGATTCCATGGCTGTACTCCAGATGATTCACAACCAATTCCAGCCATTTATCAATGAGGAATATTCTGCATATTTTGATCAACACTTGACGAGTATTTCCTTCAAAAGGCATACTGGAATGGAGATTCGGGAATTCGCCAATACATTCATCTGATTAATGGATAATATGGAAATGTACATTGAGGAGGCTGCTAAAGCAAATGACGATGAAGTCCAGGAACATCTGAGGGATAATTGTGAATTATCAGGTGATGTGTCAGTTAAGAGGCCGAATGGTGCTAAATGCGGGATGTCAGAGATTAATGACAATAATTTTATATTTGAAGAGGATGCAGAGATCAGTAACATGAACGAATGTAGGGCACAATCATTTGATTACAGTGATGAAATTGGAATGGCATCGGATGTCTTATCTGCTGACAATGAATGAAAAGGATCAGAGACTAAGGATCCTGAAACTGTCAGAAATTCATTGACGCTTAGTGTATATGATGTGGATGCAAGTGTCAGACCTATGAATGATCTGGTGTCATCTGATGAGCTACCCTTAACTGTTCAACACAATGCATCGGGTAACGTATCCAAACCATTTAAATTTAAGGATAAACATGATTCTGATAAATGTTTTACAACAATTGATATGGTTGAGACTGAGTCTGTAAGCTTTAACACAAATGATGTGGTTTCAAAAAGGCCACTTGATGAACTTTCTAACAAATATTCAATTCTTGAAAAACACTGCATTTCCTTGGAAATTGCAATACAGCAAAAGGAAGAAAGTTCTTCTATTTCAAATGTATGCACTAATCCGAATTCCCGAATTTCGTGAATTTTTGAAATTAACCAATTAAAACTCGATTCAAGACAAAGACTCAACCATCATGTAATCGAAAAACAAATATCGACATTCAAATGAACAAGAATATGGGTATGAACATTATGAGCTGTGAAGCTAGTGATGCAATTAAATCTAGGAATGAGGAACTAGCCTATGTGTAGCTAATTTGTTAAGAAAATGAATCCTTGAAGAAGAACTCTTTGGAATGTAGGACCAAACAGATAGATCAAATCAACTCCATGTTAGTGACATTGATACCCTCAAACCCAAATTCGGGATAAGAGTTTCACTATCGTTGCTTTAAAAATGAGCTTAGAAAAAATATGGGAAATACAGTGAATACTAAGTTTGCAAAACCATCAACGTTGGAGAAATCAACTGTTCGTAATGCCACTAAATGACTTGTTACTAGGCAGCCCAATGCATTTAAGACAGAAAGATTTAAATCATCAAAATCTAAGCTTGCCTCCCACGTTGATAAGAATATAGTTTTGTTAAAACCAGACACTTCACTAACTCATTCCAATATGAGGAATTACAATCCCCAGCTGAAGGTTCAGAAATCTAAGATCAGGAATATAAGGAGTTCATCTAGTCCATATAAGATGCATCAAATGGCTGACCAATCCCCTAAGAAACAAATTAATTGCAAAAGGACCAATGCTCGTAAGCAGGATTTGGCTTCATCTAACTCGCTAGCGAGTTGTTTTAAGTGGATTCCCTCTTGGTAGACTCTTTAAGTTCACGGTACCAAACGGACTTACTCACCTAGATGTTTTCTTAAGTGGATGCCCAGGTAAAATCTTCAAGAATGATGAACTTAAAGGGATGTCTATTAATGATACTCCTAGACTGTTGTACAACATCAAAAATGAGGATATACCATCACTAACCCACCTATTTGCAATACTACATGTGCTATTAGTGCAAAGTGTCCTCAATCTTTTTGGTACAATGCTCAATGCATTCATGAACATCATGACCGGTTTCCAACAGAATCAAGGCGCTCACTATGGAATTGTAGCTTGTCATAATTGATGTATCTCGTACTCGACTCACGATCCCTCTATTCGTGGACTCGTTCTTATTAAGTCAAATTTTTTATATATACATTCTTATATATATATATATATATATATATATATATATATATATATATATATATATATATATATATATATATATATATATATATATATATATATATATATATATATTTTGAATTCAATATTACACTTGTTTTATTCAAATTTACATCATCGATAACATCTACGGTCCTAGAAATGTCATTCAACAATGACACGGGACTCTAGATGAAGTTCGAACAGAGTCTTTATAATCTTTAGTATTATTCGTCTTAACAATCACATACTTAAGCTGTCATAAACTCACTGTCAAGTTACTGAATCAATCAATGATTACTCTCTATCCCGTATCATTGATTAAGGGGGAGAATTGTGCACCTTCATTTGATTTAGTACTTGGGTTGATTAATCATGATCATTTTGGTTGCATGTATCTGCATTCTTAATTGTGTGGTCTGGCTGTTGCATGCTATGTGGTATTTTTTATGATTCTTGATGTAATATAAGGTGTTTAGCTATGTTTATGTTTGTCAAGTTTTTATAATATGCGTGTTGCCTTTTTTATTTGATCCATGCGAGTTGATTGTATGCGTGTTGCTTATTTGGATCTTGCGAGTTGATCAACCTAGTTGATGCATGTGTGTTGCCTGGTATGCGAGTTGCCAAGTATAGGGACTAAAAGTGTCAACCCGCTATATCTGTATACTTATGTATGCGAGTTATATCTTGGTCAAATCTAAACACACTTCGTCAAAACTTCTCGTTCAAAATAACTATTCTCTCTCAACCCTTCTTCTAAGCGAGTTAACCTTGTTTAATTGTGTGGTTTGCTTTCTTGGCATCTGATCTTTGTGTTCATATCCTTATCATGATTTGTACTCGAACCATGTCTCATTTTGAATTTATCATGCAGATTGTGTCCTTTCTCTCTCATCTCGAACTATACTCACCGACCATCGGTTTGTATGTTTTGATTAATGATATTGAAAGTAGTTTTTGATGCTATTGAATAAGGGTGCGTACATCATGTTATGGTTGATTAGATGATTTAATTGGATTATTTTCTTGATGCTTGTTGAGGTTGAGTATGTCTCGTGTGAAATGGTTATTGAACTTGATTTAGTTGTTGCCTTAGTTCGTTGAATAATGATCCCTTTAGGCGTGTGATGTATCCGAGTGTTTATTATCATGTGTCTTGATTATGTGACTGTTTTATTAGGTCGTTCTTGGTGAGTTCTTAATAGCGAGTTGCCTATAGTTTCTTTTATGCGAGTTGCCTTGCAATTTCCTTTATAGCGTGTTTCCCATATGCTTGTTTGCGAGTTGCTATTGATTATTATTGAAAGCGAGTTGTTATATGCAAGTTGCATTATTTGATAGGTTATGCGTGTTGCCTATTGCTTATCATTATATGTGAGTTGCCATATGCGACTTGCCTCATACTTCTGATGTATGCATGTTATCCTATACGCGTTGACCAGCCTCTTTTGACCAAAGCGTGTTGATGCATGTGAGTTGCCATATGCGACTTGCCTCATACTTTTGATGTATGCGTTGACCAGTTCTTTTAACCAAAGCGTGTTGATGGATGCGAGTTGCCATATGCGACTTACCTCATATGATCTTACTTATGCGAGTTGATAACTAATTGTTACATATGCGTGTTGGGTTATGCTAGTTGCTCAAATTTTTGTTCCAAAGCGAGTTGCTGTTTGCGAGTTAACATACTTGTTGTCAATTTTGCTTGTGGTACTATCTTTTAGATGTACTCTCCAAATTCATCTTGCACTTATAAGTCTCTGCATATTTGTCATATCCGGGTTTCTTAGTTGTCTAGATGACTCTGTCTATGTGCATATGAGATGTTGGGCTATGAATTGGTCATAAGGGATATCAGTGTCTTAACCTAACAAATTTCATGGATATGGTTTTTGTTGTATGTGTAACTATCAGATTTCAATGGCTGACACCACATCCTCTGATATTCTTTTTGCCTCTGCACCAATTGTCACTCTTACTGACGAAGAATTACTTCCACGTACGGAATGGGTGTCAATTGCTAAGAGCAACTGCTATTTAGATGTGGATAGAGGGCAACAAAATCCAACTTATCGATTGGATATTGACATCTTGAAGGACACCAACTTCTTTAATGCCTTAACCAAGCGTTGCACAATTCCCTCCATTTATCTTCAACAATTCTGGAAAACAGTTATGTGGGATAAGATATTTGCTTCATACTCGTGTAAGCTTGAAGACAAATGGTATGACATCTCTGTTGATACACTCAGGGATGCTCTTCAGATCACACCAAGAGACCCTTCCAACAAATTCATCACTCCACCCTCCACTCAAGAAATTTTAGACTTTGTCGACGAGTTGGGATACCCGGAAAGACTCACCAAGATTTCATCACTCATCAATGCCGAAATATATCAACCATGGAGATCAATCGTCACAATTATCAATCTATGCCTAACCGGTAAAACGTCAGGGACAAACAGAGTACGAGCTCCTATAATGCAAATTCTGTAGGGAATTGTCAAAGGGAAAAATATTGACTTTGCTGAACTTATTTGGGAAGAATTTGTTATGTGGAATTAGAAATTCCGGTATTAAAGAGTCGGTCACCTCAAGTATATGTAATCGTTAGAAAGCTCGTAGTCGTAGTTATTTTAAGTTAAGTAGTATTTAGTTAAGTAACACCGTGGAGGACGGACGGGTCTTTACCCACTGTATGCCCGATCCACACCCGATGTGTGGCGATTTATGTAAGACTATAAATACTCTCTACCACCCAAGGTAGAGAGTTGGAGCTCATAATAATATCTTTCACTTTCTCTCACTAAGTTCCCTAAACCTCTAACTTTCTCTCTATAATTCCATTTATAAGCCACTTTGTGTTATGGTTTGATGTGTATGTGAAAACTAATATCCTACAATTGGTATCAAGAGCCATGGTTAGATCATATCTTACACATCTTTGGATTTCTAGTGGTTTTAGGTGGTTTTGAGTTTGAAAAGTTTAGTGGTTTTGCATCATTTGGGTGATTTCTAGTGTTAAAGTTTGGATTTTGATAGTACTTTTGTGTTTAGAATCATCACAAGTGTTTAGGTTTTGATTTGGTAAGCTTGAATCATCGTGGTTGGGTTGTTTTTGGATTGAAAAGTGGTGTTTTTGAGATTTTCTTGCTAGCGACTTGAGCCACGGATTGTTATTCTTAGTAGCGACTTGCTTTACAATTTTGTAGCGAGTTGCAGTTTTTGGAGCTAGCGACTTAGGCCTAGCGACTTACAGTACAAGTAGTGGACTCTCCACTACGGGTAGCGACTTGGTGTTAGCGACTTGGTCAAGAGCGAGTTGCTATTTAGCGACTTGAATCTTTAGCGACTTGATTAGCTTAATTGTCGCCAAATTTTGCTAGCGACTTGAGGCTTAGCGAGTTACTATTTAGCGACTTGCCTTTGTTTAGCGACTTGGGACTTTAGCGACTTGGTGGTATAGCGAAATTAGCGACTTGGTTAGCGACTTGGTTCAAGGGTTATAGCGACTTGGTTGATTTTACGAAGAAGAGGTTTGACCAAAGTTGACTTTTACGTCAAAACTTCAAACGGCCATAACTTTTGATCCAGAACTCCGTTTTCAAATGAAATACCGTCAAAACGACCGAACAAACTGAATATTGTGAGGTTTCACCATGATGTCGTGAAACGAATTTTTGAGGCCCAAATCCTCTCCGAAAGGAAGTTATTGAGCTTTTAAGTTTTAGACCTAAATTTCTCCATAAAATCGTGCAACAACCAACCCAAATCACAACCAAACAACATCTCGCTTATCCCACAAACAATCATAAGACCTAACACACAATTGTCTATCATTGTGTCAATCCATCATCATCTTAACACATTCCATTGGTCATTGCTTAACGGTTTGGTCTTGATTTTAGTAAAATCCCGCGAAGATTCTATTTCTCGGTTTAAATCATAGACTTGTAAAATCCGTGCATTCTACCACATCATGTCTTACTCTCTCGACCCGGTGATTTGAAGTGCTTAAATTGTATGATCTTTGTGGATAATAATGATAATGGATGCTACATCGAACGATTAAAGATGTTTGAATTAAACAACGAGGATGTGAGATCTTCATGTTCGAGTACAATGAGAATGAATTGCACCGCTACTGAATGCCATGCAAATGGAATGCAAACATTGAGCCCTATCAACTACTTCATCTCGCACCTCATACGGTTGTTATCCATAGGGGATCGAACATGTAGTGCTCTTTTCCGGGACTTACCTACATTGACAAGAAGCTTGTTGTTGAACTTAGAGCATTTAAAGTCGCAACTTACCAATGAAGAAGTTCAAAAGGATGGTTCCGTGCACTCTTCAAGTAATCTACAAACAATTTCACCATTCATCGGTGGGGAATATTCAGAGACACGATCAACACTTGACTGGAATTTCCTTCAAAAACATCTTGGAATGGAAATTCAGAATTCATTGAGACATTTATCCAACTCATGGATAATGTGAAAAGTACATTGAGGAAACCGCACAAAAGGATGAAAAAGTGAATGAGTGTCGGTGCGGTTGAGAGATTGTTGTGATAAGTTGGGTAATGTATCCGTGGAAGAATCGGGTGTTCTTTGAATGCGTAATGTTAGAAAACAAATAATGATGAGTCGGACAATGCTAAAATAGAATCTTCATGCTCATGTTCACAAGAGAGAGAGGTGCACCGTCACAACCCGTGCAAGCTAATGCAAAGGAACGCCCATGGAAGCTTCGGATGTACCCAAGATAGAGA
This sequence comes from Chrysanthemum lavandulifolium, assembly GCA_022545495.1. Taxonomy (NCBI): domain Eukaryota; kingdom Viridiplantae; phylum Streptophyta; class Magnoliopsida; order Asterales; family Asteraceae; genus Chrysanthemum; species Chrysanthemum lavandulifolium. The sequence goes on along the minus strand of CM040242.1, from coordinate 108,950,130 downwards.
TGCACCGCCACAACACGTGCACGTTAATGCAGAGGAAAGTTGCATGAAAGTTTCGCAGTACCTAGGTATGCATCTTCTTCTCAAAATGATGATTATGAATTGCATGAGTACACCGCATTTGTGCTCGATGATTCCTTGACCACCGAACTCAATACCTATAAGGATCAAGTTGCCATATCTGAACAAAGTGCTAAGTTTGAACTTACCACTCGTGAGCGTGAGATGGATATCCAAATGCGTACAATTATTAGAAAAGTAATTTTAGAGAAGAAGTATTAAAACAAGAGTTAAACTCCTTACAAGAAAAGCTTTCCAAAAGCGCTAAGCAAAAACACGAACTTCAAGAAAATGTTAAAATGCTTAAGCAAGAATTCAAGGCTAAGGAATCAAAACTTTTGAATGATTTTTCCAATCTAAAACTTTGAAAACAAGCTTGAAAATAAGTTGTACGTACAAGGAATACCATTCAAACCGCTCACATGATCACTAAGCATCGAGTCTTAAGCGATAAGCATAGCATTCCCTTGTTGAGGAACCAAATCCAGAGGTAATTAAAAGGCTAGAAATGCTCATAAGGTGCTTTATGATGGTAATGAAATCCTTAAGCCTAGGCAGAAACCTAGTTGCGTTGAGTGCACCGAGGAAGATAAGAAATCGATGAAGTCACTAGGGAGAAAATGAATAAGAAGTTAGAAGATCCCGAGTGTAAAAGAATAACATAACGATCAAACCCCATAATTACACTAAAGAAAATTGGATCTCCTTGAACAAGTTTAAGCCTCAGACTCTATTAACCCCCGAACAAGTGTTCGGAAAAAGGATTTAGATAAGCAAAAGCGAGAGAATCTTGTTGTAACGAACCCTCCCTTAGGAAAATGCCTAGAGCGATTGTGTATCCTCCGAATACACCAATGCATCTTGTTCCTAGAACAATTGCCACTAAAAGCAAGACCTTAATTAGTCAATATGTTATCTTTCAACTATTTGTTGATTTTGAGAAAACTTGCAAGAAAAGGATCACACCCACTGGTACATCAAGGAGAAAGGGTTTTGAGCAAACTAAAGAATGTTATTTAATCGAAGTCATGCCTTTCTTTAAACAACTAAAAGATCATTTTGAGAGTCTTAAAAAGGAATGAATTCGACATTAAAGAAATGGAAAAGGAATTTGATGCAATGATTGTTGAGGTTAGTGATTATGAGAGAGAATTAAAATATAATGAGATTGAGAGGAAGAACTTGCATACACCGAATGAGAATCGATTTCGAATGTATTGCTCAAGATGTGTTTTCATCGCTACAAATTGTTCCATTAATGCTTCTCAATTTCATGAATTATCTGTTGCTCGAAAGTCTCCCATGATCGTGTCATTGAGCTTGAAACAACAAATTCAAAATTGCATGAGAAAATAGAACAGGATGATCATGATAACTTGGTCAAACATTATTCTAAATTAGAAGTTGAACATCTTGCTTTGCAATTAAAACATCAACATCTCAAAGAAAATGTTAAAACCTCAAATATCAAGACATCCTCGATGCTCCCGAGTTTGATGCGCTTTTGAAATTAGCAAACGTGATGAACAAATTCGAGCTCATTATAACACGATCAAAAGATTGAAAGCCCAAATTTCACAACGAAAGGTGAAAAGAAGGATGTGATTGGTTCCCATATGCCTCCTCCTTTAGATTCTCGAATTTCCAACTTCAAAACATAATTGATAACTTGCAAAAGGAAAATGATTGTTTTAAAGTTGAAATTTCAAAGGTTAATGATCAAAACAAAGAGTTATGTGATTCATTTAAAGTTAATCATGATAAACAAATTGAAAAGATAACTTCTTTACTTAACGATATTGAGAATCAAGCGTGAGGTGAAAGGAAAGTTGCCAATCCCAAATTGCAAATACTGTTCCTAAGGTTTCGCTTGTGATAAATATGCTATCGATATGTTATATATTCCCCGCCCATTAGGAATAATGAACTTGCACATAAAGCATATCTCTCATACCTTAAGGAAAGTTTGAAGGGTCTCCGTGAGATTGTTGAAGATGAAAGATTAGAAAACCTTTTGATAGTACTATAGCCTATGCCCTGCATGGATGCCAAACGATCTCGGGAACTCTTAGAGTATGTAATTGTCACAAGTCCGAAATCTAGCAATAGGCGAGATAGAATAGTTGTGCCTTGTTCTATGCCTAAAGCCAAGCATGTGACCCTTGATATGCCTTGTTCCATGTCAAAATTCAAGCAAGCAACCTTTGATGTGCCTCCTAGAATTTCGGATCCCAAAGACTTCTAGACCGGAATGCGAAAGTAGTGAAGCCATGTAATGTTCCCATCGTTACTTCTCTGGATGTTAAGATTGACACTAAAGTTAGCGGTCAAAACCTAGAAGCAATGCAAAGAAGGATAGGATTACGCAAACTAAAAGTGTTCATGATAAGGAAGTTAAAGAACACCATAGGGACAAGAAGTTTGATTTGAACAAAAGAATCGTGTTAGTTCTAGTATTAGCTCTAAGCTTATCGAAATTAATTCGAGGCCTCATGTTGTCTCGCAAAACATGTAAAAATGTTTATTTTATGGTAATCATGATAAATGTGATGTGTTATTTCGAGGTCTAAAATTCATAACCCGCTTAAGAAAGCTTGGAGAGCGAAGCAGTTAAGCAATCTCGAAACCTACAGGAATGTGTTTACAAATGTAGGATTTCGGTGGAAGCCACATGTCGAATATTAACGAATGGCAAACCTTACCCTTAGCTAGATCCACTATGCCTAGAATAGTGCTGTTAAGGTTTGGAAGCCAACCGGTAGAATAATCCCATTAAGCACAAAATGTCATTTGACTAAGTCGATGCTTCTACTAGTTCACTCCTAGGGATAATGCCATTGCATCTAGGGTTTCTGTTGATTCAAAGACTGTTTGTGCTAACCAAAAGGAACCCATCAAGACGTGGGGATCCAATGTTTCCAATTCTCTGTCTTCGTCTGTTGTCCAAAGCGGTCGCATAAATCGTCCCTTGGTATTTGGATTGGCGGCTCTAAACATATGATTGGGCTCTTAACAATGACGTTTGAACACAACAGCCTCGTACTTCAAGCCTCGCGTCTCAGATAAAGAAAAGAAAAAAAAGTACGCTCTTACGTGCGCTTTATCTTCAACTAAAGAGAAATTCTCTCATGAATGGCCATACTCATCTACATTCTTCATCAACAAGCTTCATGTTTTCCACGCTCATTCGGTCATCAAGTGGATCTACGTTCATTGGTGTATACTCTTATTCTCTTGTTAAATCAAAATGGCAACTTTGGATGCAATTTTGAGGGGAGAAGAGTGAATATACTACATGATGATGGATGTTTGAATAATGGTTATACGACTTAATTTTTGATGATGATGAGTGTATATTCTTTTGATGAAGAGTGAATATACTAAGGATAGCGGGATTCATTGTTTTGATTTTGATGACTCTCCTCCAACGCCTAATGCTTCACTTACTAAGGATAATTGGGAATCAATGTTTGGGATTCATGTTTTCAAAGATATGTTTGATGAGTACTTTTAACCTCCAACGAATGTTGATCATCCGACTCAAGCTCATGCTCGGTTTGTATTGACTCAATTGGTTCACCATCTAAGAAGTACTTCTTGGAATTCTCAAGAAACCTTATCTCCGTTACTTCACAAGGCGTTGTTAATGACTATCATTGCAGTTGCACTCATGAATAGTGATCCGCTCTTTGGTACTCCTTTGCCAAATCTTCACGGATCATTGTTTCATTGTTCTTCTCCAAATGTGCACTCAGTAAATCAACCACATGAACATTAAGGAAAATGACTTCCTCATCCGCTTAAAAACATAATTGGTAAATCTTCCGGATCGGTTTCTACATGTATACCTTAAGGAAGAATGCATTGATGTTGAGGAATCATTTGCTCGGTTCGATAAGTGGGTCAATGTACATCCGATTGTATGTTTATTCACGTGTTGGACATTTGACACAAGTTGATTACTTCAAGTTACTCATTTATCACTTATTTGAGGTTGAAGTTGACGTTCACAAAGGCGTGTTCTTATTTGATAACTTGCTCGGGCTTAAGAATTTGAGTTGAAGACTTGGGTTATCTAGTTACCGTGATGAGGTGGATGGTTGAAGACCGTTAAATATCACTATTAGGAGTTACTTTGTTTTACTCAGTGTCACACGCATATGACGGTGTGGATAATCGCAAGAGGTGTTAATGTCTCATACTTTGTTTGAGTAGTGAGTACTTAGAGATTTGCTTGAAGCATAAATTCTCAACATTGTTCTTCCAAAATTAGTGCAAGCTTAAGATACGAATGCGGGGAATTCTACTTCAGTTTCATGTTTGGTATATCGGGTTTTTCTTCATCAGTGGTCACTTCAAATTGTCTACATATGGGTTGGTAAAGATAGTCAGGAAGAGTTTCTGTAGCAGTTGATTCTCACAGGATTCATTTAAGCTAATTTTTGTTCTTCTCTATTTCAAGAATACTCTCTGGAGACTTTTTGGCATGTGTCACTTCAGTGTTCAGGTGGAAGAAATATGAGAAGAATATTTGGAGCGTGAGATGATATTTCTTATCGACATCTTCAATGTGATTTATGATAAAGTGCTTCCGGTTAGTGCTTCATGTACACAATGTAATGATGACTCCAATGAGATCGCAACCATCAGGGGAGAGATATGTGTAGATCAAGGTCGCACAACATATTCACATGATCGAGCTTAATCAGTTATTTCGGAGTTGACATCCGTAGAGGAGATCAGTGATTCGACCAGTTACTGTGATGTCGGTGTCTCTACTCTGGTTGGGTACGTGTGTACATTATGGGTGATTGGTTATATGGGAGATAATGGAATGCACTTGGTAAAATGAAGATGTTGATGTATTGTTCCCTAAATAGACAACCTGGTCAATCTCGAAGAGTAAGGTGTACATCGGGATGCACAATGAGTTCATGTGATCGGTTGTAATCAGTTAATCCGGATTTGATAACCACCGAGACGATCAATGTTTCAACTTGTTACTCGGTGTTCTCGTGATCTTGGGTCTTGAGCTTCATTCAATGAGACCGCTTTATATTCAACTCTACTTCTTAGGAAATGGTCTTTATTCGATGTTTGTCGGTTTGGGGAAGCTACCAAAGATTCAAATTGAGAAGGCTCATGTTCGTAAGATTTTCTTAGAAGCCTCGAATGCTTTGGTGGCGAAAGTTTAAGAGATGTTGATTCCTTTCTTCTACAACGTCTTTGAACGATATCTTTATCTCGGTACTCATTTCATCATCCTCTTAAACTAATTTATCTCTTGTAAATATTTATTCGAAAAACAAAATACAAAAATATAAAACTTTCAAAAAAATCCATAAAAATTTGAAAAATTCGAAAAATCTTCAAAAAATATTGTCTATTTGTCATGTTTTTCTCGGTTCGATAATATCTACGGTTTTTGTCTTTGTCATTCAAAGAATGACACGGGACTTTAGATATTGTTCGAAAAAAAAAAAAAAAAAAAAAAAAAATCAAAAATAAAAATTTTTGGGAGAAAGAGAAACAATGGTTTATTGTCATTTCAGCAATAACCGTTTTCAAAGAAAGAACGAGCCATACTTTATCATGTTTTCAAATTCCATGCTCGATTCTATAAACATTTATCTGATGAAAACTAAGCGCTTTGAAAAATAACTCGGTCTCTATTTTTTTGATAATCATCGGGACTTATTTGTCAAAATCTCTATCTCTCAATCAACAACCTATGTCATTGATTGAGGGGAGAATGATTTCAATTAAATTAAAAGTTATTTGGCATTAAATTGTTTTCAAAAGATATACATGCATGTTTTATCAATGGAGTTTTAAAGTCTTAAAATCCGATCCTTATCGCTTAAAACGCTTTCATAATCAAGTCACAATTCTCCTTAAAAGCTTTCAAAATCAATTTAAATCTATAAGAGATCACAAATCTCAAATGATTTGATAATTGTGATCGGGGAGAATGTGTGATTTAAATTGGATTTAAACCGATAATTCGGTAAATGGTTTTATAAGGATGTACATGCTATCCTTCCACATGTGACAAACGATTTCAAATTTTCCATGCACATGTTGAGGGGAGCATCTATCTTAAACCTATGATTTGAAACGTGATCACTTATCTCAATGTGAGGTTCCCTCTAGTATGTGCAAAACTCTTTTCAAATCTCGAGGCACATATTGAGGGGAGCAAAATTATGAAAACCTCATCCTTCCCGGAAATGCTTTATCTACTTGATTTGACTAAGGAAGTGATGTTGATATCTTTTAGAAAATGGTAATCAAAGAAGTAAATTCTTCCTCTTGCCTCCGTGTGCAAAACGATTTCAAACATTTGATGCACATGTTGAGGGGAGCACTTGTTCTAAAAATATCAAAAACAATTCGGTACAAAATGTTTTGATAATATATCACAAGTATCCGGATTGATTTTCAAATGGTTTTCAATTGGTTCCAATGGCGGATGAACAATACCAAATAGACCGACCAACTTTACTTTATGTACGGTGATATAAGGATGATAAGGTTAGGTATTTGTTCCCATGATCCGCCGAATCGGAGGGATCTACCGAGGACAATCCACTAGTTAGTGTAGAGTCCTTAGGTATGATGATAAAAGGAGAAAAATGAGATATGGGAAGAGTGCGGATCGAGATAGAGCAAGAACTAGAACAAACCCAACAAGGTTCTTGCTATGAAGTCTCGGTAAGCATTGAAGGGTTGAAGAATTAAAAGAATTGAATGAGAAAAGGGTGAAAACAAATAGCCCTCCATTTATTCAACCTTAGGGCGTAAACGGGTTCAATTCATATGCTACCGATGGTAACATCGGTATTGAAGACAAGACGTCATGGACCCAAAGGACGACCGCACTTCAACTTCCCAAACCACTCAAGTTCCTCTTAAAAGGACTTGTTTCATTCTCACGGGAACCGACATTATCTATCGACTTTCTCTTAGAGATTGTTGATATTGAAGAAGGAGACCTCTCCCTAGTCTCCGACGGGATCCAAATATGCACAAATTGAGTCTAGAGCCACGAGATCATCAATAAATCTCATTAGGACACTTTCAATGAAGACTCTCTGTTTCACACAATGTGGAAAGAGAGATTATATCTTGAGTCCTACGCATTATCCTTGTGGTATTGCCGAACATCCGAGTGATATGCATACATATTCACTATGAAGATGGAAAGCCTTCGAGCCAACATCAAACAAGCTCACGGTAGGTGGCATGTGAGATCTATTATATAGATCAACCATGTGACAACCGAATGCAGAAACAATGGGCGATTCAATCTCTTGAATCAATCTGGTTCGAGTTATGGATTGACGGATACCTTTGAAAACCGGTCTTTGTGCTTAACAACTCTTTTCTTTAGCACATCGACCGTGTACTCATTTTTCAAACCAAAAGGTGTTTTATGATTGATAATTGATTTTCAATAAAACCTTCGTTGTATTGCAAAAACAATTTCTATTGAGCAATACGATTGTTTTTCAAATCTCTTTTCATCAATCGGTGGACTTAAAATTATTTGGTTCACTCACTCCGTGTTGTCTTCTTTGAGATGTTCGGTTTGAGAACAACTAGAGCATTGCGAAACCCTGTCAAGGAAATTCTTTGAATTATACCGATCACAGCAAGACATGTCTCGATCAACGGGAACCGTGGGCGTGTACCTCAATTCAACGAAGTGATCAAAGACACTTTCGTGCGATTTATTGCTAATTGTTGTATGCGTGTACACCCGACGTTTGCGGTTGATCGAATGAAGCGGTCAATCCATAGCCGCATGCTCACTTAACACATTCATCTCAAAAGAAATCATGATTAGTGCATCAATGACTCGATATTTTCACTCCATGCTTACGCGCTACGCCGCCAATATCATGAATCAACTAAAGCTTCCGCAACTCGATGAGAAGATATCATGATCCGAATGTGAGCATGTCGGTCCTAAAGTCACAACATCACAAATGGATGTCTCGAGATTTTTGATAGTGATGATCTCAAAAGATGGCTCAAATTTATTATCACGTGGATCAAGAAAAGACCTCCACTTGGAGTAACCAAACATGCAATGTGAAGAATCAATGACTACGAGCTTAGGAGCAAAGTACTACATCAAGAATGCAAGATCAATTGTTAATGTAATATCTATTTGTATTCAATGTAATTTTAGTACATGATTGAGGTGACCTCCTTAGGGAGATTGTTAGGAATTAGAAATTCCGGTATTAAAGAGTCGGTCACCTCAAGTATATGTAATCATTAGAAAGCTCGTAGTCGTAGTTATTTTAAGTTAAGTAGTATTTAGTTAAGTAACACCGTGGAGGACGGACGGGTCTTTACCCACCTGTATGCCCGATCCACACCCGATGTGTGGCGATTTATGTAAGACTATAAATACTCTCTACCTCCCAAGGTAGAGAGTTGGAGCTCATAATAATATCTTTCACTTTCTCTCACTAAGTTCCCTAAACCTCTAACTTCCTCTCTCTAGAATTCCACTTATACGCCTTACTTTGTGTTATGGTTTGATGTGTATGTGAAAACTCAATATCCTATGTCCTTTGGTGGGCAGGCACATCTGGAGTGGTGGATCTTCAGTCTGAGACACTACTCACAAGGCAAACCCACCTTCACCTCCACCAAAACTCATAAACAAACCGGAACTTCAAGTGGTCAAGGATCTCAAAGACTTCTACAAAGCATGGACCACCGTTGACTCGGGTTTACACCAACCATCTCATCTATTCACGAAGAGCAAATGCTTAATGAAGAGTCTTCGTTGCTCAAGAGTCGAATCGAGAAGATGATGGCGCTTCTACCAAACACATCCCCAAAGTTACAGAAGAAGAAAATTGGTTGGAAGCTTATATTGAGGGAAAACGCATCAAAACGTCTAGAGCTGCACCTTCAAAGGACGTGACTCAAAGTTGGCTCACCCAAGATAAACCTTAAACTCCTGAACCTTCATGGTTCATTCCCGAGTCTGATTCAACAAACCCAGACAATAATTGGGCTACAACCATTATTTTCAACTATGAAGCTCCAGCAGAAGATTCTCTTCTTCACTTCACAGGGGATATGGGAAGCTTTATGAAGTGGTTTTGTGAGAAGAAGGGAATTACATCAATCACTCCTAAAGACCTTGAAGGCCCAGCGTTTGAAATTGTTAAAGTCTTCCACTCGGATGCTAATCAGCTTCAATACCAGATGGAAGAATGCTATAAAATGTTGAATGATCAAGTTAGTGAGCAGATCAATCGGTTTGATGTGAACAACCCTCTTCCTCTCGGTGGTGAACCTGGACAAATGACCATTCAGTCTGAGTTCTTCTTCAACCATGACTGGACTATCTATGTGCTCGTACTCTCGAAAGAAGACTAGCTTTATCAATTTCAAGATGAAAGTCGCTACTACACCGATCGGGGTCTTGAGCGGATGGTACGGATCAATTCAGTCGGACAAAGAACAGTGTATGACATTGTCGCCTCATATGGCATTTCTCATTGGTGGTTCAAGAAGAAGAAATTCTACATTGATAGACATGGAGTCGAAAAGAGTCGCAGAGTCGTCCGATCTAAAATTGCGTATTCTAAGTGTTATCGGTGTAGAGATCTTCTCAATCTATGGCTATGATTACACGAAAAGATTGTTCTTGAAGAGCGGACTTGAAAGAGCATATTATAGAAGAAAGCGAATTCAAACATTTGATGCCAAATGACTTTGAAGATCTCTATCTTCGAACCTCCACGGACACCTTGACGATCTACATTCGTGAGAAGAAGGCTCTCTCGTCTTTGTCAATCTCGGATCGAGGCTTGGTCATTCGACAAAGAGTTGGGGATTTTCACTAGGAATGGAAAGCTACGGACTCGGGTCAACCTAACAAGACCGCAATGGGAAGCCTCAGGACTTGAATTTCATCACGAATATAAAGTGATTGACACCCCTAGAGCCATCATCTTTACCGACAGATACGGGTCACGTATGCTAATGAGACTGTGCGAGCTTTTCAAATTCAGTGATGGAACTCTCAAGATGGTCGAAGAAGAACTGAACTCAAGAGTGAAGGAAATCAAAATTGACCTGAAGCCGTGGAACAAAACAAGATTCTGGTCGGAACAGGATTTGAAGATGTGTGAAGAGTTTGTGGCTGCAATTGGTAGAAGACTTAAGGCGAGAATGACCTTCGCATGCCTTGAGAGTTTTGTGGGTGGTAGACTTCGTGAAGGTCATTACAAGTCGCTTCAAAGAACCGAATGAAGACATCTTCCGGGAGCGCTTTTTGCATTTGATGTGTATAATGTGGTATACATACTATGAACAACTATAACTATAATGAATGTAGTAGTGATAGGTTATGTATTGTGGTTTCCTTTTATCTAAAAGGAACTTGATGTTGTCTACTTGATTAAATAAAACCGGATACATTTTTCTCCAACAAATTTTTCTTACATGATTAAATCACTTGAGATCCAAAATCTCAAAAGATTTGAAATTTTCGATCGGGGGAAAATGTGATATAAATATGCAATCGATAAAGGTGATCAATTTCTCTCAAAGTGCATCGCTCTCTAATATGTGCTAAACTCTTTTGAATCCGAAGCATATATTAAGGGGAGCATTTCCTAACAAATATAAACCTTCAAGGTACAAAGATTTATATGTTTTAACATAATGTACCTTGATTGAGTGTTAAATGGTTTCTAAATGTTTTGTAATCGTGGATGTATTTCAAAAACTCTTACCTCTATGTGATAAAATGATTTCAAATATCCTATGCACATATTGAGGGGAGAATTTACCAAAGAAAATCAAATGGTTTTTCCATGGAAATTGTGATCAAGAATATGTTTCAAAGAACTCTTGCCTCCATGTGCTAAACAATTTAAAGATCATATGCACATGTTGAGAGGAGCATTTCTAAATGATCAAAACTATTAAGGTACAAAATGCTTTGATTTTATATCACAAGTACCTTGATTGATTTTCCAAATGATTTTTCAATTGGTTTCAAGGAAGATTGAACAATACCAAAAACCGACCAATTTACTTTATGCATGGAGTAATAAGGATGGTTAGGTTAGGTATTCGTTCACGATCCCGCCTTGAGTCGGAGGATCTACCCAAGGACAATCCACTAGATAGTGTAGAAGTCCTTGGGTATGATGGAAAAAGGAGAAAAGTGAGAAATGGGAATAGTGCGGATCGAGATAGAGCTAGAACTAGAATAAACCCAACAAGGTTCTAGTTATGAAGTCTCGGTAAGCATCGAAGGGTTGAAGAATGAAAAAGAATTAAATGTGAAAAGAGTGAAAAGAAATAGCCCTCTATTAATTCAACCTTAGGGCAAAACCGGGTTCAACTCATATACTCTTGGTGGTTACCAAGGTAACATCGGTATTGAAGACAAGGCGTCATGGACCCAGTGGACGCATCGCACTACAACTTCCCAAACCACTCAAGTTCCTCTTACAGGACTTGTTTCATTCTCACGGGAACCGACATTATCTATCGACTTTCTTAGAGATTGTTGATATTGAAGAGGAGACCTCTCTCTAGTCTCCAAGCATAGGAACCAAATGTGCACAATTGAGTCTAGAGCCACGAGATCATCAAATAAATCTCTTTAGGACCTTGTCAATGAAGACTCTCTTTCACACAATGTGGAAAAGAGATTATATCTTATGAGTCCTACGATTATCCTTGTGGTATTGCGGAACATCCGAGTGATATGCAAACATATTCACAATGAAGATGGAAAGCCTTCTAGAGCCAACATCAAACAAGCTCTTGGTAGGTGGCATGTGAGATTGATGAGTGTGTAAATACTCATCATTTTTGTACAATTAGATCGCAAAACATCCGAAAACACTCGAAATGCATCGAATGATAAAATATCACAAATAAGTGTTTTATGTGTTTTAAATGCAAAAATATCAAAATCGGTGAAAACGTATCAAGTTTGCATAATTGGCGCTTTAGTCCCCAAGTTTCAAAAGTTGTCAAAAACAGTCCACGGTAAATCTAAATAAAGAAAAATATCATTTTGAGTCCCTAGGATTCCTAAGTAGTCAAAATTGGCCTTGAGACTTAAAATTGCAAATTTACAACTTAGGTCCACGAACTTTGTAATTTGACAAAATAGTCCTTTGAAAATTTGAAAATGTCAAAATAGTCCTTGCACTATTAAAGTTTGTCAAATTCAGTCCTTATGTTAACTTTGGAGAAATGACAGGATTGGTCCCTCAAGATTGAAGTAATTGCGTTTTGGTCCTTGTCTTATTAACTAAATCCAAACCCTTGTCAAAATGAATTGGCCCCTGCCATATTACCCTTTTGAACCCCCTGCCTTAGCCAGTGACCTCTCCATTTTGACCCTTTGGTCAAACCAAGTCAAACATACACCAAAACCCGCCCACCACCTGTCCTGTACACCTGTCTTCCCCATCCCAGTTGCCTCCAAACCCCAGCCACCATCACCTCACCTTTTCACCTTTCCTCCACCCCTCATCATCACTAGCCCCCCACAATTAATGCCACCCCCCTAGTTGATAAAATCAGAGGCTACAAGTCAAATTCAGTCTTCCCGCCAAAAATATAAAATGGCTAAAATGGTCAAAATCTCCCATTGGTCAAGAGAAGGGTGGGAATCAATCGAAGGCCACGTGGAACAATTTTGAAGCATAAAAGAGAGAGATCTGAGAGAAGAAGCGGTCTTAGTTTTTTAATTTTATGAATGTCGTAATTTACTTTTAAGTCTTTAATTAAGCTCTAAGTTGTAATCTTTTGTTCCATGATATCAAATTAAGTCAATGAAATATATTAGAACATTTTCAAGTAGTAATTCAAGTGGTATTAACATTTCATATGTTCTTGTTCACTGTTTGGAATTTCAAATATCAACTCTTAATTTCAAGCTTCAAATGGCTTATTTCTTAGTTTAAACAAGCTTACATAAGCTTATCATAGCTTTTTGTAAGCTTGTTATTCAGTTTCAAGCAAAGTTCTCACTTGGTCAACAAAAGTCAACAGGGAAGAACAATTGGTCAAACAGGCATTGAAATGGAATTTGGTGATGTAGACATGGATTTGGGGTGAGTTAGAAGCAGTGTGTTTGGTTTAGAATAGGTGGAGGTTCATTGGTTCAGTTTCAAGCCACTGTGGCTAAAGGACCATTTGTAAGTGGTTATCAAAGTTCCATAGCATAATTTGTTTCTGTAGTTATAAGTGGTTTAAGCCTGTTCAATTAGTTATATTTAGGTAAATTTAACTCAGTTTGATAATTAAAATTAGCCAGTTTAGTATTTAGCTCAGTGTTATTTGCAAATCTGTGTTTACAAGGTTGTTTGGATTTGTTGCTTAAACTGCATTAAAGGATTGTTCAGTGGTAGAGTCCTTTTGGTTTATGCTTGTGTGGATCATTTGAACTCATATCTGTCATAAGTTTTGTGCCTGCACACATTCAAAAGTCAATCTCACATAATCTGTCTCATAAGCAAACCTGTTGTGATTTTGAAAGTTCAAATTCTTATTTTGTGCTTGAAATTCATAGAGATAACTTGCATTAGTGTCATTTAATCATAATATAACATAATCAGTTAACAAATTTGATCCAAAGTTCAAGAAAGTCAAAGTTTAAAATCTGTCAAAAGTCAAGATATTTGCAAAAAACCAGTTTTTAGGCCAACTAGTAAGATTTTTCACAGATTCATCTCTGGGCCAAATCAATTCAAACTTTGGGTTTTATAAGTTCTCTTGGTCTAGTTTCTTATTAGTATTTTAGTTGATTTTTATTAATTTTTCTTAAGCCTCAAATAAGCTCATTAAGTAGGGCTTATCTCGCTCGCTCAACACTCGATTATCACCGAGTGTTTCTCACCTTTTGCATAGCTTGTCCGAGCTCCACGAGCTTCTCCGTGTCTACTTCTTGGTTTGATAGTAGTTAGCAGTCTCGAAACAAGTTCCAACTTTTGTTTTCTTTTCCACTTGTTGTGTTGCTTATACTTGAGCTTAAAAGTAGTACCTCACCATTGTTTTAGTACTAATCTCAAATAAGCCAAATCTTGGTAATTAGCTTATCGAGGTTAAAGGTTGTTGGAATAAGTTGCATTTGGGTCATTTTAACATAATATAGCTTACGTGTTGGTTTGGTTTCCATTGGGTACACTTTAGCTTATTCAAGTGCTTATTTCATAAGCACCAGCATAGCGATTTCATTTTCTTCCAAACAACACCATGTTTTTCTATTTTTCCTAGATTCAGGATATTAAGTTAGACTTTTCCTGAAATTTTCATAATTTTTCATAACAGTTTGCTATTTTTCTTAATTAAAAACAGTTTTTAAGCATTTTTAAATAGTTTTTAATACAATTAAATCAGAAAAAGTCCAAAAAAATAATTTTTCAATTTTCTTAGGTTTAGATAAATATAAAAGTAAAAAGTACTTTTCCGATTTTTCATAGTTTATTTTGTAATTTTAGTAATTTAATTAGTTTTTAATAGTTTAATATTCATAAAAATAGAAAAATAATCGTAAAATATAAAAATAGTTTTGAAAATTCTTTTTGTTATTTTAGATTTTTCCAAGTCTTAATTTTATTTTTCTAGCTTTATTTCCTATTTTCTTGTAATTTAGGTTAATATTAATTAGTTAAAATAGTTTTTAATTAATAATAATTAGATAAATAGTTATAAAAATAATTTTCTTTTCTTAAAATTTTCTTATATCATTAGGTTTGTAAAATATCATTTTCATATTTCTAGGATTAATATTGTGTAAGTTTCACGCTTTTATTCAGACGTCGCGTAGTTTTTAATTCTAGTTTTATAAAACATAAAAACAAAAACATCATTTTAAATATAGTGATAGCGTTTATTTAATAGTTTTTATCTTTTAATTTCTTTTAATTTGCATTTAAGTCATTGTAATTTATTAGTCTTTTCTTTAGGTATAAACAACTCAAAACCTTCTCGATCACTATCCTTAGTGGTTATTCGACATCCGATTGTGTTAAACACCGGTCATCCTCTCAGGACTTAACGACCCAGGAATCCATCAGTATTCTCGATCTTCATTGTATTTGTGTCCGAACTGTTTTAAGTTCATTACGGTGGCCATTCCTGATGGCCGACTTGTGTGATTAGACTTGACGGTTGGTCATGAGATCAAACCACAAGCCACGCCGGGAGGTCAGAAGCGTGTTCTAAGCATTTTCGAGACCTGCACTTGCACATATACCGCTTTGTAAAAGTTTTTGTAAAGTTATAACAAAATCAAAAGTCCATTAACACTTTTCCTAAAGTGTTAAAAACACCAAACAAAATATAAAACAACAAAACAATCGTAACGTTTTCTAGCTTGTGTTTCTTTTAAGGTGATTCTTAAAGAAATACGATTTGGTTAAACGAGACGATACCAAAAATATTGTCCAAAAGTTTTAAACCCATCAAGACAAATCTATACCTACGCCTTTTCGGTGATACTTAATATATACATAAAATCAACCATCAGAAATCAAGGCGTTGCACTACCTAACTGGGGTGCGACCATAATAAGTTCCGAACATCGATTTAAAACTTTCCTTTGTGTCCTTGTGATTTGGTGTACCTTTTTCAAAGAAGCCATTTCATTTGTGATTATTGGTTAAGTTCACTTGTCGCTTTGCCTCGCATTTGTTTTGAAAACCGATTTTTATACTTAGTGCATGCGCACGTTCTTCCGTTCTACAAGTCCATTGTCGAACTTGGAAAGATTCCTCGAGACGCGAGGACGCTCGCTCCTTGGTGTGGATCGAGGAACGCCTACCACCACCACCACCGTCAGAATGGCGTAAGACAAGCCGATGAATGAGCTTCTCCAAGCACCCATCGAGGGTTACGGAGATGCCATTGTTGTCCCACCATCGTGGTCGATACTTTTGAGCTCAAACCGGGTTACTTAACTGCAACCCAAAGCCAATTCTATGGTTTTGAGCGGATGATCCTCATGCACACATTCGATGGTTTAACAAGATTGCATCTACCATCAAGTACAAGAATGTCCCACATGAAGCAATTAAGCTTCTTTTGTTCCCATTTTCTCTAGAGGACAAGCCCGAATTGGCTTGAGAAACAACCCCTCGCTCCATTGAGACATGGGAAGATCTTGTCACAAAGTTTGTGAACAATTCTATCCTCCATCCCGAACTACAAGTCTTAAGAATGAGATAATGAAATTCTCTCAAAGATTTGATGAATCATTCGGGAGGCATGGGATCGTTATAAAGACTTGCTCCGCAAGTGTCCGCATCATGGTTTTACCGAGTTAATGCAAATGGATACTTTCTACAATGGTGCGAACCGTGCCAATCAAGACTCTCTAAATGCCTCCGCGGAGGTAATTTCTTGAGCAAGACCACAAAAGAAGCCTTGCAAATCATTGAAAACAAGTCCTGTGTCCGTCCTTTCCACACAAAGACATATCATACCGAGTCTAATGTCGACCTTCTATTTCATCTCCGTGAGTACATCTAGCACCGATGCTAAGATTGACAAACTCACGGATATTGTTCGTGCTTTGGTTCTTGCTAACCAAAAGAAAGTCACTTTCACACAAGCACCATCATATGGTGAAGTGAAGAAAGTTGAAGTTTGTGTTACTTGTGGTGGTCCTCATGCATACTACAACCTGCATCGCCACCGATGATAGTCCTTTTGAAGCTAATTCTATAGCCGGTACTTCAAATCAAGGAGGTAATCAATACCGTCCTCATAATGAACCAAACTACCGTACTAACACTTATCGTGCACCACCCGGTTTCAACGAGAATCCTAACCGAATCGTAACCAACCAAGAATGAACCAAGGTTATCAAAACCAAGGTAATTTCTATTCCGGACCCAATCAAGGTTTCCAACATCAAGGAAATCTTAATCAAAACACTTACAATCGAGGGAATCAATTTCGGGAATATGAACCCTAATCAAGGGAATTCGCTATAACCGTAACATACGGCCTCAAATTATCCTCCACCTCCTCCGTGTCAACATCCGATGAGCTTTTAAAGCAATTCATGAAGACTCAAGAGGAGACAAACAGTTGTTGGTCACCGGATCATTGAATTAAAGAAGTCTTTAAATGATCGACCCCGGGCTCGTGTACTTTACCTAGCAACACGATCGCTAATCCGAGGGGCGATGCAAAGGCGATCACAACCATAAGTGGTACTTCATATGATGGACCCGCTATTCCTACTACCTCTTCTTCTTCTCTCCCAAAGGTAGTGGAAAGTGAACCCGAGGCGACAAAGGACAAGGAACTTCCTACTAATAACGGAGGTACCAAAGACTGTCCATCCTCGAGTTGTCCCGAAACCCAATACCAAACACCGAGTTGTTTTGAACCTCCAGTTGGTAACCCCAACCAAATCTTCTATTCCTTACCCATCACGTTTACATGAGCAAAGCTCGCCGAAAAGCCGGTCATCAAATGGAAAAATTCTTTCAAATTTTCCAAGAACTTCATTTTGACATAAGCATGGATGCTATCATGTTGATGCCCAAGTTTGCATCAACTCTCAAGCACATGTTAAGCAACAAGGAAAAGTCGTTTGAAATGGCTAAAACTCCTCTCAACGAGAACTCGCTCAAGATTATCTTGAAGAAGCTTCCCGAGAAGCTTGGAGATCCGGAAAATTCCTCTTACCTTGTGTATTTCCGTGAATGGTTGAATGCTTTGCCTTAGCCGATCTTGGTGCAAGCATAAACCCGATGCCTCATTCAAGATGGAAGAAACTTTCTCTCCGGATCTTACTCCTACATGCATGACTCTCGAGCTTGCGGATCGTACAATATCCGTCCTCTTGGAATTGCCGAGGACGATTTGAAAGTAGGAAAGTTCCATTTTCCACCGACTTTGTTGTTGTTGATTTCGATCTTGATCCACGGGTTCCTCTCATTGTTGGAAGAGGATTCACGAGAACGGGCCGTGCTCTCATTGATGTATTTGAGCAAGAAATCACATTACGTGTTGGTAATGAAGTCGCCACCTTTAACCTTGATCAAACTTGAGGTACTCCGCAAACTATGATTCCGAGTCGGTTAACCGAATAGATATCATTGATGTTGCTTCAAGAGTACTCTCAAGAAGTTCTTGGTTATTCTCATAATTCGTGAGTGGGAATCCCACCACATCTTCTCAACCTATCATAGCCAATTTACTCCTCTCTCACTCCGCTTGAGGGAAGCGACTTCATCTTGGAAGAGATTGAGGCATACTTGGCTAGTGATTCTGCTCCATGGGCCACCAATCCCGATACCGCATGGGCCACCAACCCCACACTAAGATATTGCTAGTCCCTAGCAATGTTTTGAGAAAAATTAATGGATTTCAATCTCTTTACCAAAAGCCATTACTCGAGTAGCCAAATGTTTCGATTCAGTAAGAACCTTGGTACACCGATAACCAAGTGATTTTGAGCAAATCACCGACTTCCAACGGATTTGATTTGTCTTTACGAAGCCGCTTGCTTCGGACTAGCCAACTCTTAGATAAAATATCTTTGGTGAGTGATTACCAATTATGGTTTTCCAAGCGCCTTTACCACAAGCCATAAACTTGCGGGCTAGCCAACTCTTCACTTTTAAGGATATGGTGAGTGAATACCATACAATTTTGGGCAAATTGCAAGTCAACGGATTTGAGATATCTTTACCAAGAGCCGTTTGCTCTGGATTAGCCAATCCTTTTGTTTTTAGACAAGGCGGATCGATAATCAAATGAGTAAGTGTAAACACTTACTCCAAAAAAATTTTGGCCAAAATGGGGAATTAGGCGGTATAATTACATGATAAAATTCGTGATAATTCCCCCACACTTAGAAATGAATATTTCCTCAATATTCAAAGTACCGCGGTTATGCCGAAACATAGAACGAAAAGGGAAATACTAAGGCCATTATTTAGCAAGGATTTTTTTTTTTTTTTTTTTTTTAGAAATACTTATATATACACAACATGTGGAAACTCCCCACACTAGGGTGGTAGAAAGTAGAAAGAAGAAGCTAAGCTGTCAAGTTTTGTCACACAAGCTAGCCACTTGTGAATGGCTAACCGTAACAAACTTCGTGACATTTCGTAAATACGGGTGAAAACCCATATGGCATGCTCTTATTTTTGATTCCCGAGTCGCTAGCTTGACTCGATCCCCGCATTTATTGGTTCATGGGGGACAACCACGTGGGGAATGTCCTCCAAAGTAATGCTTCACCGATGACCATTCACTTTAAAATTAGGACCATCGGGTTGAGATAACTCAATGGTACCATAAGGATAAACCTTAGCGATAGTAAATGGACCGCACCAACGGGACTTGAGCTTTCGAGAAAATCTTCAATCTTGAATTGAAAAGAAGGACTCGATCACCAACGTTAAAAACGCGGTTTTGATCTTTGAGTCATGAATCTTCTTTGTCTTTTCTTTGTAGATCAAAGAGTTTCAGATGCTTGATCACGAGTTCATTTAATTCATTCATTTGAACTTTCCGGTGATCACCACTATCTCGAATATCGGTTGGCATGTTTCAAGGCCCAAGATGCCTTGTGCTCTAGCTCAACCGGCAGATGACATGCCTTCCGTATACCGGCTTGTATGGAGTACACCGATGGGTGTTTTATAAGTCGACGGAAGGCCCAGTCGCCATCTAGCTTATCCGACCAAGAGGCACGGTTTTCGCCAACCGTCCTCTCCGTAATTCTTTAATCCCCGTTGGAAACTTCCACTTGCCCACTAGTTTGGGGTGGTATGCGAGAGAGACGATGAGTTACACCATACTCGCATGACTCTTTCAAACCGGTCATTGCAGAATGCGCACTCACGATCACCGATTATAGCTCGTGGAGTTCCAAACCTAGCAAAGAGAGATTTCAAGAATTTCACAACAACTCGGGCATCATTGGTATGCAAAGCCTTAGATTCAACCCATTTTGACAGATAGTCAACGCCAATAGTATGTACTTATTACCGCGAGAAGAAGGAAATGGCCCCATAAAGTCAATGCCCAGGATGTCAAAGATCTCACACACTTGAATGGCGTTTTGCGGCATTTCATTTCTTTGTGAGATATTCACGTGACGTTGACAAGCGCGCGAGCTTTGACAAATTCGTGGGCATCCTTATAGATCGTGGGCCAATAGAATCCGGAATCAAACACCTTCTTGGCGGTGTAGTTGGGGCTATGATGTCCCCAAGAGGTCCGTAATGGCAAGCCTTGAGAATGTCATTGGCTTCCCGACCATATACACATCGCTGATGACTTGATCCGCGCAATTTTAAACAAGTAGGATCGCCCCGAGTAATGTTTAACATCTTTGAAGAATTTGTTCTTCGTTGGGACGACATCCCTTTCACTATGAAGTTACCCGCATGGTAATTTGCGAAGTCAAGAAACCATGGGGTAGTAGAGTCTCCACGAAAAGAAACCGCATTGAGTGTTTCAGAGGAAATGTTTCATTTATTTCCTTTTTCTCGAAAACATCTTGGTGAGGGTTCTCTAATCGACAGATGATCGCTGACCGTGTTCTCGGCTCCTTTTTATCACGTATAATGATATCAAATTCTTGCGGGAGGAGAACCCAACGGAGCAATCTCGGCTTTGCATCTTGTTTTGCAAAGAGATATTTAAGAGCCGAGTGATCCGTATACACTACGCATTTGGTCAAGATGAGGTATGGTCGAAACTTTTCAAACGCATACACCATGCCTAATAATTCTTTTTCCGTAGTGGTGTAATGGGTTTGAGCTTCATCATAGTCTTACTTATGTAGTGGATAGGTCTGAAAATGCTTGGTTTTTCGTTGCCCCAAGACCGCACCGATAGCAAAATTACTTGCATCGCACATGAGCTCAAAGGGTAGATCCTACTGTGGGCAACTAGAATGGGTGCTTCCGCAGTTTTTCTTTAGTGTTTCAAAAGCTTCGATGCACTCGTGAGAGAAGATAAAGGAGCTTTTTTCAAGAAGATGGGTCATAGGCCGAGCTATTTTAGAAAAATCTGTATGAATCTACGATAAAACCCGGCATGACCAAGGAAACTCCTAATACATTTGACGGTAGTAGGATGAGGCAGTTTAGCAATAACATCAACTTTTGCTCTATCGACCTCAATCCCATTTTTGGAAATCTTATGGCCAAGGACTATGCCTTCTTTGACCATAAAGTGGCTCTTCTCCTAATTTAGACATAGATTGGTGTCTTCACACCTTTGAAGCATTTTGTCTAAATGGGAGACATGTCCGAAATGAATCCTCAATGACCGAGAAGTCATCCATAAACACCTCCATTGTTTCCGATCATGTCGTGGAATATGGCCATCATACATCGTTGGAACGTGCTGTGAGCATTACATAAGCCAAAAGGCATACGCTTGTAGGAAAAGTTCCGTATGGGGTGTGAATGTGGTCTTCTCTTGATCCTGTGGATCAATGGGAATCAGTAACCCGAGAAACCATCAAGGAAGCAATAGTACTCATTCCCCGCTAATCTCTCAAGCATTTGGTCCATGAAGGGTAGAGGAAAATGGTCTTACGGTGGCGTCATTCAACTTACGATAGTCAATACACACACGCCATCCCGTAACCAATCGAGTTGGAATTAACTCGCTTTCTTCATTCGTGACAACAGCTTATGCCACCCTTTTTGGAACACGATGAATTGGGCTAACCCAAGGACTATCTCGAGATTGGGTAAATCAATCCCGCATCAAGAAGTTTGATAACCTCTGCTTGATAACATCATGGATTTTTGATTCACCCTTCTCTCGATGTTGGATCACGGCTTGAAGTCATCCTCCATTAAGATTTTGTGAGTACAAAATTCGTGGTTGATACCCTTAATGTCGGAGAGTTTCCAAGCAATTGCTTGCTTGTGTGACTTCAAGACCTTTATGAGCGATCTTTTCATCTTTACTCAAATCTCGAGCAATAATGACGGTAATTTATCATCACCCTCAAGAAATGCATACTCGAGATGAGGTGGTAAGTCCTTAAGTTCGACTGTGAAATTCTTGATTTTCTCAACCGACTTGACTTCCTTGTTATGAAGTTTGACGGAGGGGAGGAGGAGAAGTGTCCCGATTTAACAACTTCTCAAGAGTAAGAATATCTCCTCCGGATTAATCTCATGGTGATTAATCTCTTCCGGAATTGCATTACTAGTATGAGGGGTTGATGAATGATCATCTTTAAGCAACTTCTCAATGAGAAGTATGTCCCCTCGATGTCAATTGGAGCGTGATCAATTTCCCATGGAATGTAATCACTAGCCAAGTATGCCTCAATCTCTTCCAAGATGAAGTCGCCTCAAACGGAGTGAGAGAAGGAGTAGAATTGGCTATGATAGGTTGAGAAGATGTGGTGGGATTCCCACCACGTAATTATGAGAATAACCAAGAACTTCTTGAGAGTACTCTTCGTATAACATCAATGATATCTATTCGGTTAACCGACTCGTAATCATAGTTTCATGGAGTACCTCAAGTTTGATCAAGGTTAAAGGTGATGACTTCATTACCAACACGTAATGTGATTTCTTGCTCAAATACATCAATGAGAGCACGGCCCGTTCTCGTGAATCCTCTTCCAACAATGAGAGGAACCCGTGGATCAAGATCGAAATCAACAACAACAAAGTCACCGGAAAATGGAACTTTCCTACTTTCACAACACGTCCTCGGCAATTCCAAGAGGACGGGATATTGTACAAACTGCAAGCTCGAGAGTCATGCATGTAGGAGTAAGATCCGAAGAGAAAGTTTCTTCCATATTGAATGAGGCATCGTGTTTATGCTTGCACCAAGATCGGCTAAGGCAAAGATTCAACCATTCCCGGAAATACACAAGGTAAGAGGAATTTTCCAGATCTCCAAGCTTCTCGAAGCTTCTTCAAGATAATCTTGGCGGTTCTCGTTGAGAGGAGTTTTAGCCATTTCAACGACTTTTCCTTGTTGCTTAACATGTGCTTGAGAGTTGATGCAAACTTGGGCATCAACATGATAGCATCCGCAAGCTAATGTCAAAATGAAGTTCTTGGAAAATTTGAAAGAATTTTTCCATTTGATGACCGGCTTTTTCGGAGCTTTGCTCATGTAAACGTGATGGGTAAGGAATAGAAGATTTGATTGGGGTTACCAACCGGAGGTTCAAAACAACCTGTGTTTGGTATTGGGTTTCGGGACAACCCGAGGATGGAAAGTCTTGGTACCTCCGTTATTAGTAGGAAGTTCCTTGTCCTTTGTCGCCTCGTGTTCACTTTCCACTACCTTTGGGAGAAGAAGAAGAGGTAGTAGGAATAGCGGTCCATCATATGAAGTACCACTTCGGTTGTGATCGCGCTTTGCATCGCCTCGGATTAGCGATCGTGTTGCTAGGTAAAGTACCGAGCCCGAGGGTCGATCATTTAAAGACTTCTTTAATTCAATGATCGGTGACCAACAACTGTTTGTCTCCTCTTGAGTCTTCATGAATTGCTTTAAAAGCTCATCGGATGTTGACACAGAGGAGGTGGAGGGATAATTGAGGTCGTATGTTCGGTTATAGCCGAATTCCCTTGATTAGGTTCATATTCCCCGAAATTGATTCCCTCGATTGTAAGTGTTTTGATTAAGATTTTTGATGTTGGAAACCTTGATTGGGTCCGAATAGAAATTACCTTGGTTTTGATAACCTTGGTTCATTCTTGGTTGGTTCGATTCGGTTAGGATTCTCGTTGAAACCGGTGGTGCTCGATAAGTGTTAGCACGGTAGTTTGGTTCATTATGAGGACGGTATTGATTACCTCCTTGATTTGAAGTACCGCTATAGCATTAGCTTCAAAAGGACTACCATCGGTGGCGACAGATTGTAGTATGCATGAGGACCACCACAAGTAACACAAACTTCAACTTTCTTCACTTCACCATATGATGGTGCTTGTGTGAAAGTGACTTTCTTTGGTTAGCAAGAACCAAAGCTCGAACAATATCCGTGAGTTTGTCAATCTTAGCATCGGTGCTAGATGTACTCACGGAGATGAAGTAGAAGGTCCAGATTAGACTCGATGATATGTCTTTGTGCGGAAAGGACGGACACAGGACTTGTTTTCAATGATTTGCAAGGCTTCTTTTGTGGTCTTGCTCAAGAAATTACCTCCATGGAGGCATTTAGAGAGTCTTGATTGGCCCGGTTCGGACCATTGTAGAAAGTATCCATTTGCATTAACTCGGTAAAACCATGATGCGGACACTCATGAGCAAGTCTTTGTAACGATCCCATGCCTCCCGAATGATTCATCAAATCTTTGAGAGAATTTCATTATCTCATTCTTAAGACTTGTAGTTCGGGATGGAGGATAGAATTCGCTCACAAACTTTGTGACAAGATCTTCCCATGTCTCAATGGAACGAGGGGTTGTTTCTCAAGCCAATTCCGGGCTTGTCCTCTAGAGAAAATGGGAAAAGAAGCTTAATTGCTTCATGTGGGACATTCTTGTACTTGATGGTAGATGCAATCTTGTTAAACCATCGAATGTGTGCATGAGGATCATCCCGCCAAAACCATAGAAATGGCTTTGGGTTACCAGATTAAGTAACCCGGTTTTGAGCTCAAAAGTATCGACCCACGATGGTTGGGACAACAATGGCATCTCCGTAACCCTCGATGGGTGCTTGGAGAAGCTCATTCATCGGCTTGTCTTCCGCCATTACGGTGGTGGTGGTGGTAGACGTTCCTCACCACGGTGAAGGAGCGTAACGCCCTCACGCTCACGAGGAATCTTTCCAAGTTCGACAATGGACTTGTAGAACGGAAGAACGAAGCGCATGCACTAAGTATAAAAATCGCCAAAACAAATGCGAGGCAAAACGACAAGTGAACTTAACCAATAATCACAAATGAAATGGCTTCTTTGAAAAAGGTACACCAAATCACAAGGACACAAAGGCAAGTTTTAAATCGATGTTCGAACTTATTATGGTCGCACTTCGCTAGGTAGTGCAACGCCTTGATTTGCGGTGGTTGATTTTTATGTATATATTAAGTATCACCGAAAAGACGTAGGTATAGATTTGTCTTGATGGGTTTAAAAACTTTTGGACAATATTTTTGGTATCGTCTCGTTTAACCAAATCGTATTTCTTTAAGAATCACCTTAAAAGAAACACAAGCTAGAAAAGCGTTACGATTGTTTTGTTGTTTTATATTTTGTTTGGTGTTTTAACACTTTAGGAAAAGTGTTAATGAACTTTTGATTTTGTTATAACTTTACAAAAACTTTTACAAACCGGTATATGTGCAAGTTCGGTCCGAAAAATGCTTAGAACACGCTTACTGACCTCCCGTGGCGTAAAATTTGATCTCACACCAACCGTCAAGTCTAATCACAAGTCGGCCACTTGTGAATGGCCACCGTAATGTGCTTAAAACAGTTCGACACAAATACAATGAAGATCGGGAGAATACGGTGGATTCCGGTCGTTAAGTCCCACGGAGGATGACCGGTGTTTAACACAATCGATGTCGAATAACCACTAAGGATAGTGATCAAAGGTTTTGAGTTGTTTATACCTAAAGAAAAGACTAATAAATTACAATGACTTAAATGCAAATTAAAGGAAATTAAAAAGATAAAAACTATTAAATAAATGCTATCACTATATTTAAAATGATGTTTTTGTTTTTATGTTTTTATAAAACTAGAATTAAAAACTACGCGACGTACAAATAAAAACGTGAAACTTACACAATATTAATCCTAGAAATATGAAAATGATATTTTTAAAAACCTAATGATATAAGAAAATTTTAAGAAAAAGAAAATTATTTTTATAACTATTTATCTAATTATTATTAATTAAAAACTATTTTTAACTAATTAATAATAACCTAAATTACAAGAAAATAGGAAATAAAGCTAGAAAAATAAAATTAAGACTTGGAAAAATCTAAAATAACAAAAAGAATTTTCAAAACTATTTTTATATTTTTCGATTATTTTTCTATTTTTATGAATATTAAACTATTAAAAACTAATTAAATTACTAAAATTACAAAATAAACTATGAAAATCTGGAAAATTACTTTTTTACTTTTTATATTTATCTAAACCTAAGAAAATTGAAAATTATTTTTTGGACTTTTTCGATTTAATTGTATTAAAACTATTTAAAATGCTTAAAAACTGCTTTTTAATTAAGAAAAATAGCAAACCTGTTATGAAAATTATGAAAATTTCAGGAAAAGTCTAACTTAATATCCTGAATCTAGGAAAATAGAAAACATGGTGTTGTTTGGAAGAAAATGAAACTGCTATGCTAGTGCTTATGAAATAAGCACTTGAATAAGCTAAAGTGTACCCAATGGAAACCAAACCAACACAGAAGCTATATTATGTTAAAATGACCCAAATTCAACTTATTCCAACAACCTTTAACCTCTGATAAGCTAATTACCAAGATTTGGCTTATTTGAGATTAGTACTAAAACAGTGGTGAGGGTACTACTTTTAAGCTCAAGTATAAGCAACACAACAAGCTGGAAAAGAAAACAAAAAGTTGGAACTTGTTTCAGACCTGGCTAACTACTATCAAACCAAGAAGTAGACCTGGAGAAGCTCTGTGGAGCTCTGGACAAGCTATGCAAAAAGCTGAGAAACACTCAGTGATAACTGAGTGTTGGAGCAGGGCAGATAAGCCCTACTTAATGAGCTTATTTGAGGCTTAATCAACTAAAATACTAATAAGAAACTAGACCAAGAGAACTTATAAAACCCAAAGTTTGAATTGATTTGGCCCAGAGATGAATCTGTGAAAAATCTTACTAGTTGGCCTAAAAACTGGTTTTTTGCAAATATCTTGACTTTTGACAGATTTTAAACTTTGACTTTCTTGAACTTTGGATCAAATTTGTTAACTGATTATGTTATATTATGATTAAATGACACTAATGCAAGTTATCTCTATGAATTTTAAGCACAAAAGAAGAAATTGAACTTTCAAAATCACAACAGATTTGCTTATAAGACAGATTATGTGAGATTGACTTTTGAATGTGTGCAGGCACAAAACTTATGACATATATGAGTTCAAATGATCCACACAAGCATAAACCAAAAGGACTCTACCACTGAACAATCCTTTAATGCAGTTTAAGCAACAAATCCAAACAACCTTGTAAACACAGATTTGCAAATAACACTGAGCTAAATACTAAACCGGCTAATTTTAATTATCAAACCGAGTTAAATTTACCTAAATATAACTAATTGAACAGCTTAAACCACTTATAACTACGTAAACAAATTATGCTATGGAACTTTGATAACCACTTACAAATGGTCCTTTAGCCACAAGTGGCTTGAAATCGAACCAATGAACCTCCACCTATTCTAAACCAAACACACCGCTTCTAACTCACCCCAAATCCATGTCTCGCATCACCAAATTCCATTTCAATGCTGTTTGACCAATTGTTCTTCCCTGTTGACTTTTGTTGACCAAGTGAGAACTTTGCTTGAAACTGAATAACAAGCTTACAAAAAGCTATGATAAGCTTATGTAAGCTTGTTTAAACTAAGAAATAAGCCATTTGAAGCTTGAAATTAAGAGTTGATATTTGAAATTCCAAACAGTGAACAAGAACATATGAAATGTTAATACCACTTGAATTACTACTTGAAAACAGTTCTAATATATTTCATTGACTTAATTTGATATCATGGAACAAAAGATTACAACTTAGAGCTTAATTAAAGACTTAAAAGTAAATTCGACATTCATAAAATTAAAAACTAAGATTGCCTTCTTCTCGCATCTCCTCTCTTTATGCTTCAAAATTGTTCCACGTGGCCTTCGATTGATTCCCACTCTTCTCTTGACCAATGGGAGAGTTTTGACCATTTTAGCCATTTTATATTTTTAAGGAAGACCGAATTTGACTTGTAGCCTCGATTTTATCAACTAGGGGGTGGCATTAATTGTGGGGGCTAGTGATGATGAGGTGGAGGAAGGTGAAAAGGTGAGTGATGGTGGCCGGGTTTGCAGCAACCTGGGATGGGAAGACAGTGTACAAGCAAAGTGGTGGGCGGGTTTTGGTGTATGTTTGACTTGGTTTGACCAAAGGGTCAAAATGGAGAGGTCACTGGCTAAGGCAGGGGGTTCAAAAGGGTAATATGGCAGGGGCCAATTCATTTTGACAAGGGTTTGGTTTTAGTTAATAAGACAAGGACCAAAACTGCAATTACTTCAATCTTGAGGGACCAATCCTGTCATTACTCCAAATTTACCATAAGGACTGAATTTGACAAAATTTAATAGTGCAAGGACTATTTTTGACATTTTCAAATTTTCAAAGGACTATTTTTGTCAAATTCCAAAGTTCAGGGACCTAAGTTGTAAATTTGCAATTTTAAGTCTCAAGGGCCAATTTTGACAACTTAGGAATCCCTAGGACTCAAAATGATATTTTTCTTTATTTAGATTTACCAGTGGACTATTTTGACAACTTTTGAAACTTGGGGACTAAAGCGCCAATTATGCAAACTTGATCGTTTTCACCGATTTTGATATTTTTGCATTTAAAACACATAAAACACTTATTTGTGATATTTTTATCATTCGATGCATTTCGAGTGTTTTCGGATGTTTTTGCAATCTAATTTGTACAAAATGATGAGTATTTACACACTCATCAATCCCCCACACTAAGATATTGCTAGTCCCTAGCAATGTTTTGAGAAAAATTAATGGATTTCAATCTCTTTACCAAAATCCATTACTCGGAGTAGCCAAATGTTTGAGTTCAAGTAAGAACCTTGGTACACCGATAACCAAGTGATTTTGAGCAAATCACCGCCTTCCAACGGATTTGATTTGTCTTTACGAAGCCGTTTTCGGACTAATAACTCTTAGATAAAATATCTTTGGTGAGTGATTACCAATTATGGTTTTCAATCGCCTTTACCACAAGCCATAAACTTGCGGGCTAGCCAACTCTTCACTTTTAAGGATATGGTGAAATAATACCATACAATTTTGGGCAAATTGCAAGTCGTCAACGGATTTGAGATATCTTTACCAAGAGCCGTTTGCTCCTGGATTAGACAATCCTTTTGTTTTTTAGACAAGGCGGACTGATAACCAAATGAGTAAGTGTAAAACACTTACTCCAAAAAAAAATTTTGGC
Organism: Chrysanthemum lavandulifolium; assembly: GCA_022545495.1. Lineage (NCBI taxonomy): Eukaryota > Viridiplantae > Streptophyta > Magnoliopsida > Asterales > Asteraceae > Chrysanthemum > Chrysanthemum lavandulifolium. Next base: position 108,920,858 of record CM040242.1, on the reverse strand, counting down.
CAAAAATGAGGGAATTAGGCGGTATAATTACATGATAAAATTCGTGAGAATTCTCGGTTCAAATGAATGAATTAAATGAACTCCGTGATCGTAGATCTATCCAATAGATCAACCATGTGACAACCGAAGCAGAAACAATGGGGCGATTCAAATTTTGAATCAATCTCGTTCGTGATATGGATTGACGGATATCTTTGAAAACCGGTCGTTGTGCTTAAAATTCTTTTCTCTAGCACATCGACCGTATTAATATTTCAAAATAAAGGTGTTTATGATTGATAATTGATTTTCCTTAAAACCTTCGTTGTATTGCAAAAACACTTTATTAAGCAAGACACCATCGCTTTTCAAATCATTTTTCATCAATCGGTGAATCTCAATTATTGGTTCACTCACTCCGTGTTATCTTCTTTGAGAAGTTTCGGTTTGAGAACAATAGAGCGGTGCGAAACCCCGTCAAGGAGATTCTTCAAATTATACCGATCACAAAAGATTTGTATCGATCAACGGGTACCGTGGGCGTGTACCTCAATTCAACGAAGTGATCAAAGACACTTTCGTGCGCTTTTATTGCTAATCGCTGTATGCAAGTCGCCCGACGTTTGCGGTGATCGTAATGGAGAGGTCAATCCATAGCCGCATGCTCACACAACACATTCATTTCTAAAGAAATTATGATAAGTGCATCAACGCTTCGATATTTTCACTCCATGCTTCTGCTACGCTGCAAATATCATGAATCAACTAAAGCCCGCTACTCTGATGAAAAGATTTCATGATCCAGAATGTGAGCATGTCGGTCCAAATGTCACAACATCATATGCGGGCAACACAACAATGGGTGTTGTTGAGATTAACTGTGGCTGATGATCTCAAATAAAGCTCAAAGGTCATCATAATGTGGATCAGCTCTTTAACCTCCACTTAATGTACTTTATAGTTGGATTATGATAATATCACCATGAAAGCACAAAGATTGAAAATTTTGATGAAGTAAAGTCTACGAGCTCAAGACTAAAGATTAATTAGAATGCTAGGATGCTAAAATGTAAATCATGGGGTGACCTCCCTTAGGGGGAGATTGTTAGGAATTGGAAATTCTGTTGTAAAGCATCGGTCACCCCAAATATAATCTAGCTTAAGTTAGCTCGTAGACATAGCTTTTATTACGTTATTTGTTAGTTAGTTATTAGCATAGTTTAGTCTAGTGCAACACCGTGGAGGAAGGACGGGTCTTTACCCATTGTATGCCTGATCCACAGCCCGTAGGAGGGCGTGCTTCTTTGTATAAATAGCCCTCTCCCCATAAGGGAGAGGGTTGGATGTTCATTTGCAATCTAACCTTCTACGTGTTTCTCTCACTAGAACGTCTCCCTTTCTCTCTCTAAAACTTGTATACGCCATATATGTTTATGCTTTGATGTGATTGTGAAATCCTATATCTTATATAACCATAAGGTCATCTTGATCGTCAAATATAACTACGGGATCTATTTGATTTTCATTGGAATGAGATGTAGACGGCGCATTTTGAACACTCGAACCTTGTCGGATGCGATGTTGGCGAAGATATCGATCATTAATGAATATAGTTTGATCCAAGACCTAAGACAAACCGTCGGTGTCATACAATGGGCTCAGATCACTCATATGGATTTCGTACATGTTAGCCATTAGCATCATCACGCATTAGCTCCGCAAGTCCTCCATGTCATCATCGAATCGCATTTGCCATGAAGCTCTGCTCCTTGTTGGTAAGAGTTCCACCACTTCATCCTTAAGAGTCAAGAGTAAAGCCTCTTTGTGATAAGCGTTGCCTCTTGTCCTCGGCTTTGGGCATGCATTAGCCGATGACCCTTCTCATTACGATTATAACAACGAAGACCATTAACCCCATTCGAGCATTACCTGTTCAACCACTGAGCCCTTTGTTGTTGTGGAGCACCCATGTTATTCCTTCCCATTGGATTAAACCGCTGACCACCGCCCATCGGCGAACATTACCACGATTCTGAACTTCAACACGTCCATTGTTAACAACAGCCTGATTCCTTGTGTTTGATGAGGTACGAATGCAATTTTTGGATTTGTTTGAATATCGGCCGAAGGCTCTAGCAATCATGACAAACCCTTGTTGCAATGCATCAAAAGCTTCTGTATCCTCATTAGATTCACTGTAAAGTGCTTGATCATTGTTGTTGTTGTATGGAACCAATTGAGTTTCTTGGGATATTTGTTGTTGTGAAGGATCATAAGGTTTTATCTTAGCAGATGGTTGAGCAGTAGGTTGTGGAGGATTTGTGAATACAGTTTGTAAAGTCGGGAATTGAGGATAACAAGCTTGAGCCCACAAAGCTAATTATTGATTATCCGGAAGTGAAGGTGAGACAAGGAGTCCACGGATAACTCTTTCTTTGTCAACTTCTTTTTGGTGGGGCTTCAAATAGTCGTACAATAATCCGTATGTAGCATGATGAAGGTTCTTCGCTTAACGGATGAAAATGACATACTTTTCCCAATCAGGACCAAGACTACTCAGGAACTTAGTGTTGACTGCAATTCTTGGCATGATGATGTTATGTTTGTCCAAGTCATTGATGATGTCTGAGAATCGATGATGATATGACTCTAATGTATCTCCGTGTTCAATCATGAAGTGTTCATAAGCCAAGTAGATTTTGGATTCCATGTCTTCTTGATTGAGTTTTTGTGCCTTCCATGAGTAGATGAATATGCTCCCACATTGCTTTAGCGATCTTTTGAGCATCAACACTTGGTATCGGATTAGCTAATCCCAAAAGATGTATTGCATTGCAGTTCATCGGCTTCAAAGTGAAGAAGTTGATCAAGAGTGAGTTCATTAAGACCGGCAATGTTGGTGACATCACCTCTTGGTGGATTAGCATTTGGATCTCCGCATGCAGTGGCGATGAGGCATCCGAAATGGACCTTCTAGGATGACCTTCTTTAAGAACTTTCCATGTGGCTTCTTTAGATCAGTAACCTAAAGAACCTTATCACCCATCGATCGTAGTTTCCGGAGTGAGCATTGGAGGTCTATCAAGTGATCCAACCTCATGAATGGATTGTTGGCTACTTAAAGCTTCACACATCTTTGCAAACCAAGATGGTTCCTTCATAGTATTCCTGGATGGATGTTGGTTGTGAAAGTTTGTGTAAGGTTATACTTGAAGACTAGGTGGTGGTTGAATCATTAGTGGTTGAATTGCTCCTTGAGGAAATTGTTGTTGATTTTTTTGTTGTTGTTGTTGTTGTTGTAGTTGTTGATAAAATTGTTGTTGTTGATGGAGTTGTTGTTGTTGTTGTTGAGGATACACATGAGGGAAGTAGCTAGAGTATGGTGGTTGAGACATCTTGAAACTTGTGTTGAAAAAATGGATCTTTGTAGTCGAATGAAACTTTGTTGATGAAGTATCCTTAGGCGTAGAAAACAGCTTAAGCGTATAGAAAACCTTATGCGTAAAAACACCAAGTTACGCGTAAGAAGAGAGCTTACGCGTAGGATTAGCTTACGCGTAGGGTTGGTTAAACCTTAGGTTATGCATAAACAAAAGACTTAGTAGTAAGAAACTTATGCATAATATTTCCTTAGGCGTAAGACGTGCTTATGCGAGGAAATGCTTAGCGTAAGATTTTTACCGTAAGCTTTGATGCTTAGGCGTAAAACTAGGGTTTTATCCCAAAAATCCTTTACACTTATCCAGTGTAGAAGATATCCAAAGTCGAAGTGTTTTCAGGCTTATCCAAGCAAGAAAACACTGAGTAAACCAAGAACACTGAAGATCAAACCTTATGGAGCTTACGCGTAAGATTAGGGTTTTCGTATGCGTAAGATAAGTCAAATGTTGCCAAAACTGAGATTTCTGCCCAAAAGTGTTTCTAAACCTCATTTTTGTGATGAAACAGCTTCAATATCACCAAAATAACACAAAAGTGTGAAACTTGATGATCCAAAACTTTTATACACCTTATGCGTAAAACAGACCACACGTATAAAACCAAGCTTAAAAACAAAGAAATACACATAAAGTTTCAAACTTTTTGCCAAAAACTTCAACTTTCTCACCAAATAACCTTTAAAGTACAAGAATCTTGAGTTTTAAAGTGTAAAAATCAAAGTTTTGAAGTGTTTGAAGGTTTGAATACCGAAACTTTACGCGTAGGAAAGAAAACCTCAAAAACAAAATTGTTCACCCAACTATTTGGCGATTGATACCACTGTTAGGTCACCATGTTTGTAACACAAGCATCGATATAAGAAATAAGAGAAAGAAGTGATCGGTTGAACACTTAACACAAAACACACAAATGATAAGGAAAGGTTTATGCATAGGAAATGAGTAAAAGTGAACAACCAACCTTCTAAGGAAGGTTTACAAGGTTATTTATAGGGGAAGGAGCTACGGCAACACTACTAACTCCCTTCCTTTCTTATGGGCTTGGTAGAGGCATACGGCTTTCTACATGTTCTTGCATTAATTCTAAACATAAAAGCCTAATTACACACTATTATATATTGATTACAAACACTTGAAATATAGTTTAGAGTGATTCCAACATCGTTTTAAATTTGAATTTAAATTTTAAAGAATCCCGCTCCTATTTAAATTTGAATTTGAATTTGAATTTTAAATTTGAATTTGAATTTGGAATCTGATTTTTGAATTTGAATTTGAATTTGAAAACCACCCCTTTAAATAACAAACTATAACCACCGTTTTTTCACATCTACATCAATTCAAAAAACACAATGTTTCAAAATCCGAAGTGGAACAAGTCTAAAGAAATGTTCTTTGCATGCAAGTTTGGATAGAAATTTCAAGCTCTAGATATGGAAAATAACCGTTCAAAATATTTTTTGGAACGACGTTATGAGATGTTCAACGATCGACTACCGATGACCATCGCATCAAAAACTCAATCACGGTAAATGGACGGGGATTAACGTCGATTGCAAAAATTCAACGCGATTTACAAACATTTGTCACGTCGAAGTGGTCAAAATGACCACACTCATCTCGAGAATGTGAAACTAAACTTTCAAAGAACAATTTGGTGGAAAGGAGTTCAAGATGCTCACGTTTGGGAGATTTTGAAAATTGCCCAAAGTGGGATGTCAAGATCCGATCCATTAATATGTGTTGTATTTTTTACCCGTATGTTTTTTTTTCGTATCATGTTTATTTTTATTATTATTGTGTTATGTATTATATTTTTATTTTGAATGAAATGAATTTAGTTTATTTGGAAAATTGAATAAAAAAAATAAAGTGGTAGTGGTGGGCCTCAAATGAAGAGGTTGAAGTTTGTTATGAGGGAGGGAGTTTGTTGTGGTTAGTTGTGGAGAAGTGGGATGCTGATGTAGCGCTGGGTGACAGTGATGAATAGATGATGGTATATCACCGCACCTTCCCCTCTAAGACGCAATGCGCGAACACATGAAAACCGCGTTTTAGGCATTTTTAACAAAGAAATGAGCCCAAACGTAGAGTTTAGCGGCACACTTTACGTCTTAACACAATAACAACATTCCCCTTTTGTACATATTGCTGACGCAGACTCCTAAAGTATATTCTAAGGGAAATGTAAATGTGCATACACAAAGAACCCAATAATCTCATGGGAAAACCATATTTCCAGATAGTAAATTTTAATGTTTGTTTCTGCAGTCTTTGCTGAACACGAATCACACCTAAACCCTTCATCACTATTTACGACAAATTACCAAGAAAAGAAAGGAAAAACCATTTCGATACAAATTAAGTCAAACAAAAGAATGTGTATCTGGTGTAGAATCATTTCTACACAACAAACATAAATATCTGCTAAATTTTTGTCCAGTCATGATCCGGATTGACATGATTAAGCAAGCAGTAGTAGAGGGTCCGCCCTATTTAGGAATTCACATGTGTGGTGCTTCTGTATGGGGTCCAGGACGAGCATTTAACAAGGGCTGCAGCGCTTTAACCACAATGCTCATGTTTGGCCTGAAATCTGCTTCATATTGCACGCACAATGCGGCAACAGCTGCCATCTAATCACCATTAAATCACAATCCATGCATTAGTATGTCTCACCCAATTTCAGCATCAGACTTTAATTTTAAATACATGTAAACAAAAGATAACGAAATCACATGTTCTCTACATAGATTCACTTATACCTTGGCAACCGCCTTTGGTGGGTATTCACCATTAAGTCTAGTGTCAACACACTGTTTCACCTTATCTTCACTAAGTTTAGGTGTTGCCTGACATAATAAAATGTTATTAGCAAACAGTTTAGACTTGCTTTGAATGAAACTAAACAAGCACCAAGAAAGAAGCATACCCAGGTGACTAGACTCTGTTGACCACGAGGCAAAGTGTGATCAACTGGTTTTCGGCCTGTCAACAGTTCAAGAAGAACCACTCCAAAGCTATAAACATCACTCTTTGAACTCAACTGTCCAGTCATAGCATATCTGTCAAAGAAAGTCAAAGTTTGATATCAAGACTGCTCACATGCATGACAGCAATTAGGAATATTGTTAGGTTATCTGTCAACTAAGCCTTTTAATTATTAAATTACTGGATGTTTTGTGGTGTTGGTGTTAAAAAGCACTAGCTTGAGCTTTCTTTACTCTTAGAATACCACCTTAATAATAGACTACTATCATATACTCACTTTGTATTTGTCTTGAAGAGCAGTGTGCACCATGAGCCGTGAGTCACTTTCATGTTAGTACATGGTTTACACTACACATTGACTACTATAACTTCAACATGATTTTGGAAGAACTACATCCAAGAACCAAAACTATGATACTAGGAAACCATGTTGCTATTGTAGTCTGTTCTTTAAGACTTGTTTAAGTAAATAAAATAATTTAGATCATGAAAGACTTCAAAGTTAATACTTAATACAGTCTTTTCACTTTCAAAACTCTAAGAAAGCACTTAGTAAGGAAGAAAGGACATCTAATACACATATTAATAATGGATATCTGACAAGAACTCGTTCAGCACCTCGGTTAAACTCACATTGTCTACTAGCATGTAAGGGATAATTGATTGAAAATGTAACCAAGTTGCCACTTTTTACTATGTTGCGTAACATTCTTTTTTTTTTCCCTAATTAATGTTATGTCATTGCTAAAACTCCTATGTTGTGTACTAAACGGGTTGATTACGGAAGAGTGTTGACATGGCATAAGTTGACCTCGTTGACCCGTTTTGTTTCATCCAAATATATACCTGCAACTACACTTATCATCACCAATGACAAACACACGATTCTGAATTCAGTATTTCATAAAATTCTCACCCAATTTAGATCTTAAAAGCTTATAAGACTCCATCTTTTCAATATAAACATAAAAACCCACCAAAACCCATATCATAACTATAATAAATTTTTTACTGCCAAGTACAAACCAAAGGGCACATAATATATTGTTAAAATACAACGCTAAAAGTCTACCACCAATCACAACCCACCAGTCAACTCGTCACCACCATCGAACCCAGTGCCATCAACACCAACACGAATCTGGATGGATTATATTTAGTCTTATTGTAGATCTTAAGAACTAAAACTAGATCTAATATCATTTTCAAAAGCAAAGGATAAAAAAGAAATAGAAGGGAGCAGAATATGAAGAAACTGTGATGTAAAGATAAGGCTAGCTACTGGTGGCTGGTTAGACAGTGCGACGGCGGGAAGCAGCGACCGGAGACCAACGTTGCAACGGTTCGACATATGGTAGTGGTGGAATCAACTGAATCTTGCAGTACGAGTTTACATTGTCATATTGTAGGGATGTGGAAGAAGTTGAGGATAATCAGCTTTTAAAGAATTTGGATGAAGATGAAGTATGTGTAAAAAAAATAATGGGAGAGATAAATTATTGTGTTTTTATTTAAGGGTTTACCTTTGTTTATAATTTGTTTTTATTAATTTTATATTTAGTTTACATTGTGTCAATCAACATAACGGAACTTAAGTAATTAACTAGTACCACGTTAGAGGAAATCCATAATTACCCTATTTAGTACACAACATAGGAGGTTTAGCAATGACTTTACAATTATCAGGGAAAACAAAAAAAAAAAAAAGGTTACACAACATAGTAACAAGTGGCAACTTGGATACACTTTCAATCAATTATCCCTATGATTAATAGGAAACTATCATGCAGAGAAAAATCAGGCATTATTAAACTTCCCTATTTTGGAGATTGTTCAATGAGTTTCCTTATCAATTATGTTCAACACCATTATTAATTTATTATGTTTCTTAAGAGTAATAACAGACAACAGACTATAATCTTCTTGGAAAGGTAACTCTTCTGAAAAACAAAAATTCCAACTTTTGGGCTCAGCCGTCGGTTCATATCAAGATAAAAGTGGATATCCAACCTATTTCAAATTTATAAAGTTTTTCCTTGATTGGTTATAAAGTTTAGAATCAGTTTGGGTGACCCAAAAAAATGATGAGCTTCTATTTAGGACATATATGGCATCCCTAAGAATGAAACTTCATGATGGCGTCACCATGTTAAACAAATTCTAAGTACGCATCAGTGAATCGCTAAAATTCTTGACCAACAAAGGTATCTTGAAAAGAAAAGAAAACTTTTTGAACATAACTGAAATAAGAACTTACTCAGGTGCATGATAACCAAAGGTCCCAAGAACACGGGTAGAATGAAGGCGAGCTGCCATGTCAGGTGCTTGATTCGATAAATCAAAATCCGCAATCTTAGCAACATCATCGTCAAAAAGCAATACATTACTAGACTTTATATCGCGATGGATAATATGAGGTTGTGCCTTTTCATGCAAATATTCAAGTCCTTTTGCAGCACCAACAGCGATTTTAACTCTTTGAGACCATGATAACACTGGACCGGGCTGTGCACCTTTAACACCTTTCCTTCCTGCACTCATATAATCAAATATCTTATTTTCACAAGGCTATAGGTACAAAAACAGGTCTAACATGTGAATGTGTGCACTATATGAGTGCAAGTTTATATGTCTATACACAAACAAACAGCTCTAAACATTTATTATATAATTTATGGCTGTTATACATTTACAGCAATTACGTTAGATCATTGATAGTGCAGAATCTATAACACTTACCGTGCAGAATATCATGAAGAGACCCGTTGGAAGCATACTCATAGGCAAGCACTCTTAATCCACCATCAACACAATACCCGAGTAGCCCAACCACATGATCATGTTTAAGCCTTGATACCATAGAAACCTGTCATCATATGCTCACACCATTAAGAAAAAAATTTAAAAGTCTCATGCTTTCTGGCATGTTTGTTAACCTAAGGTTGATTGATTGCACTTCCTAATTATAGCAACTTAGATCCCATTATTTTGTCTTTGTTCATGGGAATTTAAAACATACCTGGCCTAAAAATTCCTGGTCTGGTTGCTTACTGGAGTCTAACTTTTTGATAGCTGCTGCCTGCCCACTTCTCAAAACACCATGGTACACTCGTCCATATGAACCCTCTCCAATTAAAGACTTTGTCCCAAAATTATCAGTTATTTCTTTCAACTCATCCACTTGAAGAGCAGGGACGGCAATAGGTTGGATGGCTACAGCCTGTGTGTCCTTTGGTGCAGCCTCAGTGGCACGATAACCTGCATTATTTCCTGAACCCATAATATTATAATGAGTCCCTGGTTTTAATTTAAAAAATAATATGAGAATTCGACCTCCTAAACCACAATACTTGGACTTTCATTGCAAAATTACAACCATTCTTGCAGAAGAAGCACAAACACACACTTTGCACACACACCATTCTTGCAGAAAAAGCACAAACACACACTTTGCACACATATGTTTCTTTCCTTTTTCATTTACATTTCCAAATACGTTGAACGGTTGCTCAATCATAACACTACAGTGTTCTTCTGTTGGCAATTTTGCAAGAAACATAATTGAATTACAGCCACAAACCAAGCATGATGTCTCATAAAGTTAATGACTTGATACGACTTTTGGGGTAAATTATACAACTTCTTGAATTGAATAGATATTAAAATCTTTGAAGTTGTTCTCCTTCAGTAGCATCTTGATGAAATTAATGTTGTCATCGATTTATCCTCAACATCTTCAGAAACATTTATTAGCTTTGACCATTTAAAAGTCGATTCTAATTCTTTCCTAAAGGAAACAAAATCAATAGAAAAATACAGTTGACCCTATTGCCACTTAATGAAGCAATTTCTGACAACTCACACAAATTCCGATCACAAAAGCATATCATGCTCAGATAAACATAGCCAATCTCAATACTAATCATGTGATTTTAGATTTATTTTGTGTGCAAAATATACACGCTACAGACTGTAATAAAATTACCTGCAGCATTATTCGTCATGTACGGTCCGTTATCATACGACTTGTGCATATCATCTTCTCCACAACAACCGAAGCAACTCATGATTGATTTCCTCTACTCGCAATTCTGCACAATTTACAACTTCACCTTAAGATAATATAACTTATTGACAAGGTCCAGCCACACAATCCTTAATTTTGATAGAAGACACTTGTACTGCTTGTGTAATACCCTATTGGTATATCCCTTGAGTTACTCTAATAACTATACTAGAAAGCAAATAAAATAAAGAAACAGGCCTGCAAACATCTATATTATATACCATCAAATATCACACATACCTTTAAATCATCAATCAAGACACCACATATTACAAAAAATATAGTTAAACAATCTTCAAAACTATAAATTTCAAACCTTATTTTCAAAATTCACAAAAACCAATTAAAAGGTTTGAAAAAATCAACAAAAAAACACAGTTGACTAAAAAATACAAAATTGACTTGATCTACTTACAAACAACAACAGATCAATAATCAAAAACACACCCACATCAAGAAATATCACAATCTTTATAACCAACTACACACAAGACAATTCTAAGATCTAATAACAAAAGGGTATCATCAAAACTATATAAAGATTGCAAATTCTTCAATAAAACTTACAAAAGATTATGATTTGTTTGAAGTTGGGATGAATCAAAAAAAGGGTTTGTGTTGCTTGAAAAAATGAAGAGTAAAAAAGGGAACTTTTATTTATTTATTTATTTTTGTAAGTAAAGAAAGTGAAGACAGTGCTGTGTTTATGTGTTAATGTGTCGTGTGCCTTTGATAAATGGTTTGGCTAAAATGCGCGATGAATGAGTATACCGCGTAGGTTAGAAAAAGGCATGCAATTTGCCAAATGGTCAAATGGGGAAAATATCACACGCTATAAAAAGTCGTTGAATAACTAGAAAAAATCAACTTGTCAAAGAACCATAAATACAGTCAAAATGTACTTACTAGTACTATTTCTTTTTTCTTTTCTTTTTTACTAGTATCACATAATTATATAGGATAAAGTTATACTCTTAAGTTTCAAAAATAATTGTCCATCCAAAAAAATACATTTAAAAAATACATAACTTAAAAAAAATCCGACCTTTTGTATAATGACACTTTTATGCTTAATTTGTTAGGGTGCGTTTGGTTTGTAACGGATTAGAATGAGGTTTGGGTTTAGTAAAAGTTTGAAAAAAACACATGATTAATGTTGTTTGTTTTGAAAGTTTAGTTAAATATTAAAAAGGGTTTTTCTAGTTGTACTTTTATGTGGATCCTCGTATACTATTTCGTAGGTCCTTATATGCTTATGGTGTGTTTAACTTGTGCCTTAAAGGCACAAGTTAGAAAAACCCTATTAAAAAATATGGATATATGGATAGTAATTTTTAGATTCAAATTATAATTGAAATTTACATTAGAAGAAAAAAAATTAAAAAATACATATATTGAAAATCGTGAAAGAAATTAAGAGGGTTAAAATGTATTGTTGAGAAAGGAGGAGTAAATGTCATCAATTACTAAGACAGAATGTACAACATTTTTGTTTTCCATGTTCTTTATTCTTCATTTCTTTATTAAATATCATCAATTAAACAATACAAATAATAAAACTAAAAGTATAACATGTTTTTGTTGGTGATGTGTTCGTAAATCAATAGTTATACAGTCGGGAATTACGTGAGCTTATCGGGGCACACACGTATACATTTAGAGAGCACTTATTAAATATAATTAATATGTTTAATGTATACTATTAATTATAATTAATATAATCCACGAAATAAACATAACGGTCGTTAGTCCGTTAGTGTAACGGTTAACGGTCGTTAAGTCTGAAAATTGGCTTGATTTGAACATGTTAATTTTACAAGGACCAAAAGCAAAATAGGGGCCCATTTATGCCCATGTTGGCCGGCCATACCCATTAGGGTAGAAGGAGGATTGCTTTTTCCTGTTAGGTATTTAGTATAAAAGGAGGCTCAGGTCTTCATTTATACACACATCTCATAAGATCAAAGCATTCTTTGATTTCTCTCTTGCTCTCTCTAGTACAACACCTCTTGTTTAGGGAGTTGGAATATTTTCTTCTCGACGACTAGCATTCGTGTTAAGGTCGTAGCTCGTGGGTTAAGCACTAGCATCCTAACGCTCTCGTTGGACGTGTAGTGTGTGTTTCGTTAGAGATCAACTCATTATAGTTGATTAGGGTTTCGTGGTGGTACGAGATCCATTGAAGTGTTCGTGATCAAGATCAAGACTTGGTGGTTATCTATTTTTTAATAGATTCGAGGTTAGTATTATTATGTGTTTTAATTCATAACATTAAATATAGATTCATCCGCTGCGTACTCGTGGTATTGATGGTTTAATCAATATGAATTCCCTAAAGAGGCATCACGACCCATCTCGTTTGGTGTTATGGGTTACACATAGAGTCGCTTGCTACGCTAATTAAACACATATATTAATTGTTGTGACAATAACATGCATTATTGTCATTTAATTAAACATTGATCTTGTTTAATATTAATGGTTAATAAAAGAGGTTAGGAAAAATTAAAAGGATGTTGTAATATGGATTCTTTTTTTTCTTTTTCCGATCTTAAGGCTTACTCGGTCATGATCTATGACGTCTGTAGTCCACTTGGTACATAACTCGAAAACCTTGTGGGAGCCTTAGATTCTCCAATTGGGAAAGACTCATTCTTGAGTTTTGGAGCATTACTTGTTTTACTGCTTTCCACTAGAGTCTGTCTTCACCTCTACCCCTTCTTTTGTATGTTTTAATTGCTTATATGTTTTATTCCTTGTGACTTGTTTACATATATGCTTTTGATTTTGGAAATAAAAACAGACTAATTACTTATATCGAAACTTGTTTTTAATTAAATTGTGGGTTCCATCAAGCTATTGAGGGTGTGGATCATTACTCGAAGCTACCAAGATATAGCTTGCTGGATATCGTGAGATTTTATTACTGTCTGTTAATATACACACTTAATTCCTTGTGACCAGTTATGTGTTATGTGTAAAACTTGTTTTTTACACTTAAACGGACTATAAACTATCGAAATTTGATTTGATTAAATCATTGGTTCGATCATGCTATTGAGGGTGTGGATCATTACTCGAAACTACCATGATATGGCATGATGGATATCGTTTGATTTAATAAACTTTAACTATAAGATACCTAAAGTTTTGTGCTCTTATTAATGATTGTTGGAATCACTCCTAAACCTTAATCAAGTGTTAGTGATTCATATGTAATAGTTAGCTTTATTATGGCCTTTATGTTTGTTATTAGCCTTAAGCTTATGTAGAAGGCCCATGAGCTTAGGCCCATGTCCATTAAGGAAAGGAAGGGAGTAGGAGTGTTGCCCTAGCTCCCCTTCCTATAAATACCTTGTAATAACCTTTCATAGTTTCTCATTCACTCTCTACGCCTAACCTTTCATAGTTTCATACGTGCGTGTGTGTTGTTCAACCGACCTCTATCTCTTCTCTATTTCTTTCATTGATGCTTGTGTTGTAAACTTAGTGACCTAACAGTGGTATCAATCGCCTACTAGTTGGGTGAACGTATTGTTCTTGAAGTGGGTTTTGGTCCTACGCGTAGAACATACGGTTCGGTGTTGATACTTTGGTTCGCTTAAAAACGTATTTTTTACACTTTTTAATCCAAGATTCTTGTACTTTCAACGTTTTAAGGTGTTAAAATAACTGTTTTTGGCAAAAAGTTTCAAACTTTACGCGTGGATCATTGTTTTTGAGCTTGGTTTTTGTCGAGGTACTCGTTCTACGCATAACAGTTTTAGACGCTTTGGATCATCAAGTTTCACACTTTTGTGTTATTTTGGTGATATTGAAGCTATTTCATCACAAAAATCTGGTTTAGAAACATCTTTGGTCAAAAGTCATTTTTACGAGTAAGTCTACGCGTATCAAAACCCTAAACTTACGCAGTAACTTATTCCTTGGTTTGATCTTGGTTTAGTGGTTTACTCCGTGTTTTCTTGCTTGGATAAGCTCGAAAATCGTCAATTTGGATATCTTTTGCACCGTGATAGTGTAAAGATCATTTGGGCAAAACCAGTAAATTACGCATAAGCATAAGCTTACGCTTAGAAACTTCTACGCATAAGATTTATCTTACGCCTAAGCTTTGTCTTACGATAAGGTAATCCCACGCCTAAGTTTTCTACGCCTAACTTCTTGTTTTACGCATAACTTTAGTGTTTTTCCTTCCTTACGCAGTAAGCTAAACCTCACGCAGTAACTCTTGTCATTACGCGTAACTTTGGTGTTTTTACGCATAAGTGCTACTTGGTTTATTGTGATTTCTACGCCTAAGGATACTTCATCAACAACAGTTCATTCGACTACAAAGATCCATTTTATAACACAAGTGTTTCAACATGTCACAACCACCATACTCTAACTATTTCCCTTACACTTATACTCAACGTCAACAACAATTAATTCCACAACATCAAAAATGGAATCAACAACAAGCAATTTATCAGCAACAATTTAATCAACAACATACTCCACAACTTGCTGCAATTCCACAACCTCAAATGGTTCAACCACCACCAAGTCTTCAAGTATAACCCTACACAAACTAATTCAATCAACATCCATCAAGGAACACTATGAAGGAACCAACTTGGTTTGCAAAGATGTGTGAATCTTTAAGCAGCCAACAATCAATTCATGAGGCTGGATCATTTGATAGACCTCCAATGCTCACTCCAGAAACTACGATCAATGGGTGATTAGGTTCTTTAGGTTTTGTGATCCAAGAAGCCACATGGAAAGTTCTTAAAGAAGGTTATCTTGGAAGGTCCATTTCGGATGCCTCTTGTCATTGTGCCGGAGATCCAAATGCTAATCCACCAAGAGATGAACAATCAAACATTGCTATCATTGCAGACACTGAATGCGTAAGAACTTCTACACTATGAAGTCGATGAGCTTGAAATGCAATATATCCTTTTAGGATTACCAAACCCAATTCTTCAAGTGTTGATGCTCAAAAGATCGCAAAGGCAATGGGAACACATTCATCTACTTATGGAAGGATGCGACTCAATCGGGAGGATATGGAATCCAAAATTTACTTAGCTTATGAACACTTCTTGATTGAACACGAGAGACACTAGAGTCTTATCATCATCGATTCTCGACATCATAAATGATTTGGATAAACACAACACCATCATGCCAAGAATTGCGTTAATACTAAGTTCCTAAGTTGTCTTGGTCCCGAATGGGAGAAGTATGTCATTTTCTCCTCAAGCGAAGAACATGCATCATTCTACATACGGATTGTTGTACGATTACTTGAAGCCTCATGAAAAGGAAGTTGATAGGAAAGGATTCTCGTGCTCAAATTGCGTCACGATCACATCAGGAAAATCAACAACTTGCTTTGTATGCTCAAAGCAGTTATTCTCCTCAACCAAAGAACTCAACCAATCGCTACAATCACACCACATGATCAATCACAAGAAACTCAACAAACTCAATTGGTTCTCTACAACAACAACAATGATTAGGCACTTTATGGTCAAGCTAATGAGGAATCCGATCCGTTCAAGCATTGCAACAAGGATTTGTTATGATTGCTAATGCTTTTGGCGTTATACCAACAAATCCAACAATCGTATTCGTTCCTCATCTAACACAAGGAATCAAGTTGTTGTGAACAATGGACGAGTTGAAGTTCGTAATCGTGGTTATGGACGCCGATGGGCGGTGGTCAAGGGTTTAATGCTATGGGTAGGAATAACAACAGAGCTCAAGTGGTGGAACAGGAAATGCTCGAGAATGGGTTGAATGGTCTTCGATGCTACAACCGCAATGAGAAGGACACTGGCTAATGCATGCCCAAAGCCGAGGACTAGGGGCGGTGCTTATCACAAAGAGGCTCTTCTTTTGGCTCTTAAGGATGAAGTGGTGGAACTCTCACGCATAAAGAACGAGTTTTATGGCGATCTGACTCGGATGATGATATAGAGGACTTGCGGCCAATCTTCTTGTTATGTTGATGGCTAATATGCATGAGTTACACATGAGTGACACAGCCCAACAGATGATCTTGATGGCTTGTCTCGGTGCCGAACAAACCATATTTATCTACGATCTAATATCTCCACCAACATCCGAATCGTGCAAGGCTCGTAATGTTCAAAACTCAAGAAAACGTGAAAAAGGTTTTGAAGCCTTTGCTAAATCTCATCAAAACGAAAAATATTTAGAGACGGATCGTGATCTAGCCGCTCGAAGAATGCTTTGTTGTGCGAAATAGAACAATCAAACATGAATATAAAAAGCAAATTAACGCCTCACCTTGGAAAATCAAAAGCTAAAATTCGAGTTGTTAACTTGTCAAAAACAGTTCTCTGATACAAAAAGCATTCAACGAAACGAATAGATGATCATCTTAAAGAAATTATCGACTTGCAAAACAAACTTAAAGAGTTTAAAATCATTGTTTACAAATATGGTGAGTCAAGAATGACTATTGAAAAGTTTACTTTAAAACCCAATCCAAATGGATATGGACCGAATCTTGCGATTACAAACCTAAGCTTTCAACCAAAGCATTCAAACCAAATCACAAGTTTCCGGTCACGAGAATATAAAATTGATAATTTCATTATGAGTGTTGTTGAATATCATCGTCAAGAGGAATTAGATGCGTAAGACGAGAGTCGATCCAAATTAAAAATGTTGTTTATAACAAACCTCATAATTATTCAAAAGCGGTCACTTTCACACACCAACGGATTCTTCTAACAAACCAAGGATTATCATAAAAGCGTCTCGAGTCTTCTTATGTTAATCCCAAACCGATTATGCACAAACTTATGGTCCTTTACCTTCCATCGTTGAAGTAAATTCAAAACACGAAAACCGCAAAATTCTTAGATATTTTGACCTTTTCATGGTGACCTCAAAACTTTACAACATGAGATAAAATATCATTCGAAATCAAAGTTCAACATTTTCAATCGCCTCTGCGCGAGAACAAAGAGACATTTTCGAAAAATCTTTTACCAAATGTTAAAATTTGAAAAATTGTGCATTGTCTTGGGAACAGGACTTTCATAAGGAACTTGGATTGATGAAGGTCATTTTCGAGAAAAGAAACATCTATTTCTAATACTAAATGTAAAAGAAAATGTTGAGAAAAGATGTTGATCGACTCTTGGAAGATGTTATCCGTCTTGATATCCATAATGTTGTGTTATTCAATTCTTTGTCATATGCATCCGATTATATCTCTCACGACATCGTTGATTCTGTGGTAATCTGTTGAGAAATCGATAATGTGCATCGATCGAGTCTTTAAAAGTCGAAAATGACGATTGATTAACGTGCTTTTGAAATGCAAAACGTCGTCTTCAATGGTGTCAAAAGATTGTCAAAATCGTGAACTTGCTTTGCAAAACAAAATCAACCAGTTGCAATCCAAAACGTTTAATCCAAAATTTGAGCAATCGGATGATCAAAACGTGTCTTTGAAATGTCAAATCTCAAAATATGAACAAGAACTTGTAAAAGTTAAACAGAATATGGTGTCATATTTGATTTACTTAAAAGACTCGTGATGAAGCATCAAACGAGCTTGATCATTTTCTTGCACACACTAAGGAAGTCAAGAATTTTTCGGAAATCTTCGCTCGAAAATCAAGAATTGGTGCACACTATCTTTAAGTTAAGAGAAATGTTAGGAAAGTATGAACAACTTCCGCCTACCGTGATTAAGAGAATAGCACCAGTAACACTTAGTAATCGTGAACCTAGAATCCCTACTGCCAAATCACAAGTTGCTAACGTGCTTCCTTCTACTGAAACAGGAATAGTTGCCTCTTTTCCAAACGTCCGCACTTCACAGCCTAGGAGCAATACAAGGAAGAATAGGAAGTTGCAACATAAGAAAAGAACAATAAAGATTGCTGAAGTAGAAGAACACCCTAGGACTATGAATAAGACTCACGTTGCTTCCACTATAGATATTGCATCTGGAAAATGTAATAGAAATAGCGATGTAACGAATGCTAAACCTTTAAGTACTTTTGATATTCAGTCTGATGCATCTTGTGCTATTTGTCGTAAAAGTATGAATTCTGATTGTCATGACAAATGTGTTGCTAAAGCTATCATCTCTCGTTTAAGGAATCCTAAGAATCGGAATACCTCTAGGCCCACTAATCATTCTAAGTTTGTGCTTGGTAGACCACCCTCTTTAGATTCTAAGAAACACATTGCTGTCCCTGTAGCTCCAGTTTCATCTCCAAAGAATGTAGTACCACCTAGTGCATTCACTAAGACTAAAGCAAATACTAGTTGGAGATGGCAGAAATGGATATATAACACACTAGGATTTAAATGGATGCCTAAAGTTATTGATGTGTATGTCTACTATAATCGCTCAGGAACCTCTAACATTTCGGGTTCCACATCTACTTCTATTCCATCCGTGTCGTCTGTGTAATGCAGGTGATATGATCATTCTCTGATTGTTGATAGCGGATGTTCCCGACACATGACAGCAATCTTAAACTGTTATCAAACTTTATTGCAAAGTTCATTGGCACCGTCGATTCGGAATGATCACTGCGACTATCATGGGCTACGGAGACTATATCAATGGGAACATCGAAATTAGCGGTGGTTTATTATGTGGAAGGCCTCGGTCACAACTGCTTTCGATGAGGTCGGTTATGTGATGGAGATTTGGAGGTTGCTTTCAGGAGAAATCTTGTTTCATTCGTGATCTACAAGGGAACGACCTTATGTCCGGCTCGCGTAATTCAAGTCTTTACACTATCTCTATGCAAGACATGGTTGCTTCATCTCCCATCCGCTTACTTTCAAAGGCAACATCAACAAAATCCTCGCTATGGCACTATCGCTCTCACATTTAAACTTTCAAACTATAACCAATCTTGCTCGACACAAACTAGTTGAAGGACTCCCACGATTCCGGTATTCTAAAGATCACCTTTGCTCACATGAACAAGGGAAAAGCACTCGTGCTCATTTTCCTTCAAAGGTGGAACACGACTCAAAGATGTGCTTCATCTTCTTCACATGGATTTGTGTGGCCCCGCGCATGCAAACGATTAATGGCAAACGCTACATCTTGGTAATTGTTGATGACTACTCACGATGGACTTGGGTCTACTTTCTTCAAGTAAAGATCAAGCTCCACAAATGATCATCACCTTCTCACGAAAAAACAAGTTCACTCAAACACCGACAAATCGGACAAAGGAACCGAATTTGTTAACCAAACTCTTCGTGATTTTTATGAGAAAGTGGAATTCAAAGATCGACATCTATTGCACGTACACCGAACAAAACGGAGTTGTTGAAAGACGAAACCGAACGTTAGTGGAAGCGCAAGAACAATGTTAATCAATGCTAAACTCCCAGATTACTTATGGGCGTGTCGATTCATCGCATGCTATACTCAAACCGTTCTATGATTACAAACGCCACAACAAAACACCTTTAGAGCTTGTCCACAACAGAAAACCGAATCTCAAACACTTTCATGTATTTAGATCTCTTTGCTATCCGAATAATGATCGTGATGACTTTGGAAAGCTCAAAGCCAAAGTCGACATTGAGTCTTTATTGGATATTGTGATAATTCTAAAGGTTTCGAATACGGAATCGTCGAACAAAGGAGGTTATGGAAATGATTCATGCTCCTTTTGATGAACTTACGGAAATGGCTTCGAGTATAATGACTTGGAACCCGGTCACAACCGCTTAAACTTCCTCAACCCCATCATCACCGAACAAAGCCTCTAGCTCACTCACAACAAATGGAAAGACTATTTGCTCCTCCTGCGTTCGGTGGACGATATTGATGAACGTGCTCGTGTGTATCTGCATTGTTTCACGCTCAACCGATACTACTCTTATACCGATACACTGCTACAACAACTACGGTTGACGAAGCACCACCAGTTGACTCCAACACAACAGCTTGAACAAACCGCTTCCAACAATGATGAACCGGTGATGATATTCTTAATGAAGTACCCCACCGCAGATTTTGATCCAAATGCATTTTTAACCCGTTTGCTAATGAGGCGCCGCACCGGATGTCGCGAATCTTCAACAAGCCATTTGAATCCTCAAAATCGCACAATGTATACCAACATCAACCTCTACACATCGATGGACAAAAGACCATCCTACGGAAAATATTATTGGCAACCCGAATCAACGGTCGTTACGAGACAACGTCTTCACTCGGATGGTGAACATTGCATTTATGC
Source organism: Chrysanthemum lavandulifolium (assembly GCA_022545495.1). Taxonomy (NCBI): domain Eukaryota; kingdom Viridiplantae; phylum Streptophyta; class Magnoliopsida; order Asterales; family Asteraceae; genus Chrysanthemum; species Chrysanthemum lavandulifolium. The sequence continues at coordinate 108,900,126 of CM040242.1, read as the reverse complement.
ACTCACCGTCCGCTAACTGAGCCTAAAAACATTAAAGACGCAATGACAAAAGACAAATGGATTGAATCCATGCAAGAAGAACTCAACCAATTCAAACGTCTTGAAGTATGGAACGGTTGAAAGACCAACAGGGTCTACGTCATTGGTCTCAAATGGATTTGGAAGAACAAATTGATGTCAAGGAACGTAATCAAACAAGTCACGTCGGTGGCTAAGGGTTATCAACAGGAAGAGGTATTGATTTTGAAGAATCATTTGCTCCGGTTGCTCGCCTTGAGGTCGTTCGGATATTTCTCGCGTTCGCGGCTCATATGAATATGACGGTCTTTCAAATGGATGTCAAACTGCGTTTCTCAATGGACAACTTAAAGAAACGGTTTATGTCACCAACCGAAGGATTCGTTGATCCCGAGTTCCCGAACCATGTCTACAAACCGAACAAAGCTCAGTATGGTCTCAAACAAGCTCCTCGAGCATGGTACGATAAGCTATCATCTTTCCTCATTGCCAATAATTTCACCAAAGGTTCGGTCGACCCTACTCTTTTATACAATATCACGGGCACATATCTTAATTGTTCAAATTTACGTGGATGACATCATTTTGGGTCTACACATAAAAAGTACTCAATCGCTTTTGCAAAACTAATGAAGAAAAATTTTAAAATGTCCATGATGGGTGAACTTACGTTCTTTCTAGGACTACAAGTTCATCAATCACCCCGTGGTATTTTCTTGAGTCACCCAAATATGCCCTTGAATTGTTAAACAAATTTGGAATGAAAACCTGCGTGACACTTATGCCACACCAATGACTCATACCAAGAAGCTAGAGACCGATTTACATGGAAACTAGTGGACCCTATAAAATACCAAGTATTATTGGGTCTCTCATGTATCTAACGACTAGAGACTGATATTGTCTTTGCCGCTTATCTATGCTCCCGCTATCATCGAGACCAACCGAAACCCACCTCTACGAGGCTATAAGAATCCTCCGATATATCAAGGAACCATTAACTTGGGATCCGTATCCGAAGGATTCGGTTTTGAACTAATCGCTTTTCGAGATGTCGATCACGCAGATGTTTAGATTCACGAAAAAGTACTTCAAGCGCACTACAATTTCTTGGTGATAAACCGTGTCTTGGCAATCGAAGAAGCGAGGATTATACATCATCGTCATCAACCGGCAGTAATATGTAGCCATGTCGCGTGTTGTGCACAAGTCATCCGGGCGAGAACACAACTCAAAGACTATGGTTACGATTTGATGAATCCCGATGTATTGCGACAATCGGAGTGCCATTGCGATCTCGCAACTCGGTTCAAAGACTCAAATCAAAGCACATCGATCTTCGCTATCATTTCATCAAGGACCACGTGGAGCAGTGCAGTTGAATTATACTTTGTGGGTGCTGAATACCAATTGGCAGATCTACTCACCAAAGCCTTGCCTCCCGCTAGGTTTAATGAGTTGGTCCACCGGATTGGTATGCGGTGTTTGACTCAAGAGGAACTGGATGAACTCTTAAAACAATCTTAAAAACCAGTCAAACACCAAAATCTCTTTTGTAAATATTTTTCAAAAACAAAATACAAAAATATAAAACCTGATAAAACAACAAAAATATTCTTCTATCTATTTTTCTTTCAACATGGCAAGTATATTTCTTCCGTCAACACTCTAATCTTTCAAAATTCAGTATTTTTCCGATCAAGTGTTGAGGGGGAGAAAATAAATTCTTAACTGTTTCAAAATATCTGTGTACTTGCATGTTATACTATCCCGGTTGTTTCTTTAAATGGTGGTCACATTTCTGGTTCATTGACACTCCTCGGACCAAAAAATTATAACATTTCTTTATTTCTTAAGTCGAGGGGGAGTGTCTTCAAAGTTCTTTCTTAAAATCTTTCGTTTGGTAACCAAAATGGAAGTTAAAAGGCTTTGGATGAAAATGGCAAAGGTGGAGGGACTAAACCATCAAAAGCTTAAAGTATTTTCTAATATACTCTCCACCTAACTTTCACTTCACATTTATTACACACAACTAACTAGTCCTACGCCTAAAATTGAACCGGCTAATCCGAAGTTTCGATCATCAATCTGTAAGTGTTTCTGTGTTTATAACAAGTTTTTAAACAATGGTTTTGAATTTTTCATAAATCCAACGGTTAAATCTTGAGATATTGTGATTTTTGTGGTCTACGCGTAAGTGTAAGAACACATAATCGTGTTTGAGTGTTTTTGGTTAAAATGGTTAGGTCAAAACGTGTATTCATCAATATGAGTCCATTTTATCATCAATACACATCCGTAAACTGAATTGAATGTTTCTTGAAATTAGGGTTTATGCGTGGGTTTGGGTGTTTTCAAATGAGAGTGTTTTTGGTTATAAAGATTGTTGTATGAAGTTGTTTTGATGATGAATTGAACTTATCCATAGCTAGAACTTGCACGGATACACCAAATAATGAATTAGGAATTAGGGTTTAATGTTCTTGAGATTTGGGTACTTTTGATTCATCGCGAATTTGGTGTTAAAACTTGGTCATTACACTCACATAACATCTTAGACTTACGAGAAAAAGTTTGGTGCAATTTCCATGGCTAGATTTCTTATGCGTAATCTTTGAAACTAGGGTTTAAGTTCTACGATAAGGTTTTCTACGTAAACTTTTGAGAAGTATTCATGCCATGATCCATTATATAATGAATGTTTGTGTTAAAATTGATGTTATGAGGATTTTATTTCAGGTTTGCTACACGTAAAAATCAGAATCAAGGTTACTAGCAAACTATGCATAAGGATCACCTTACGCGTAGCATGTTATGCGTAAGAGTAATCTTACGCGTAAGGTTCTACATATGGGACTACGCGTATCCTGTGAAGGATATGCGTAAACAGTGACCTCTATGCATAAGGTCTACTCTTACGAGTAAGCCTTACGCGTAAGGTTTTATATACGCCACGCCGTAAGCTTTACGCATAAGGTCCCTTTTCCCACGCTGTAATATTTCTTACGCGTAAGTAAGGATCCTACGTATAAGCTTGCGCTCACGCGATACTTCTCCGCTTACGCATAAACTACCATTTCTACGCCTAAGCCTTGATCAAACCTTCATTATGAATTGTTACGCGTGCAAACTTGTAAATAAATAAATCATAACGTCACGAAACCAATAATGTCACTAATAAGCTTAAACGTTTAATATGTTGTGTTAAATAAGTGATAACATAAACTTTAAAACTTAAAGTTAACTAACTCACGAAACTTATCACGACGTCATTGGACTATTGAACAAACAAGTGACTTTGGACTCGTAACAATCATTGACATTGCATATTCAATAATTAGACACTAACCATCTGTTGACTAACATAATGTCTTTCGATATGTTGGTTCTTTTGGCTAATGTTATTTCAGATCACGACATGGCCGCTCAAATGAATGTGGATGCACCAAATGTTCTCACCATTGCTGATATCTTCCCAACTGGCTATCCAATGAAGATTGGAAAGAACAACCTTCGTGTTGACTTTGTGACCCTCACCGCTCGAATCTTCTTGCTTGATTCTTCGTGGATATTTCGAAGAATCATACTTATCGAACATGCTCTCCCATTCTCCATCGTTCACGAGATCTACATCCAACAGTTCTGGACTACAATGCAAAAGATCAAAGGACAGAATGCTGTGACTGTGACTCTCAACCACAAGCAAGTCACCATCACACCTGGATATTTAAGAGCTGTACTCCTCATTCCCGAATTCGTACCAACTGAATACTCTGCTGCACCAACTGAAGAGACCGTTCTGCAATTTTTGCTTGATATTGGGTATGACGAAGCTTCAGGAGTTATCACTAAGCATTCCCCTGTGGATCTTAAAAACATTCCTCAGCCTTGGAGAACCCTTTATATCATCATCACAAAATCTATTTCTGGTCGTGACAGTGGCTATGAGCATCCTAAGCTCGTGGAACTGCAGATCTTTTGGGCTCTGATCAACATGAAGCATATCGAAGTTGAAGCTCTGATATGGGATGACATGATGACATTCCTCAAAAAGCTTGGCTCAAAGATTCCTTATATCGATATACAAAGCTGTTGATCCAAAGAGCACTTGGATACAACCCCGATATCCCCAAAAGAATCAATGACCCCGACAATCTTGACGTGTTGTCCGAACCTACTCTAACAATCGATTTAAGGAGTCAACTACTAAGAAACAAGGTGTTGTGTTGCGGATCTCCTTCTTCGGATGAATTCAAACAACTTTACTCTTATAAAAGATATTTGGTTGTTTGGAAGAGAACAAAGTTGGCTTTCTTGATGAAAATCTTCCGTACGCCTACAAGAGAAAACCGAGAAGAGTGCAATAAATGTGGACGAAGCAAGATACGAGAGTCGAAGAAGTTCCCAAGAGGAATCCTCCACGTAAAGGATTGTTCCTCTAAGAAGCTGTTCCATTCCCATACCAAAGCCCGAACCGCCAAGAAAGCTAGTGGATGAAAGCTCAAGATACACAATCGACAAAGAGGTCTTCTACTCAATCAATGCAATCAAGCACCTCCTTTAAGCAAAACCTCCGAACCGTTGTCCAAGGAAAAGGAAGACTCAGGTTATTGAGCTCAAGATGAAAGCTCGGAAGAAAAGCACATATGGAGATAGCCCTGGAGAAGATACAACATCAAAGATAAAGAAGTCCACCCGTGCAAGCAATAATACCGCATAAAAGAGAGTGAAGAAGTACAAAATCATTAGGCTAAAACGAACCAAGAATATGTTATAACGGCCAACACGTTGTAAAAGAATTTGCTAAGGACCTCAAATGGCAAAACCTGCCCGGAGGAAGACTCAAGAATTGAACACGCATAAAAGAGTTGGATAACATACGGGAAGAATCAAAAAAGGCTCGTTGTAGAGAGGAGGAGAAGAAAGAATTTGCTAAGGCGGTTAATCAACCAAACTCGTTAATCAACCCGATAAAGAAGGGATCCGTGCCACCACTTTGGAGCAACAACAAACGCGCGTGGAAGATACTATTGAGTATGACTTTGAGGAACCGCAAAGGAAAAGTCCGAAAAAGAGAAAGAGGTTGATCATGACAAAGCGATGAAGAGGCCGGACTAGGTCGATGAAAAGACAAATGCGGAAATGATGAAGAAACCGATTCGATAACCTTCTTCAGATAGGACGTTCTAAGGAGAAACTTGACACAGTCTCTCATATCTCCTCCTCTTGATTCATCATCTCATTCTTCACCACCACCATCAAAAGAACAACGGATCCACATCCAAATCGGTGAAGAAGCCAAGCGCCTCTTGGATTTCTCAAGCTAAAACTCGAATCGTTAAAGTCGTCAAACAAGTTAGAAAGAAAGACATGCTTTAGAAGAAGATGGATTTTCTCACGGACATACAATATCTTCATGATGAGAATGACAAGATGCAAGTTGAAAGGGAATACGTCCGTAAGTACATGAAGCGTGATCTTCGCGGGAAATGAACGAGATGATAAAGGTTACACTCACAAGTACCTTACGGACATCGTTCACGGAATTACAAAGGAGTTATTCACCAAACAACTCTATCCGAATCTACTTACATCCGCCAAGCAAACTATGAAATCAACTCCAATGCATGTGAACATCAATCCAGCTTGATCCCATAATCTTCTCGGATCTTTGAATTGGTTAACCGTTGGTAGCTCAAATGTCGAAACGATCTCGCAACATTTGCCTCCTACGAAGGTAAATTGTTTGAAGCATTGTTGGAATACCAACTAAAATCAGCATGCGAGAAGAAGTCGAAGGCCTAAGCGTCCACGCGACGATGAAGATAAGGATCGGGATAAGAATGACGAGCCTAAACGCACGAAGAAGTCTCGGTGAATCATCTTCTATGCAACCTCCACCCCAACGGACTCCAAAGACAACAAAGGTCTCCTCCTCGCTCTTCTACTAAAAACCTCGAGATTCTTCGAGTTACCACCCCATATTCGTAAAACCGGTGATCACTTTGAGTATACGGGTGGTGACGATGAGGAATTCCATGAGCCCCAACAACAACCCGCCTCTCCCGACAAAGTTAAGAAACCGTAATCTTCATCTAGGCCTAAGAAAAAGAAGAAAAAGGCGCCAATGACCGACGTCAGTATCATGGCTAGACGAAGATGACACGGATGAATTTGAATGGTTTTCTACACTTGTTGATTCCACTCCCTACCCATCCGAAGGTCAAGAGGTTACGTAATGTAGTACATTGGAGCATGCGAAACTTCGCAAGAAAAATTCCGTGTGAAGAAGATGACGAAATCCGAGTTGAAGCGAATCAAGAATGAAGCATTTCAACTTCTCAAAGACGACTCGGAAAGTGCTATTGAAGTTGAGTATCACCTTGATAATATAGCACGAGCCATGTCTAACAACATGGATTGGCTCAACCTGTAGCAAACATCGACTTCACCAAACGGGACAATCCTCCATATTACACCGATCGGTCTAAACCTCTACCAACAATTGGCCAACCAGATCACCTAGGATTCCATTCGATATTTCTTCAACAAAGACTTGGAATTTCTTTTACGGTGGCGATGGTCAAGGAAATCGCCACATCCACGACACTTCCGTTCCAAAGACCATATACTCTAACCGCATAGCCATCGAGGAAAGAGCTTACCACATGTTCTCCAACAAAGTGGAAGAATATGGCCGTGATGCAATGTATGGGATTCACCATTGGTCGGAACGCAAGAATCTACTACGTGTCGCCGGGTTCAAAGTCTCAACATGAAGTGTTCAAGACTAAGAGTATCGTTGCCATCAAACATGTTGATCTTTCGTCTAAATGGGACTACACTTTTCTCAAGAATATTGTGGTCAAAAGGCAAGACGAAAGGACTATGCATTCTCGAAGCGGACTTTGAGAATTTGTCTCAACGACATTGAAGACATGTACCTTGCCAAAGTACGAGGGACGCATGAGACAATTCTCGGTGAAGTGCAACGTGAATTCATCAAATCCTTGCTTATCTTCATCGGACGCATAGTCATCAAAGAACGTGTAGAAGATCTCCGACTTGCGGTTGAATCATATCATACCGTGTCAACTTCACTCCACCTCGCCTAGATCTTCCGGCATCAACCGACTTTCACAATACACACTCATCCGCCAACCATTGAGTGGTTTACCTTAGTGAAACACAACGCAATTGCTTGATGGCGTGTAGAGATCTTCACAAGTTTGGGGATCACACATTGAAGAAGGTTGGGGACGGATTGGCTTATAGGTTGAAGGATATTCATGAAGGAATTGGGTCACAAAAGCGATGGAATTCTAAGGAAAGGCGGGATGTCGGAGGATCATCGAAAGATTGATGAAAGGTTGTATCGGCGGGACGGTTTAGAACTACGGAGAGCTTTGTAGGTGGTCGTCACAGATTGCTCTTGCCGGCTATCAACGCCCGATCGCATTCTGGAAAAATTGATGGACTACACGGTACCCTTGAGGCGATTCTATTTCTTTTAATATTTTGGATGTGTGATTATATTATGTCAATGGCTTGTGCACACATAACGATGTACAACCCGTAATTGTCAAGAAAGGACCATGTGGTACGCTTGATGCCACAATCCTTATAAAAGGAGCGAAAGCTTCTTAATTTTGAGTAAACCTTATCAAACCTTTCATTTTCAAAGGTTTTACTCAAAAGAACAAGTACTTCCTTATGATTTTCAAAACCTCAACCGTTTATATCACTTGTTGAGGGGGTATTTGACTTAAAACTTTGTTTACCAAAATGTTCTTTGTGTCACTCTTCCCATGACACTCGAAATAGTCATATTTATTCTCAACTTTTCAAAATAACATTTTATATGCCATTTTTGAGGGAGAAAATTATGTGATAAGAAATATGTTGAGTAAATGCAAATGAATCTTTGTGCTATAGACTTAACCAACGAATTAACGATACTTAAGCGTTAGTAACTCGAAAAGACTTGTCCGGACGGGTAATCATTTCAAGCTAGTTCGCTAGTGATTTAAGCGTGTCTCGCAAAGGACTTGTCCGAGTAGAATGTACCATTCGAGAAACTCTTGGTAGACATGAACTCGACGGGTTTGACAACCTTTCGAGGTTTGTCTACACCTTCAAGGTAGTTATTAGAGCTAGTTGTCACCTAAAAGGCGACAATGTAACTCTTTAACTATGCAACGAACCGTGTCTCATGGGGATTGTCTATCTTGAGTTGATCAATTCAAAAGTGCGCTCTTTCCTCACTGTAGATTTCGTTAAAACTCTTAAGCACATGTGGGGAGAATTTATGCATAATATTTATCTCTCAGCGGTGGTACTAAAATGTTTTCATTCACAAACACTTTGAGAGATTTTCATGAAAATGGTTTTATGGCAACATAGGTTAGTCATGGAGTTATAAGGTGACTAAGGTTAGGAATAACCGTACTATGATCCGCTAGAGTCGGACGGATCTACCCAAGGACACCACTAATAGTTAGAATTTAGAAGTCCTTGGGTATGATTGTAAAAGGAGAAAATCGAGAATCGGAGAAAGAAGGAGTTGAAGAATCAAAAGAAATGCAATGAAAAGGGTAAAAGAAATAGCCCTCAGATTATTCAACTTAGGCGGACAACAGGGTTCAATTCATATGCTCTTGGTTGTCACTTGATGACACCGTATTGAAGATTAAAAGTCGTCATGGACCCGATGGCGCATGCACTAAACCTTCTTAGCCACTCAAGTTTCTCCCAATGAAGCTTGTTTCATTCTCGGGAACCCTACATAATCTATCGGCTTTCTCTTAGATTGCGATATTGAAGAAGGAGACTCTCTCCTAGTCTCCGCCAGAAAACCAAAATGCACTATTGAGTCTAGAGCCACGAGATTCATCAAAAGATCTCTTAGGTACACTTGACATTTCATCACTTGATGTTCAACAATAAGAACATCGGTGGTGCGTTATCGAGTCCTTCACGAGATCTTAGCAATCATCGAGAACATTTATGAGAGGTTCACATGTGATCCTCGGTGATTGAATGGAAACTCCTGCCGTGGTCAACATCAAACACCGACAAGCAGTCGCCGGTAACTCCCGTGGATTACGCTTAGTATGTCTCAAAGCGGTCTGATCGTGAGGTGATGCTTGATTGTACCTCAATGACTCATCCGAACTATAGGTGTGCCGGTACATCGCGTTATCTCACTTGTGGGACTCCAGTTCAGGAGCGGCTTTTGTAAGAATTAGAGTTGTGTTTCCACACTATGTGTTAACACTCAAGTTCCAACTTGTAAGTGCGGAATCCGCTTATTACTAACCGTTTAATGTTTTCTTCTTATGGAAGCTACGGGCGGAATGATCATGCGATTCTTCACATGCTCATGCCAACATCATCACTAATGGAAGTTCTATCTATGACAACACAAAGTCGAATGATTCTTCGTCAAATCAAAGAATCTACAAAGTTTAAAGACTTAACGAACTTCATCAAGATTGAAATCCAACGTTAAAGAGCGTGTGAGCATGTTGAAGAATGACGTGAGACACCTTTGGAGCGGAAAGCGTCGACTGAGGCGAGACTTGATCACGAACTACAACATACTATCACTTTCATCACAAAGAACAAAGAACAAAGATAAATATGACGCCAAAGCGTAACTGTTCAAAGAAGACAATTTCTTTACTTTGGGAGATTGTTCGAATCAAGGCAATTCTTCTCACAAGAAAGAAGAATGTCGGAAGGCGCCAAAGCTACTATTACACCAACGCCTTCACCGTTTATAATTTTCATCACCAACACTTAGGGGAGATTGTTGGAATCACTCCTAAACCTTAATCAGTGTTAGTGATTCATATATAATAGTTAGCTTTATTATGGCCTTTATGTTTGTTATTAGCCTTAAGCTTATGTAGAAGGCCCATGAGCTTAGGCCCATGTCCATGAAATCTTCGCTCGAAAATCAAGAATTGGTGCACACTATCTTTAAGTTAAGAGAAATGTTAGGAAAGTATGAACAACTTCCGCCTACCGTGATTAAGAGAATAGCACCAAGAACACTTAGTAATCGTGAACCTAGAATCCCTACCGCCAAATCACAAGTTGCTAACGTGCTTCCTTCTATCGAAACAGAATAGTTGCCTCTTTTCCAAACGTCCGCACTTCACGACCTAGGAGCAATACAAGGAAGAATAGGAAGTTGCAACATAAGAAAAGAACAATAAAGATTGTCAAGAAGAACACCCTAGGACTATGAATAAGACTCACGTTGCTTCCACTATAGATATTGCATCCGAAAATGTAATAGAAATAGCGATGTAACGAATGCTAAACCTTAAGTACTTTTGATATTGGTCGATGCATCTTGTGCTATTTGTCGTAAAAGTATGAATTCGATTGTCATGACAAATGTGTTGCTAAAGCTATCATCTCTCGTTTAAGGAATCCTAAGAATCGGAATACCTCTAGGCCCACTAATCATTCTAAGTTTGTGCTTGGTAGACCACCCTCTTTAGATTCCAAAAACACATTCTTTGTCCCGTAGCTCAGTTTCATCTCCAAAGAATGTAGTACCACCTAGTGCATTCACTAAGACTAAAGCAAATACTAGTTGGAGATGGCGAAATGGATATATAACACTAGGATTTAAATGGATGCCTAAAGTTATTGATGTGTATGTCTACTATAAGCGCTCAGGAACCTCTAACATTTCGGGTTCACATCTACTCTATTCCATACGTGTAAATGCGGTAATGCAGTGATATGATCATTCTCTGGATTGTTGATAGCGGATGTTCCGGACACATGACGAGCAATCTTAAGCTGTTATCAAACTTTATTGCAAAGTTCATTGGCACCGTCGATTCGGGAATGATCAACGCACTATCATGGGCTACGGAGACTATATCAATGGGAACATCGAAATTAGCGGGGTTTATTATGTGGAAGGCCTCGGTACAACTGCTTTCGATGGAGTCGGTTATGTGATGGAGATTTGGAGGTTGCTTGTGGAGAAATCTTGTTTCATTCGTGATCTACAAGGAGCGACCTTATATCCGGCTCGCGTAATTCAAGTCTTTACACTATCTCTATGCAAGACATGGTTGCTTCATCTCCCATCCGCTTACTTTCAAAGGCAACATCAACAAAATCCACGCTATGGCACTATCGCTCTCACATTTAAACTTTCAAACTATAACCAATCTTGCTCGACACAAACTAGTTGAAGGACTCCCACGATTAGGTATTCTAAAGATCACCTTTGCTCGACATGAACAAGGGAAAAGCACTCGTGCTCATTTTCCTTCAAAGGTGGAACCGACTCTCGATGTGCTTCATCTTCTTCACATGGATTTGTGTGGCCCGATGCGCATGCAAGCGATTAATGGCAAACGCTACATCTTGGTAATTGTTGATGACTACTCACGATGGACTTGGGTCTACTTTCTTCAAGTAAAGATCAAGCTCCACAAATGATCATCACCTTCTCACGAAAAACAAGTTCGACTCAAACACCGTCCGACAAAGGAACCGAATTTGTTAACCAAACTCTTCGTGATTTTTATGAGAAAGTGGGAATTCAAAGATCGACATCTATTGCACGTACACACGAACAAAGCGGAGTTGTTGAAAGACGAAACCGAGCGTTAGTGGAAGCTGCAAGAACAATGTTAATCAATGCTAAACTCCCGGTTACTTATGGGCGTGTCGATCATCTGCATGCTATACTCAAACCGTTCTATGATTACAAAGCCACAACAAAACACCTTTAGAGCTTGTCCACAACAAAACCGAATCTCAAACACTTTCATGTATTTAGATCTCTTTGCTATCCGAATAATGATCGTGATGACTTTGGAAAGCTCAAAGCCAAAGTCGACATTGAGTCTTTATTGGATATTGTGATAATTCTAAAGGTTTCGAATACGGAATCGTCGAACAAAGGAGGTTATGGAAATGATTCATGCTCCTTTTGATGAACTTACGGAAATGGCTTCCGAGTATAACGACTTGGAACCCGGTCACAACCGCTTAAACTTCCTCAACCCCATCATCGGTGAACAAAGCCTCTAGCTCACTCGTCAACAAATGGAAAGACTATTTTCTCCTGCATTCGGTGGCGATATTGATGAACGATGCTCGGTGTATCTGCTTGCTTCGCCGCTCAACCCGATACTACTCTTATACGATACACTGCTACAACAACTACGGTTGTGAAGCACCACCAGTTGACTCCAACACAACAGCTTGAACAAACCGCTTCTAACAATGATGAACCGGTGATGATATTCTTAATGAAGTACCCCACTGCGATTTTGATCCAAATGCATTTTTAACCCGTTTGCTAATGAGCTGCGCACGGATGTCGCGGAATCTTCAACAAGCCATTTGAATCCTCAAAATCTGCACAATGTATACCAACATCAACCTCTACACATCGATGGACAAAAGACCATCCTCGGAAAATATTATTGGCAACCCGAATCAACGGTCGTTACGAGACAACGTCTTCACTCGGATGGTGAACATTGCATTTATGCACTCACCGTGTCCGCTAACTGAGCCTAAAAACATTAAAGACGCAATGACAAAAGACAACCGGATTGAATCCATGCAAGAAGAACTCAACCAATTCAAGCGTCTTGAAGTATGGGAATCGGTTGAAAGACCAACGAGGGTCTACGTCATTGGTCTCAAATGGATTTGGAAGAACAAATTGGATCTTTGAAGGGCGTAATCGAAACAAGTCACGTCGGTGGCTAAGGGTTATCAACAGGAAGAGGGTATTGATTTTGAAGAATCATTTGCTCCGGTTGCTTTCGTCTTGAGGTCGTTCGGATATTTCTCGTTCATGCTCATATGAATATGACGGTCTTTCAAATGGATGTCAAAGCTGCGTTTCTCAATGGACAACTTAAAGAAACGGTTTATGTCGACCAACGGAAGGATTCGTTGATCCCGAGTTCCCGAACCATGTCTACAAACCGAACAAAGCTCAGTATGGTCTCAAACAAGCTCCTCGAGCATGGTACGATAAGCTATCATCTTTCCTCATTGCCAATAATTTCACCAAAGGTTCGGTATACCCTACTCTTTTTATACAATATCACGGGGCACATATCTTAATTGTTCAAATTTACGTGGATGACATCATTTTTGGGTCTACACATAAAAATTACTCAATCGCTTTTGCAAAACTAATGAAGAAAAATTTTAAAATGTCCATGATGGGTGAACTTACGTTCTTTCTAGGACTACAAGTTCATCAATCACCCCGTGGTATTTTCTTGAGTCAGTCCAAATATGCCCTTGAATTGTTAAACAAATTTGGAATGAATGACACTTATGCCACACCTATGACTCATACCAAGAAGCTGAGAGCCGATTTACATGGGAAACTAGTGGACCTATAAAATACCAAGTATTATTGGGTCTCTCATGTATCTAACGACTAGAGACTGATATTGTCTTTGCCGTTTATCTATGCTCCGTTATCGATCGAGACCAACCGAAACCCACCTTCGAGGCTATAAGAATCCTCCGATATCAAGGAACCATTAACTTGGGGATCCGGTATCCGAAGGATTCGGTTTGAACTAATCGCTTTTTTCGATGTCGATCACGCGGGATGTTTAGATTCACGAAAAGTACTTCAAGCGCACTACAATTTCTTGGTGATAAGCTGGTGTCCCGCAATCGAAGAAGAGGATTATACATCGTTGTCATCAACAAAGGCGAATATGTAGCCATGTCCGCGTGTTGTGCACAAGTCATCCGGGCGAGAACACAACTCAAAGACTATGGTTACGATTTGATGTAATCGATGTATGCGACAATCGAGTGCCATTGCGATCTCGCAACCTCGGTTCAAGACTAAATCAAAGCACATCGATCTTCGCTATCATTTCATCAAGGACCACGTGGAGCAGTGCAGTTGAATTATACTTTGTGGAGTGCGAATACCAATTGGCGGATCTACTCACCAAAGCCTTGCCTCCCGCTAGGTTTAATGAGTTGGTCCACCGGATTGGTATGCGGTGTTTGACTCAAGAGGAACTGGATGAACTCTTAAAACAATCTTAAAAACCAGTCAAACACCAAAATCTCTTTTGTAAATATTTTTCCAAAACAAAATACAAAAATATAAAACCTGATAAAACAACAAAAATATTCTTCTATCTATTTTTCTTTCAACATGGCAAGTATATTTCTTAGTCAACACTCTAATCTTTCAAAATTCAGTATTTTTCCGATCAAGTGTTGAGGGGGAGAAAATAAATTCTTAACTGTTTCAAAATATCTGTGTACTTGCATGTTATACTATCCCGGTTGTTTCTTTAAATGGTGGTCACATTTCTGGTTCATTGACACTCCTCGGACCAAAAAATTATAACATTTCTTTATTTCTTAAGTCGAGGGGGAGTGTCGTCAAGTTTCTTTCTTAAAATCTTTCGTTTGGTAACCAAAATGGAAGTTAAAAGGCTTTGGATGAAAATGGCAAAGGTGGAGGGACTAAAACTGTCAAAAGCTTAAAGTATTTTCTAATATACTCTCCACCTAACTTTCACTTCACATTTATTACACACAACTAACTAGTCCTACGCCTAAAATTGAACCGCTAATCCAAGTTTCGATCATCAATCAGTAAGTGTTTACGTGTTTATAACAAGTTTTAAACAATGGTTTTGAATTTTTCATAAATCCAACGGTTAAATCTTGAGATATTGTGATTTTTGTGGTCTACGCGTAAGTGTAAGAACACATAATCATGTTTGAGTGTTTTTGGTTAAAATGGTTAGGTCAAAACGTGTATTCAATCAATATGAGTCCATTTTTATCATCAATACTCGCCCAGAAATACGAATTGAATGTTTCTTGAAATTAGGGTTTATGCGTGGGTTTGGGTGTTTTCAAATGAGAGTGTTTCTGGTTAAAAAGATTGTTGTATGAAGTTGTTTTGATGATGAATTGAACTTATCCATAGCTAGAACTTGCCCAGATACACCAAATATGACAGAATTAGGAATTAGGGTTTAATGTTCTTGAGATTTGGGTACTTTTGATTCACTGCGAATTTGGTGTTAAAACTTGGTCATTACACTCACATAACATCTTAGACTTACCAGAAAAAGTTTGGTGCAATTTCCATGGCTAGATTTCTTACGCGTAATTCTTGAAACTAGGGTTTAAGTTCTACGCATAAGGTTTTCTACGCGTAAACTTTTTGAGAAGTATTCATGCCATGATCTGTTATATAATGAATGTTTGTGTTAAAATTGATGTTATGAGGATTTTATTTCAGGTTTGCTACACGTAAAAATCAGAATCAAGGTTACTAGCAAACTATGCATAAGGATCACCTTACGCGTAGCATGTTATGCGTAAGAGTAATCTTCGCGTGGGTTCTACATATGGGACTACGGCGTATCCCCGTGAAGGATATGCGTAAACAATGACCTCTATGCATAAGGTCTACTCTTACGAGTAAGCCTTACGCGTAAGTTTTATATACGCCTATCGTAAGCTTTACGCATAAGGTCCCCTTTCCCACGCTGTAATATTTCTTACGCGTAAGTAAGGATCCCACGATAAGCTTGCGTCTCACGCCGTATACTTCTCCTGTTTACGCATAAACTACCATTTCTACGCCTAAGCCTTGATCAAACCTTCATTATGAATTGTTACGCGTGCAAACTTGTAAATAAATAAATCATAACGTCACGAAACCAATAATGTCACTAATAAGCTTAAGCGTTTAATATGTTGTGTTAAATAAGTGATAACATAAACTTTAAAACTTAAAGTTAACTAACTCACGAAACTTATCACGACGTCATTGGACTATTGAACAAACAAGTGACTTTGGACTCGTAACAATCATTGACATTGCATATTCAATAATTAGACACTAACCATCTGTTGACTAACATAATGTCTTTCGATATGTTGGTTCTTTTGGCTAATGTTATTTCAGATCACGACATGGCCGCTCAAATGAATGTGGATGCACCAAATGTTCTCACCATTGCTGATATCTTCCCAACTGGCTATCCAATGAAGATTGGAAAGAACAACCTTCGTGTTGACTTTGTGACCCTCACCTGCTCTGAATCTTCTTGCTTGATTGCTGTGGATATTCTGAAGAATCATACTTATCAGAACATGCTCTCCCATTCTGCACTGTTCTCGAGATCTACATCCAACAGATTACGGACTACAATGCAAAAGATCAAAGGACGAATCGTTGGATCGTGACTCTCAACCACAAGCAAGTCACCATCACACCGGATATTTAAGAGTCAGACTCCTCATTCCCGAATTCGTACCAATGAATACTCCGCACCAACCGAAGAGACCGTTACGCAATTTTGCTTGATATTGGGTATGACGAAGCTTCAGGAGTTATCACTAAGCATTCCTCGTGGATCTTAAAACATTCCTCACCTTGGAGAACCCTTTATATCATCATCACAAAATCTATTTACGGTCGTGACGGTGGCTATGAGCATCCTAAGCTCGTGGGCTGCAGATCTTTTGGGCTCGATCAACATGAAGCATATCGAAGTTGAAGCTCGATATGGGATGACATGATGACATTCCTCAAAAGCTTGGCTCAAAGATTCCTTATATCGATATATAAAAGCGTTGATCCAAAGAGCACTTGGATACAACCCCGATATCCCAAAAGAATCAATGACCCCGACAATCTTGACGTGTTGTGCGAACCTACTCTAACAGATCGGTTAAGGAGTCAACTACCAAGAAACAAGGTCTTTGTGTTGCGGATCTCCTTCTTTCGGATGAATTCAAACAACTTTACTCTTATAAAAGATATTTGGTTCTTTGTTGAAGAGAACAAAGTTGGCTTTCTTGATGAAAAATCTTACGCACGCCTACAAGAAAAACCGTAAGAGGAGTGCAATAAATCTTGCAAGCCGAGAGTCGGAGGAAGTTCCCAAGAGGAATCCTCCACGTAAAGGATTGTTCCTCTAAGGAAGCTGTTCCCATTCCCATACCAAAGCTCGAACCGCCAAGAAAGCTAGTGGACTAAAGCTCTGAAGATACACAATCAGACAAAGAGGTCTTCTACTCTGAATCTGCAACCGAAGCACCTCCTTTAGTAGCAAAACCTCCCAGTCCACCAGCTGTCCAAGGAAAAGGGAAGACTCCAGTTATTGAGCCTGAAGATGAAAGCTCAGATGAAGAGCCACTGGATACAACATACAGGAAGAAGTACAAAATCATTAGGCTCCAACACGTTGTAAAAGAATTTGCTAAGGATCAAATGGGTGGCCCCGGAGGGTCAAGTGGTGGAGTTTAACTTACATCAAATCCTGATGCGGTTAATCAACCCGATAAGGGATCTGGTGCCACCACTTTGGAGCAACAACAAACGCGCGTGGAAGATACTATTGAGTATGACTTTGAGGAACCAGCAAAGGAAAAGTCTGAGAAAGAAAAAGCTGAGAGTGAGGCTGCAGCTCATGACAAAGCAGATGAAGAGGCCCGGACTAAGGCTGATGAAAAGACAAATTCTGGAAATGATGAAGAAACCGATTACGATAACCTTCTTCTAGATAGTCCACAACGTTCTAAGGAGGAAACTTCTGACCCCGAGTCTCCTCATATCTCCTCCTCTTCAGATTCATCATCTCATTCTTCACCACCACCATCAAAAAGAACAACCAGATCCACATCCAAATCAGTGAAGAAGCCAACTGCCTCTTGGATTTCTCAAGCCAAAACTCGAATCGTTAAAGCTGTCAAACAAGTTAGAAAGAAAGACATGCTTTAGAAGAAGCTGGATTTTCTCGCTGGACATATACAGTATCTTCATGATGAGAATGACAAGATGCAAGTTGAAAGGGAATACGTCCAGAAGTACATGAAACGTGATCTTCAAGGGGAAATGAACGAGATGATAAAAGGTTACACTCACAAGTACCTTCTGGACATCGTTCCTGGAATTACAAAGGAGTTATTCACCAAACAACTCTATCCGAATCTACTTCATCTGGCTAAGCAAACTATGAAATCAACTCCAATGCATGTGAACATCAATCCAGTTGATCCCATAATCTTCTCGATCTTTGAATTGGTTAACCGGTGGTAGCTCAAATGTCGAAACGATCGCAACATTTGCCTCCTACGAAGGTAAATTGTTTGAAGCATTGTTGGAATACCAACTAAAATCGGCATGCGAGAGAAGAAGTTTGAAAGGCCCAAGCGCCCACGCGACGATGAAGATAAGGATCGGGATAAGAATGACGAGCCTAAACGCGAAGAAGTCGGTGAATCATCTTCATGCAACCTCCACCCCAACAGACTCCAAAGACAACAAAGGTCTCCTCCTCGCTCTTCTCTTGAAAAACCTCAAGATTCTTCCGAGTTACCACCCCATATTCGAGCGGTGATCACTTTGAGTATACGGGTGGTGACGATGAGGAATTCCATGAGCCCCAACAACAACCCGCCTCTCCCGACAAAGTTAAGAAACCAGAATCTTCATCTAGGCCTAAGAAAAAGAAGAAAAAGGCGCCTACAACTGACGTCGTATCATGGCTAGACGAAGATAACACAGAGGAATTTGAATGGTTTTCTACACTTGTTGATTCCACTCCCTACCCATCTGAAGGTCAAGAGGTTACAGAATGTAGTACATTGGAGCATGCGAAACTACTGCAAGAAAAATTCCGTGTGAAGAAGATGACGAAATCCGAGTTGAAGCGAATCAAGAATGAAGCATTTCAACTTCTCAAAGACAGCTCGGAAAGTGCTATTGAAGTTGAGTATCACCTTGATAATATAGCACGAGCCATGTCTAACAACATGGATTGGCTCAACCCGTAGCAAACATCGACTTCACCAAGCGGGACAATCCTCCATATTACACCGACTGGTCTAAACCTCTACCAACAATTGGCCAACCAGATCAGCCTAGGATTCCATTCCGATATTTCTTCAACAAAGACTTGGAATTTCTTTTACACGGTGGCGATGGTCAAGGAAATACGCCACATCCCTGACACTTCCGTTCCCAGCAGCCATATACTCTAACTGCATAGCCATCGAGGAAAGAGCTTACCACATGTTCTCCAACAAAGTGGAAGAATATGACCGTGATGCAATGTATGGGATTCACCATTGGCCGGAACGCCAAAGAATCTACTACAGAAGCTGCCAGGTTCAAAAGTCTCAACATGAAGTGTTCAGTACTAAGAGTATCGTTGCCATCAAACATGTTGATCTTTCGTCTAAATGGGACTACACTTTCCTCAAGAATATTGTGGTCAAAAGGCAAGACGAAAGGGACTATGCATTCTCCGAAGCGGACTTTGAGAATTTGTCTCTCAACGACATTGAAGACATGTACCTTGCCAAAGTACAGGGACGCATGAGACAATTCTCGACTGAAGTGCAACGTGAATTCATCAAATCCTTGCTTATCTTCATCAGACGCATAGTCATCAAAGAACGTGTAGAAGATCTCCAGCTTGCAGTTGAATCATATCATACCCGTGTCAACTTCACTCCACCTCAGCTAGATCTTCCCGACATCAACCAGCTTTCACAATACACACTCATCCGCCAACCATTCAGAGTGGTTTACCTTAGTGAAACACAACGCAATTGCTTGATGGCGTGTAGAGATCTTCACAAGTTTGGGGATCGCATTGAAGAAGGTTAGGGACGGATTGGCTTATAGGTTGAAGGATATTCATGAAGGAATTGGGTCACAAAGGCGATGGAATTCTAAGGAAAGACGGGATGTGCGGAGGATCATCGAAAGATTGATGAAAGGTTGTATCGGCGGGACCGTTTAGAACTCGGAGAGCTTTATAGGTGGTCGTCACGGGATTGCTCTTCGGCTATCAACGCCCAGTACGCATTCTGGAAAAATTGATGGACTTCCTGGTACCCCTTGAACTGATTCTATTTCTTTTAATATTTTGGATGTGTGATTATATTATGTCAATGGCTTGTGCACACATAACAGTGTACAACCCGTAATTGTCAAGAAAGGACCATGTGGTACGCTTCAGTGCCACAATCCTTATAAAAGGAGCGAAAGCTTCTTAATTTTGAGTAAACCTTATCAAACCTTTCATTTTTCAAAGGTTTTACTCAAAAGAACAAGTACTTCCCCTTATGATTTTCAAAACCTCAACCGTTTATATCACTTGTTGAGGGGGAGTATTTGACTTAAAACTTTGTTTACCAAAATGTTCTTTGTGTCACTCTTCCCGCAACACTCGAAATAGTCATATTTATTCTCAACTTTTCAAAAATAACATTTTATATGCCATTTTTGAGGGGGAGAAAATTATGTGATAAGAAATATGTTGAGTAAATGCAAATGAATCTTTGTGCTATAGACTTAACCAACGAATTAACGATACTTAACTGTTAGTAACTCGAAAAGACTTGTCCGGGACGGGTAATCATTTCAAGCTAGTTCGCTAGTGATTTAAACGTGTCTCGCAAAGGACTTGTCCGAGTAGAATGTACCATTCGAGAAACTCTTGGTAGACATGAACTCTGACGGGTTTGACAACCTTTCGAGGTTTGTCTACACCTTCAAGGTAGTTATTAGAGCTAGTTGTCACCCAAAAGTCGACAATGTAACTCTTTAACTATGCAACGTAACCGTGTCTCATGGGGATTGTCTATCTTGAGTTGATCAATTCAAAAGGTGCGCTTTTCCTCACCGTGCGATTTCGTTAAAAATCTTAAGCACATGTGGAGGGAGAATTTATGCATAATATTTATCTCTCAACAGTGGTACTAAAATGTTTTTCATTCACAAACACTTTGAGAGATTTTCATGAAAATGGTTTTATGGCAACATAGGTTAGTCATGGAGTTATAAGGTGACTAAGGTTAGGAATAACCGTACTATGATCTGCTAGAGCCGGACGGATCTACCCAAGGACACCACTAATAGTTAGAATTTAGAAGTCCTTAGGTATGATTGTAAAAAGGAGAAAATCAGAATCGGAGAAAGAAGGAGTTGAAGAATCAAAAAGAAATGCAATGAAAAAGGGTAAAAAGAAATAGCCCTCCAGATTATTCAACTTAGGCGTATACCGGGTTCAATTCATATGCTTGGTTGTCACTTGATGACACCGTATTGAAGATTAAAGTCGTCATGGACCCGTGACGCATGCACTAAACCTTCTTAGCCACTCAAGTTTCTCCCAATGTAAGCTTGTTTCATTCTCACGGGGAACCCTACATAATCTATCGGCTTTCAGAGATTGCGATATTGAAGAAGGAGACTCTCTCCCTAGTCTCCGCTCAGAAAACCAAAATGCACTATTGAGTCTAGAGCCACGAGATTCATCAAAAGATCTCTTAGGTACACTTGACATTTCATCACTTGATGTTCAACAATAAGAACATCGGTGGTGCGTTATCGAGTCCTTCACGCATCTTAGCAACTGGTCGAGAACATTTATGAGAGGTTCACATTGTGATCCTCGGTGATTGAATGGAAACTCCGCCGTGGTCAACATCAAGCACCGACAAAGCAGTCACCGGTAACTCCCGTGGATTACGCTTAGTATGTCTCAAACGGTCTGATCGTGAGGTGATGCTTGGTGTACCTCAATGACTCATCCGAACTATAGGTGTACTTCCGATACATCGCGTTATCTCACTTGTGGGACTCAGTTCAGAACGGCTTTTGTAAGAATTAGAGTTGTGTTTCCACACTATGTCGTTAACACCTCAAGTTCCAACTTGTAAGTGCGGAATCCGCTTATTACTAACCGCTTTAATGTTTTCTTCTTATGGAAGCTACGAGCGGAATGATCATGCGATTCTTCACATGCTCATGCCAACATCATCACTAATGGAAGTTCTATCTAACAAACAACACAAAGTCGAATGATTCTTCGTCAAATCAAAGAATCTACAAAGTTTAAAGACTTAACGAACTTCATCAAGATTGAAATCCAACGTTAAAGGCGTGTGAGCATGTTGAAGAATGACGTGGAGACACCGAGCAAACAAGGCACTGAGGCGCACTTGATGGAGCACTACAACATACTATCACTTTCATCACAAAGAACAAAGAACAAAGATAAATATGACGTCAAAGCAGAACTGTTCAAAGAAGACAATTTCTTTACACTGGGGAGATTGTTCGAATCAAGGCAATTCTTCTCACAAGAAAGAAGAATGTCAGAAGACGTCAAAGCTACTATTACACCAACGCCTTCACCGTTTATAATTTTCATCACCAACACTTAGGGGGAGATTGTTGGAATCACTCCTAAACCTTAATCAAGTGTTAGTGATTCATATATAATAGTTAGCTTTATTATGGCCTTTATGTTTGTTATTAGCCTTAAGCTTATGTAGAAGGCCCATGAGCTTAGGCCCATGTCCATTAAGGAAAGGAAGGGATTAGGAGTGTTGCCCTAGCTCCCCTTCCTATAAATACCTTGTAATAACCCTCACTTGAGGGTTGGCTATTCAATTTATTTCTCATTCACTCTCTACGCCTAACCTTTCATAGTTTCATACGTGTGTGTGTGTGTGTGTTGTTCAACCGACCTCTATCTCTTCTCTATTTCTTTCATTGATGCTTGTGTTGTAAACTTAGTGACCTAACAATGATCTTTTGGTCAACACCAAGATCTAGGGTTTTACATGGCCTTTTCCCGCCCCACTACATGTTTCGGCATTTGTGGGAATTATTGGAAGAACTTAGGTCTTTTGACTCATGTGGAGTACAATATAGGGTTCTTGACCATTCTTTTCCCGTGATATTAGTACACCTAAATAATTTGAAATTTTGTTTTTTTGCAAACTTGTGCTACAAAGATGTTTGCATGCTTCTTCACAATTTTTGATACATGTTTTGTCAAAAATATGTGATACCCTATTTGAAATTTAAGTCTATGCCATCCAAGTTTGAGAGCACTTGCACTTGCCTTTTGCTTTTCGTGGGACGCGAGTGAATTGCAACCCAAGGTGTTTATTCTCTGGCATGGGACCTAGAGTTATTTACACATGTTCTCTAACTGGACGACTTAATCGAGTCAAGCGGGTGAGATCCTTGATCCTAAGGCATATGATGAGACAAAACATGCATGACACTAGCAGCTTGTACTCTAGTGCCATAAGTCTTATAAATCTAAAAATTGCACTTGTAATGCAATTGTTGCACGCCGCCTACATCTTGTACCCACAAGACTTACCAGAGTAGTAAGCACTACCGTGATGAGTGGGAGTTCAAGAGGGTCTTAGTCTTTTAGTAAATTAATTGTTTTATTATTGAAACATGGGTAGTTAATTTGTAAAAGAATTAATTATCAAAGATACTAAAATTTTGAACTTTGTTTATTGTAGATGGCAGCAAATCAAACCGTCAACAATTCGATCTTCAGGTCTTTCCTTGAAAAGGAAAAACTTACTGGATCTAACTTCCTCGACTGGTATCGGAATTTGAGGATTGTCCTCACAGCCGAGGATAAGTTAACCTATGTAGAGCATCCCATACTTGCCACTCCTGTTCCTCCAACTCCTGATCAGGAGGTTCCTGTTGATGTCCTTGCTGCTCACGCCCAATGGGTTAAAGCATCCAAGGACATAGGCTGTCTTATGCTCATAAGCATGACTCTAGAACTTCAAAATAATCTGGAGCACTTTGATGCATATAGCATGCTTAAGGAATTGAATACCATGTTTGCTCAGCAACCAGAACAGGAACTCCTTGAGACTGTGCAGGCCTTTCATGCATGTAAGCATGAGGAAGGTCAATCTGTTAGCACCTATGTTATGAAAATGAAGGGCTGTCTAGATCGACTGGAACGCCTTGGTCACCCCATGTCATCTGGCTTTGCAGTGAGCTTGATTCTTACCTATCTGAACAAGGACTTTTCTGGATTCAGATGGAATTATAATATGCAATGCATGGGGAAGATAGTGAATGAAGTGCATGCAATGCTTAAGCTGCACGAAAAAGGGCTTCCTAAAAGAGATGTTGCTCCTGCTGTACTTGCTATAAGAGCAAAAAGGATCCAGAAGAACAATAAGAACAAGAAGCCGCATAATGGTGCTCAGGGAAAGAATTGTGGTAATGGCAAGGCTAAGCTTTCTTATGCCCCCAAGGCCAAGATTCCCCCTCCACCTAAAAAGGAGCATCCTGCTAAGGACACTGAGTGTCATCATTGTCATCAGATTGGACACTGGAAGAGGAATTGTCCTACCTATTTAGCCGAGTTGATGCAGAAGAAGTGCAATGTGGGTAGCAATGCTAGCACATCAGGTATCTTCGTCATAGAACTTTATACTTTTCCTCATAAATCTTGGGTATATGACACTGGTTGTGGTACTCACATATGTAATACTACTCAGGGTCTCAGGGGAAGTAAGAAACTGAAACCCGTAGCTTTAAGCCTGTACGTGGGGAATGGAAAATGTGCAGCCGTTGAAGCTATAAGAACTTTTGATTTGTCACTTCCTAGTGGTTTAATAATTTTTTTAGACAATTGTCATTATGCTCCTAGTATTACTATGGGTATTGTTTCAGTTTCACTTTTGAAAGACAAGGGTTTTACTCATTGTTTTACGGATATTGGTATTTCAGTTTCAATGAATAACTTGTTTTATTTTAATGTTGTTTCTAGGAATGGTATTTTTGAAATTGATATGCATGATTCTATTTCAAATGATTGTTCTATGTATTCTGTTAATAGTAAAAGATCCAAGCGTAACTTGGACTCTACATTGTTGTGGCATTGCCGACTTGGGCACATTAACAAGAAATGCATTGAGAAGCTGCAACACGATGGGCTTATCAAATCAACTGACCTTGAGTCTTTTGATAAGTGTGAATCTTGTGTGTCTGGGAAGATGGCGAAAAAGCCTTTTCCGCATAAAACGAAGAAAGCTACAGATCTGCTTGGACTCATACATACTGATGTATGTAGCCCTTTTAAAACTGTGTCAAAACAAGTATACAATTATTTCTTAACTTTCACTTACGAATTTAGTCTATATGGTTATGTTTATCTGCTTAAACATAAACATGAAGTTTTTGAAACTTTCAAAGTATTTCAACGTGAAGTTGAGAATCAACTTGGAAATACCATAAAGGCTTTACGGTCTGATCGTGGAGGCGAATATATGAGTCAAGAGTTTATTGATCATCTTAAGAAGTGTGGGATTGTCTCACAACTCTTTTCTCCACGTACACCACAACATAATGGTGTATCTAAGAGAAGGAATCGAACCATGCTTGACATGGTAAGATCTATGATGAGTCAAACAACTCTACCAATGTCCTTTTGGGATTATGCTCTTGAGTTTGCTGCACGCATTCTCAATATGGTTCAATCAAAGAAGGTTGAAAAGACAACATATGAACTATGGCATGGGAAAGTCCCTAATCTGTCTTACTTAAAGGTATGGGGTTGTGAGGCATTCGTGAAACGTGATACGCCTGACAAACTTGAACCAAGATCTATTAAGTGTGTCTTTGTAGGATACCCAAAGGAAACAATGGGTTACTACTTCTACTATCCACCTGAGCACAAGGTATTTGTTGCTTGGTTTGCTGAGTTTTTTGAGAATCGTCTCATCTCACAAGAGGCAAGTGGGAGGATCGTAGAACTTGTTGAAATTTAAAAAGATACTCACCCTTCTGAAAATACTAGCCAACTTCCTGAGATGGTTGAACATGAAAGTGTTGAACCAGAAAGTGAAGGCATTCTTGTTCGTAGGTCCTCAAGGACAATACGTGCACCTGATCGAATGTGTTTATACGTCGATTCAGAGGAGCATGAGTTAGGGGATCTTAATGAGCCTACTAACTATAAAGCTGCATTAGCAGATTGTGAATCTGAAAAATGGCTTAAGGCTATGAACGAGGAAATGAAATCCATAAGAGACAATGAAGTCTGGATTGAAGTTGACCTCCCTCCTAACGCTAAAACCTTTGGTAGCAAGTGGCTCTTCAAGAAGAAAACTGACATGGATGGAAAGGTACACAACTATAAAGCTCGTCTTGTGGCAAAAGGTTATACTCAAACCTATGGTGTAGATTATGAGGAAACCTTCTCGCCTGTCGCAGATATAAAAGCTATTAGGATTCTTTTAGCCATAGCAGCGTACTATGACTATGAGATTTGGCAAATGGATGTCAAAACTGACTTCTTAAATGGTCACTTAACCGAAGAGGTTTACATGGACCAACCTGAAGGATTTGTCAATCCACGATATCCTAACCGTGTATGCAAGCTACAACGATCCATTTATGGATTAAAGCAAGCATCTAGGCAATGGAATAAAAGGTTTGATGAGGAGATCAAGAAGTATGGTTTCACTCAAAACCTTGATGAGCCATGTGTATACTGTAAGGCTAGTGGGAGTAATGTAGCATTCCTAATCTTATATGTTGATGACATATTGATCATGGGAAACAACATCCCAATGTTACAAGCTATTAAAGCCTATCTTGGAAATTGTTTTTCTATGAAGGATTTAGGTGAAGCTGCATATATTCTAGGAATCAAGATCTACAGAGATAGATCTAAGCGGTTGATTGGACTTTATCAAAGTGCATACATTGAGAAAATCTTGAAAAGATTTAATATGGCGAATTCCAAGCGTGGAACTACCCCAATGCAAGTAAAACTTGAGTTGAGAAAATCTCAAGGACCCTTGATGCAGGTTTTACTGACCAGGTTTTAATATTTATAAAGTCTCGTTATACCTATGGTCTACCCTAATGCACTAACGGGCAGTGTACCCGGTCGTGTGTAGTGTAGTATTCGGTAAAACTGAGGTCGTCCCAAGAGCTATGTGTGTTGGATTAATACTAAGTCTATGTGTCACAAATTTTAAGAATGTTTTAATAAGGAATTAATTAATTAACTACTAAAGCAGATAAAAGCAATTAAAGGCAAAGGTTGTGATCAATAAAGGAGAGTGGTGCTAACCTAGTTATTCATCCTAGCTAGTAATATCTACGTCTAATTACTTCCAATTACTTCAGGTGGGGTCAAAGTCGAGAGGACATCATTTGGTCAATTCGCCCTAACCTATCAACAAAGATGCCACCTTTGGAGAAGTCAGTGTCCCTTCATAAGTCCGATTGTTCCCTGGTCCCCTGTTGAGTCATTAAGTTCCGCTACATGCTAGACTTATAATAGTGAGTGCCGGGCGTTAGCAACTTAAACACTCACCCCTAATTCTTAAGTTCATCCAAACGGTAGGTGATCGGTTGGTCAAATCGCACAAGTAGAAAGGGTCGTCATTGGTCATATCTTACCCTTCCGTCTCCGCCTACTCACTTAGGGTCGGTTGGTCATATCTCCTAAGCAACTAGCCTCTACCACCATTCAAAACTACAAAACAAGGGTAGCTACCAATAAATTATGCATGCATACACTAAGAAATAATTATACGAAGTAATGTAAACGCAAACAAAACAATTAAGGAATCATAACTAGGCCAAGACCAAGAAGTGCTTAGCTCATATTAACCATACAAATCAATTCAATATCTAATGTTACGAAATACATGAATTGAAAGTAAAAAAAAAAGATAAAATACTAATGCTTATCGTAGGGGAGTGATTTCTCCCTTGGAGATAGCTCCGTATGCTCCTCTAGACCTGCCTTTGGCTTCTTCCCACGTTCTTTGGTTGTGGTGTGTGAAATGGGATGCTTCGAAATCCTGGAAATCGTGGGGTATTTATAGGCCAGATCTTGGTTACGGCGTAACTAATAAAATAGTTACGCCGTAACCATCAATTTCTTGGTAAATTGCACTAGATCTGCTGGTTACGGCATAACCTTAGAAGTGGTTACGCCGTATCTTCAATAATTCATGGTTACGCCATAGTTTATGCACGAGTTACGGCGTAATTATCAGCGGCGCGGAACCTCATTTGACCTAATATAGTTACGTCGTAATCTTTTGGGAGTGTTACGCCGTAATCTTCTGATGAGTTGGCTTTCTGAGTCACGCTTTAGTTACGGCGTAATGTGAGAGATGAGTTACGCCGTAACTTCTTCAAAGTGAGCATACTATGATAAATCTTTAATAATTCTCCAATTCCGCATCTCTTTAGCTCCAATACTCGTAATTTACCTGAAAGTGGAATATAATGGAAAACAAGCGTAAATCCATATAAATGATATAAATTACAAGCATTATCGGGGGAAATTGACACTTAATATTCAGGATAATTTGATTTTATCAACCCTCAACACCTTCAGAGGTGGAACACATGAAGAGGATTCCTTATGCCTCGGCTGTAGGATCCATCATGTATACGGTGAGGTGAACTAGACACGATGTTATGTTCGCCGTAACTTAACAAGTCGATTTCAAGTAGATCCGGTGAGTGTCATCGGTCCGTGTGAAGAACATCTTGAAGTATCTCAGATATACTAAAGATATGTTTCTTGTTTACGGTGGAGACCCAAACAGAGAGCTCAGAGATATCTGTTATACTGACGCTAGGTGGCAGACCGACAAGGATGACACCAAGTCGCAAACCGGATACATTTTCGTTCTAAACGGAGGCGCTGTTGTAATACCTGAATTTCTAAAATTCACAAAAAGACCAAAATATCCCTACAATTAAAAGTATGAATAATTAAATTCAAAAGAATACCAAGTAAGCTATGTACATTCAGAGAATTTTAAGAAATATCCCACATGACCTAAATAATATTAAACACTTTGTAAGGGTAATTTTTATAGTTTATGATTTTATAAAAATTAGTTTTGTATTTTACATATTAGCCGAAAATATTAAAATAGTTTATAAAAGAAATAAAACTAAATTAAAGCCCAATATAAGTTATATTATTAAAAGACCATTTAATCTAAGTCCAATACATATTAAAGCCCACAAGAAAAATAATAGCTCAAGTATATATACAAATATTCGGCCTACATAATCCCTGAATAGCGATTAACCCTAAACCGACCTAAAAACCTCTCCCAAGTCGACTTCCAGTTTCCAGAGGTTTGGACCATTTTTCTTGGACGAGATTTAAAGTTTAGAAGGTGGGAAAAATAGTGGTTGAGTTCCAGATTTGCTGTATTGATCGTTGGGAGTTTTCGAGTGGATTAGGGTTTCGACAAAGTGCTAGTTTTGGTTTCTTTTGTTCCGACGATTCAAGCACATAAAGGGTATGTTCCTAATGTTATTCTCAGTCCTATAAGTCGTATATAACACATAAAAACTAGCCATGCATGATTTACAAGTCGTATGAAATTATTTGAAACCTAAAACCCTAAAAAGCATATATAATTAACGATTGAGCCTATAATATTTTAGAGATCATGAATCGATTTTTCCAGAAGTTGTTACATGTTATAAGACCTGAGTAAAATACATGTTTATGAATTTGAAGCTTGTATGAATTGTCTTGGGTTTTCTTGATTGAAACACATAAAAAGGAAAGTAATTAAAAGGCGATTAGGGTTTTCAAGAACTAGGGTTTCCTTATAATCATGGAAGGTAATTAATGAAGTGGTAATGATGAGCTAATGATTGGTGTAACTTAGGTTTAGGGCTTGCTTTTGATTTGTACATTATTCGGTTCTAAATAAAAAGGTTTGGGTTGGTTTTGTAAATATTGAAACTTAAAGGTTATTTTTGTAAAACAGTAAAATACATGTACTAAACGTATAAAATAAGTGTGGGGGCTAAACGTGTGATTTTGGATACTTAGAAGGTTATTCGAATTATATTTAACTTAAAGGGTATGTTTTGTAAATTCTAAAACCTTTGGGTTAAAAGTGTAAAATCTGATAATAGAAGGTTGGATCGTATAATTAAAGATGTTAAAGGTGCAACATGTAATTTTGGGTAACTATGGGTAAACATGTGTAAATGAATTACGTAAGGACATGCGTGAGTTTGAGTTAATTTCCGTTTGAGTTTTCGTACGTTCTAGGTCAAAGTGGAAATCATTAAGGGAAGTAACATGTAAATTGAATGCGTAATAAATGATGTTAAAAGTATGGAAACCCTAGAACTAAATGGGAAGTTGATTAAAGGTTAATTGTGTAATTTCGTTATTTCATGTGAGTTATAAATTATGTAAACTACTTTGAAAGAGAGTCTTAAAATCCGTCTTTGACATTTGTAAACCCTATGCTATGAATGATGATCATATAAGCTCTTAAAGAAGATATTTATCATATTAAACCCATACGTTTGGCTAATTAATAATCTGACAACCCTAAAAGTATTAATGAGATTAATCCGTTATACTAATAAGTATTAAATAATCATAATCCGTGTAGATTCGTTGGAGGAGACGACGTCACATCTTCGTATTCGTTCATTCGTTTGCTTTTCTTCTCATTTGCTTTAAGGTGCGGATATTACATCTTACTTTAAGACACTTATGTTATCGTACATGAGTTCTGACCTTTTCGTTAAGGTCCTCATGTTTTCCTTCTCTGTCATTCTCTCATGCTTATTAGGATTTCCGATGCCATTGCTATGAACCCTTTTAAGAATGTTTGATGCATTACTTATCCGAACTTGTGTTCTAGTGAACTATCACGATATTTGATGTGAACTTATGTTAGGAAGACTTTGATATATACCTTTGTTGAACACGCTACATTTGGGTTATGAACTTATGATTATGAACCTCTAGGTTATGAACTTACATTTATGAATATATGATATGCCTCTATGATATGAACTTATGATCTCGACTATCCGAATATGAACCTTAGGATATGAACTATCGATATGATTACGTGACCTTGTGTGTGACTATGATCGTGTTATATCCGAAATCTGTTTGACTTAAGTTGGTTGACTATAACCAAATATTTAACTAGTCATGGGGTTCCATGTCCGTATCGATGATGCACCTCGATATGACTCTAGGGCGATAGAGTGATGTTACGCCACGTCTGGATGGTGAAGCATATTTTTGAATATGTAGGAAGGGCGTATGGATGCATCCTAGATCGATCATTATCCGATATGTTATCGGTGAATGATGTCGGTAATACAATCTGCGTCTTCACAAAATTCGGGAGCTAGCTACTCCATATATGTACATTTATTTTATGAAGTTACTTTTGAAGAAGAAAGATATTTACGATATGATATGTTAGTGAATGTGCTTATGACGTAATTGTTTAAGTGATTATTAGTTGCCATGCTAGGATAAGACTAATACGTTAAAACATGATTCGTATATCGATATTATGATTTGTTATTGTTACGTGAATGTGTTGATCGTGAGATGAATGTGCTAGTGTACAATTGAGTGTTTTGAAGGTTACTTATCACATGCGCATATGTGACCGCCATGTTTATAATCTGCTAAGGTTAGGATTTGATATGAGGCTGGTTTAGCTATTATATACGCCATGACACATCTGCTACTTATTGCCATAATATTGCATTAAGTGTATTAAATGTTGATTAATTGATTTGTATGAATGCTATGTTTATTTACTAGGAAGTGTTTTCCGTTAGCTTTTAGACTTTCCGTTTGGCTTATCGTGTCTGTTATTTTGGTATGATATGTGTTTGGTTATTCGATTTTGGTTGCGTTTATGTCTTTGATGTGCTATGTGATGTACGAATGTTATGTGGTTGTTTGGATTTACGTATATGTGTGCTTCATGAGAATCCTAGAAGATCCTTCGTCATTATTTCATTATATTTTCGTTATTCGTATATTTGTTTTGTTTAGCTTTTGTTTCGTTATATCCGTTCCTTGGGCTTTGTAAGCTCGGTAGCACTTTTCTTTTCTGCGGCGGTATTAAGCATTTCAAGATGAGCTTATGGGATAGGCGATCCGGGTTTGAGAGTAGAGTGAGCAAGACTTTACCATAGAGATCTTAGATTTATTTTGAAGTTTTAACTATTTATGTTTTCTTTTGGGTATTTTGTAAGGCTTCCGCTATTGTTTAGTTATTATAGTTACGATATGAAACCGTATTGTGATATCTTTACCCTTGTCGAATTGGGTGTTACAATTTATGGTATCGAGCTCTAGGTTTTAGGACCCTTAGAGCTTAGGCTATGACTGTGAGAAGTGGGTAGACATTAGGTTTCCGTGCATTCGATATTTTTTCGATTCCTTTTGATGGTCGTTCGGTTTGACTTGATATCCTTTTGCCTTCTTTGAATTAGCCCTCCTCATTCGCATCGAATTTTGTTAGTTTGTTTTCGCTCGTCCGTTTGTCGATCGTTAGATGGAGACTACCGTGGAGCCGAAGAAGATGGTGCCGACCTGCGTTCTTTGAGGCGGTTCTGTCTTTGGAGAGGTTCGTGAGCGGAAGCCACACTCACTGCCGTCTTTGTTGGAGACATCGAGGATCTTTGTTGGAGGAAGTTGGATGGACCAAGCAAAGGCGTAGAGGCGGAGACAAGATCCAACCGATGGTGAGAAGATTCATCTACTTCATATGATTTGGCGCGACTTATGTCATTCGATTCGTTTGTCATGCGGTTCAAGGCGGTTTGATACTCTACTAAGTGATTCGATCCGTATTGCTTTTCTACGATTTGTTCGAACTCGGTGTGAATGGTGAAGTTTTATCGTTTAGCATTCGGTATATCTCGCTTTTTCTTTACGGTTCGTCGGTAATAAGTCATGAGGAAGAATCGAGGTGGAATCGGATTTGGAATCTCTGACTCTTGGTAGGTTTAATCGACACAAGAATAGGAGTTTCGTTTCGATTAGTTACTCTTTATGAGAATTTTCGACGTTTGATTTTGAGCTAGACCTTTTGTTTTCATTTGACGTTTGAATCTGGGATTTTTAAGTTTTGTTTTGGAAGATCATCGTAAGACGATTCTGCGAATTTTGTTTGATTAATGGAAATAAAACAAAATGTTGAAGTATAATTTCTGTCTGATGTTGTTTCTTTCTTAATAGATCCGCTAAGTTTCCGTTAGTTCTCATAAGTTTCGTCAGCTGTTAGTTTTCTTGGTGATGTTGTTTAATTTCCGTTTGAATGAAGTATGGCCATCATGATGGTATACTCATGTGTATCTGGTTTGTTATAGTATATTACTTGCTATCTGTGTGTTATCCGTATGTGGTATGTTTTGTTTTGATATTAGTTATGTGTTTTGTCATGACCCGAGACCGAATATAATGACAATAAGAACTTGTTATGTGATGCAAGTATTATGCCTTTGATCAACGTAATAATACCGAGATCATATAATCGAACTTATTGAAGGTATCTGATGCAGGAAATGCTGTAGTTGATGTGTGATTGGACCTTGGATAGTATCTGTTATTTGGTGTTTTCCATGTTAGTTTGAATTCCGTACCTATTTGCGAGATTTTCGTCGATATCTGTTTCATACAAGTTTTGTACGTTTGGAATCCGAAGTTGTTATGATCTGCGTGAACCTCTAGATTGCTATGATCACCTTAACCTTATATGTCTCCCCATATTTCTGCGATTATTGAGGCCGATAGTATTTATTCCGTCTATGCAATTGATGTCCTCATCATTTGATATCTGAATAAGTTAGAATTTGTCGTTTGATTTTCTGCGTCTCATCTGTTCTCCGCCATTATTCAAATGAGTATATAATTATCTATTATGAGTATTTGACTATTTATTTGATTTCTGAATAAGTATGAGATTGAATATTCTGATAAGAAATCCAATTATTCCAAGATAAGATTAATGTTCGATATATTCTTAGAAATTCTGAAATCCGATTCGTTCTCTGTTCTGTTCTGCCTTGTCCAATTTCGAGGACGAAATTTTCTTTTAGAGGGGAAGAATTGTAATACCTGAATTTCTAAAATTCACAAAAAGACCAAAATATCCCTACAATTAAAAGTATGAATAATTAAATTCAAAAGAATACCAAGTAAGCTATGTACATTCGAGAGAATTTTAAGAAATATCCCATGACCTAAATAATATTAAACACTTTGTAAGGGTAATTTTATAGTTTATGATTTTATAAAAATTAGTTTTGTATTTTACATATTAATGAAAATATTAAAATAGTTTATAAAAGAAATAAAACTAAATTAAAGCCCAATATAAGTTATATTATTAAAAGACCATTTAATCTAAGTCCAATACATATTAAAGCCCACAAGAAAAATAATAGCTCAAGTATATATACAAATATTCGGCCTACATAATCCCTGAATAGCGATTAACCCTAAACCGACCTAAAAACCTCTCCCAAGTCGACTTCCAGTTTCCAGAGGTTTGGACCATTTTTCTTGGACGAGATTTAAAGTTTAGAAGGTGGGAAAATAGTGGTTGAGTTCCAGATTTGCTGTATTGATCGTTGGGAGTTTTCGAGTGGATTAGGGTTTCGACAAAGTGCTAGTTTTGGTTTCTTTTGTTCCGACGATTCAAGCACATAAAGGGTATGTTCCTAATGTTATTCTCAGTCCTATAAGTCGTATATAACACATAAAACTAGCCATGCATGATTTACAAGTCGTATGAAATTATTTGAAACCTAAAACCCTAAAAAGCATATATAATTAACGATTGAGCCTATAATATTTTTAGAGATCATGAATCGATTTTTCCAGAAGTTGTTACATGTTATAAGACCTGAGTAAAATACATGTTTATGAATTTGAAGCTTGTATGAATTGTCTTGGGTTTTTCTTGATTCGAAACACATAAAAAGGAAAGTAATTAAAAAGGGGCGATTAGGGTTTTTCAAGAACTAGGGTTTCCTTATAATCATGGAAGGTAATTAATGAAGTGGTAATGATGAGCTAATGATTGGTGTAACTTAGGTTTAGGGCTTGCTTTTGATTTGTACATTATTCGGTTCTAAATAAAAAGGTTTGGGTTGGTTTTGTAAATATTGAAACTTAAAGGTTATTTTTGTAAAACAGTAAAATACATGTACTAAACGTATAAAATAAGTGTGGGGGCTAAACGTGTGATTTTGGATACTTAGAAGGTTATTCGAATTATATTTAACTTAAAGGGTATGTTTTGTAAATTCTAAAACCTTTGGGTTAAAAGTGTAAAATCTGATAATAGAAGGTTGGATCGTATAATTAAAGATGTTAAAGGTGCAACATGTAATTTTGGGTAACTATGGGTAAACATGTGTAAATGAATTACGTAAGGACATGCGTGAGTTTGAGTTAATTTCCGTTTGAGTTTTCGTACGTTCTAGGTCAAAGTGGAAATCATTAAGGGAAGTAACATGTAAATTGAATGCGTAATAAATGATGTTAAAAGTATGGAAACCCTAGAACTAAATGGGAAGTTGATTAAAGGTTAATTGTGTAATTTCGTTATTTCATGTGAGTTATAAATTATGTAAACTACTTTGAAAGAGAGTCTTAAAATCCGTCTTTGACATTTGTAAACCCTATGCTATGAATGATGATCATATAAGCTCTTAAAGAAGATATTTATCATATTAAACCCATACGTTTGGCTAATTAATAATCTGACAACCCTAAAAGTATTAATGAGATTAATCCGTTATACTAATAAGTATTAAATAATCATAATCCGTGTAGATTCGTTGGAGGAGACGCGACGTCACATCTTCGTATTCGTTCATTCGTTTGCTTTTCTTCTCATTTGCTTTAAGGTACGGATATTCTGTCTTACTTTAAGACACTTATGTTATCGTACATGAGTTCTGACCTTTTCGATAAGGTCCTCATGTTTTCCTTCTGTCATTCTCTCATGCTTATTAGGATTTCGATGCCATTGCTATGAACCCTTTACGAATGTTTGATACATTACTTATCTGAACTTGTGTTCTAGTGAACTATGCGATATTTGATGTGAACTTATGTTAGGAAGACTTTGATATATACCTTTGTTGAACTGCTACATTTGGGTTATGAACTTATGATTATGAACCTCGGTTATGAACTTACATTTATGAATATATGATATGCCTCATGATATGAACTTATGATCTCGACTATCGAATATGAACCTTAGGATATGAACTATCGATATGATTACGTGACCTTGTGTGTGACTATGATCGTGTTATATCCGAAATCTGTTTGACTTAAGTTGGTTGACTATAACCAAATATTTAACTAGTCATGGGGTTCCATGTCCGTATCGATGATGCACTCTCGATATGACTCTAGGGCGATGAGAGTGATGTTACGCCGCGTCTCGGATGGTGAAGCATATTTTGAATATGTAGGAAGGGTATGGATGCATCCTAGATCGATCATTATCCGATATGTTATCGGTGAATGATGTAGGTATGCAATACGCGTCTTCACAAAATGCAGGAGCTAGCTACTCCATATATGTACATTTATTTTATGAAGTTACTTTTGAAGAAGAAAGATATTTACGATATGATATGTTAGTGAATGTGCTTATAGCGTAATTGTTTAAGTGATTATTAGTTGCCATGCTAGGATAAGACTAATACGTTAAAACATGATTCGTATATCGATATTATGATTTGTTATTGTTACGTGAATGTGTTGATCGTGAGATGAATGTGCTAGTGTACAATTGAGTGTTTTGAAGGTTACTTATACATGCGCATATGTGACACGCCATGTTTATAATCTGCTAAGGTTAGGATTTGATATGAGAAGCGGTTTAGCTATTATATACGCCATGACACATCTCGCTACTTCATTGCCATAATATTGCATTAAGTGTATTAAATGTTGATTAATTGATTTGTATGAATGCTATGTTTATTTACTAGGAAGTGTTTTCCGTTAGCTTTTAGACTTTCCGTTTGGCTTATCGTGTCTGTTATTTTGGTATGATATGTGTTTGGTTATTCGATTTTGGTTGCGTTTATGTCTTTGATGTGCTATGTGATGTCGAGCGATTATGTGGTTGTTTGGATTTACGTATATGTGTGCTTCATGAGAATCCTAGAAGATCCTTCGTCATTATTTCATTATATTTTCGTTATTCGTATATTTGTTTTGTTTAGCTTTTGTTTCGTTATATCCGTTCTTTGGGCTTTGTAAGCTCGGTAGCACTTTTCTTTTCTGCGGTATTAAGCATTTCAAGATGAGCTTATGGGATAGGCGATCCGGGTTTGAGAGTAGAGTGAGAGCAAGACTTTACCATAGAGATCTTAGATTTATTTTGAAGTTTTAACTATTTATGTTTTCTTTTGGGTATTTTGTAAGGCTTCGCTATTGTTTAGTTATTATAGTTCGATATGAAACCGTATTGTGATATCTTTACCCTTGTCGGGTCGGGGTGTTCTGTTTGTAGTCCGAAGAGTGCCAAGCAAAGCATCATTGCGATGTCTTCTCAGAGGTGAATACACCGCTCGTGTCGCAATGGAAGCTATTTGGATAAGGAAGTTTATTGATGAGCTTGGAGTAGTCCCCACCAATAAAGAACCTATGGAAATGCTATGTGACAACACTGGAGCATTAACCATTGCCAACGAGCCTGGAGCTCAGAAAGGCACCAAGCATTACAAAAGGAAGGTTAGCCAACTCCGTGAGGTTATCACAGATAATGAAGTAGTACTTAACAAATTTTACACAGATGACAACTTAGCTGATCTGTTTACTAAGGCGTTGCCTTTGAACAAGCATGTTGAGCATGCTAGTGGTATTGGACTTCGTTCAATTAGTAGTCTCATGTAAATCTGTTTTTGATTTTAGT
The DNA here is from genome assembly GCA_022545495.1 of Chrysanthemum lavandulifolium. Classification (NCBI taxonomy): domain Eukaryota; kingdom Viridiplantae; phylum Streptophyta; class Magnoliopsida; order Asterales; family Asteraceae; genus Chrysanthemum; species Chrysanthemum lavandulifolium. The sequence continues at coordinate 108,862,503 of CM040242.1, read as the reverse complement.
ATTTGGACAATGGGATATGTAAAACATTCATTATTTTGTTGATTAATATACGTGGTACTTGAGTTATTCATTCATATATTAATTGTGTCCTATATTTTCATGTTTAATCCTTAAATAATTTATTACTTTAAATTGTACATTGTCGATCAATGATATGGGAGTATTGTTGAATTAAGGCCAATGTGAGAGATTGGTTATATTCTATGAATACTAAGGATGTGTCCGCCAAACTCACATGTTATCCACGTGCTGTGGATATTGGATTTCCCCAAACCTACGAGTTATCACTTTATGGATAGACGTCATTAAGTGATATATCGCAAATGGTTATTTTATTTGTCCTATGCAAACAGGTCTTGCATGTGTGGATCTTTCTTCTTGACTATAGTAAAAGGCTATCCTGAACAAGGTGGTTATAAAGGCTATTCTCAGAAGTTGGTTGAAGCGCATGAATGACACGTGTAGTCAAAATAGAATTTGTTCCTCCACTTGTCTTCTGGAGTAGGATACTACTGGGCCCCTCGCTGAATTAATCAGATGTTTGCATGGCCGTGCCCAAAGTGTAAATCAAGATGATACTTGTTTTACGTTTGGTAATCTTGATTAATTTCTAAAATGAGAAACAGAATAATTGAACAATATGGAATGACTTTGATCCATATCAAGTTCAACAAGTATCTGAAACAAAAGGATAATTTAAAATTGTAAACCATTTACCTAATTGTTTTATGAAACCACACTCAGGTATTTCTGGGTGCAATGCGGTGTTGCTAGACACTTAGCATCGTTAGTATACATTATTGATTGTTACGATCGCAAGTGGGAGCTGTTGGTTATGTGCTCGTAAATCAATAGTTATACAGCTGGGAATTACGTGAGCCTATCGGGGCACACACATATACATTTAGAGAGCGGTTATTAAATATAATTAATATGTTAAATGTATACTATTAATTATAATTAATATAATCCACGAAATAAACATAACGGTCGTTAGTCCGTTAGTGTAACGGTTAACGGTCGTTAAGTCCGAAAATTGGCTTGATTTGAACATGTTAATTTTACAAGGACCAAAAGCAAAATGGGGGCCCATTTATGCCCATGTTGGCCGGCCATACCCATTAGGGTAGAAGGGAGGATTGCTTTTTCCCTAAGCTAGGTATTTAGTATAAAAGGAGGCCTCTAGGTCTTCATTTATACACACCTCTCATAAGATCAAAGCATTCTTTGATTTCTCTCTTGCTCTCTCTAGTACAACACCTCTTGTTTAGGGAGTTGGAATCTTTTCTTCTCGACGACTAGCATTCGTGTTAAGGTCGTAGCTCGTGGGTTAAGCACTAGCATCCTAACTCTCTCGTTGGACGTGTAGTGTATGTTTCGTTAGAGATCAACTCATTATAGTTGATTAGGGTTTCGTGGTGGTACGAGATCCATTGAAGTGTTCGTGATCAAGATCAAGATTTGGTGGTTATCTATTTTTCAATAGATTCAAGGTTAGTATTATTATGTGTTTTAATTTATGTGTTTTAATTCATAACATTAATATATAGATCCATCCGCTGGGTACTCGTGGTATTGATGGTTTAATCAATATGAATTCCCTACAGTTTTTCTCTATACTTCAATCTCAGGTGCAATATTTCTACTGAAGCCAACATCCAACATCTTATCAAGTGACAAGCCAACAACAACCTCACAATATCAAAAAGCAGCAACACAAGAAATCAACTAATCTCCACAACAACACATAAAAAATCTCAAATAAATAAGATAAAATATAAGACTAAAGATCTTGGGTTTTCATCCTTTCAAGATGATATCTTCAAAACATCTAAACAAGATATACCCTTCATTGATCTTTTGACACCAAGAAACGAAAAACAAACACACATGTGGAAAACTAGAAGGGAGGTTGAACAGTTTTTATCGATTTAAATTTATTTTGTAAAACTTTAGATCGATAGTATTTGAAACCATTGGATGTTGAGGTATAGATAACGCAAGTTAATAAGAAAGAAAATAAGTACGATAAAAGTAAAGAGATAAACGGGATAGAAGTGCGACACTATGATTTATAGTGATTCGGCTAAAAGGACACCTTCCTTGCCCTACTCCACCCCCCGAGTACCCAACTCGAGAGTTCGTAAACATTATGCCAACAAGCTCCTTCAACCGGTGGAGAAACCTCACAACGTCGCTTACACTTTTCCGGTACTAAGCTAAATACCGAGTTCTTTACACGGAAGAACCAATCCAACACAACAACACAACTATCACAACTACTTTATAAATATAAGAAGAAGTATCAACAACAAGAAATAACTCAGTGGTCTTGAGATGATGTATAATCCGAGCAACTTGGAGAGAAGAATGGCTCGTATGCAAGAAGGCGTGATCTCATCTTTGTACTAAGTACCTTGAGAAACACAAGAGAAAGAAAGCTACAAAAATGATCTTTATAGATCAGAGGTTAGAGAGATATATCAGTAGGAGAGAAGATATATTAGAGAGAGGTGAGAAACAAGGAAGAAATGTCTCACTATTTATAGGCAAACTGATCATTGTTCACTCGAATCCGGCGGATCCCTCTTCAAAGGGATCCAACTAGTGTTAAACCAGGGATCTGGCTAACTGGTAATACCAGTTCGGATTTTGGGTCACAAATCGGGTTTTGGGTTATGGGTTATGGTCCATGGATAGGTGATGTCATGCCGGATGTCAAAGTCATCTTGGGTCATGGGTTACGGACTTTGGGTCATGGGTCATGGGTTTTACCCATTATTGATGTCATACAATGGGTCATGGGTCATGGGTTTTGGGTATGGACTTTGGGTTTATGGATGGTCCAAGACTTCACATGTTTATCTACTATGTATTTTATAAAAATGTAAGTAACTTGTACTTGTTTTATAAAAGTGTGTTTGATGATTTATTTAGGAAAGTAAGTTAGAAAACTTATTGGCTTAAAACTTACGTATTTTATATATTTCGATAAAATGATTTTATGATTGTTATCAATAAAACATAGAAAGATCGTAAAATATAAATAAACGTTTTTACGGTTTATTTGTATTAACAACAATTACTCGAGACTTTATCAAAATCTTGAAGCCAAGAACCCATAACAAATTTCAAAGTCCAAACAATCATTTAGATTTGGGTTATAAGGGTCGCGAAAAGTGTATGGTTTGTACTTGTGATTTGTGTTTCGAAATCAAGACACCCAAAAGGTTGGGTTGAGATTTATTCGTACGGTTGCGGATTCAAAGTTTGGCGGCTGAGGTCAGTATGAAATGAATATGTGGTGGCTGGGAGATGAAATGTTATTGTGTTTAGGTTTAGAGTTAAATGAGTGAAAAAAGTATTTATTTTTAGTGAAGATAGTAATAAGAATAAGTGTGGGGCGAGCGATCATTCAACAAAAACAAGGTAGGATACTTTCACTTTTGGGGTTGGGCCAAATATTTTGGTTATTAAAAATTAGTTTGGGGCCAAGTTGTCTTTAGAGTTTAGACTACTTTGAGTTGGGCTGAGAGTTAGAGCTGAATTTTCGAGTCCGTTGAAATTAGCTACCGAGCTTTTTAACATGAGGCCGTGAAAGACAAAGTGTTAACCGTAAGGAATACATAAAATTAAAAAAATATTGTTCGTCAAAAATTGTGTTACAAGGGTATCCGCCGTTGCAATGCGCGAATGCCCTGATAGTATGAAAGAATGTATATATTACTTTTTTAAAAATATATTTTACTCCTTGTTGCTTAATAAATCGTCGCCAATACACTGAGAGATCGGTTGTTGTTATTCATTGGAGGTCGCATGATTCAAAGAACTGATGGTGGTGCGTGATTCAGTTTACGTGGTTTTAATGTATCGGAGCGGGTCTGATCCTCAGACCTAGGTGGCTAAGTTGAGCCGCATCCTCTAAACCACCCGTCAAACTTTAAACCCATAAATGAGCTTGGCCCGTTTATCATCTAATGGCAAAAGTTCAATATAGATATCAAATTTATCATATATCGAATGAATCAATCATAGCCGTTCATTTTTAATCAAAAAATAAATAAATAAACTTTCACCCTTTTTATAAAAAATTAAATATCTCGCAAACCGTTAATTGTTACGTTAAAAAAATATACCATCGCGACGAGAATTAAATTAGCTTTCTATAGATATGCACTTTTATATATTTTTAACGATTTTTTTTTCAAAATTTCGGCGTAAAAAAATCATATGTGATTTGTGAAAATCACATCTGATTTGATTTTTACAAATCACATATGATTTTTTCAAATCATATGTGATTTGTAAAAATCATATATGATTTGAAAAAACCATATATGATTTGATTTTTACAAATCACATATGATTTTTGAAAATCATATATGATTTTACAAATCATATATGATTTTTCTAGTCGGAAATTTTTGAAAAAAAAAAGTTTGTCGAAAATATAGAGAAGTGCATATCTATAGAAAGATAATTTAATTCTCGTCCTGATGGTGTATCTTTTATAGTTTGAAGATTTATCTTTTGCAAGATATATTATTTTTTTAAAATGTGAAAATTTGTTTTTTATTAATTTTGATAAAAAATAATGGTTAACATTGATTTAATATATATTGATCTCAACTCATCATCTAATATGTGCGCGGATGATAAGTTTTGATGGAAAAAACGAAAGTAAACATCACTGGGATATAATATGTGAAAAGTATTACTGACGATGCTTAAAGAAAAGAAGTAGGGATAATTTAGCATCAATAGGACTTTACTATCAATCTATCTACTCCGATGCTGTGAAATATAGTTTCTTACATCTTTCATGGAGTTATTTGTGATTAAGTTGGAGCACTATGACTAAGGTGAAAGGCTAGATGAAAGCAGATACCTTCAATTTATTTACTTTTAGCAAATTAGAAACATGGTTTTTGACCAACAAAAATTTAGATTAACCATATAATGGCACATCAATTATTATAACTTATAAGGAAATCGTAAGTTATACTCCACATTATCGTAAGTTATACTCCATTATGATCAAGTGAGTGAGTGACACATTAAACTTAAAGGTCTAAATGCGGACAATGTATGTTTATGCCTTGACACGAGATTTTACGGAGTTAGTAATGATAGTTCCATGTGATATGTTTACTTATTTTTGTAGTCCTCTTAAATTATTTTTAACATTAATACTTGTTTTTGTAGTCCCTTTTGATTCTTTTCTCTCAAAGTTGAATGTGTCTCTCCCTTGAATCGTTCTTCAATAGGTGTCTTTGTAGTTAGTTGCCTTTGTAGTAATCACAAGTGGTGAAGTGGTTATACTAATTCAAAATGAATATATTTAGCATACTAATTCTTTTCTTTTTTTTAATTCCTTTTTATAAACAAATAACAATTATATTTGAAAATACACATACAAACCTGAATGATACATGACACCGAATGCAAATATTATAATCGTGGACTAAAATATATTGTTTAAATTGATGTATCTTTCCTTTTGCATTTTCATAAATATTTAATGCTTTAGAGAGGACGGAGTGGTGATCGGGTAGTAGTTCGAGTACCAAGTACCCGAGCGGGTACACCGCCCCGCCTAGCTCGGGTACTTGGTTCGAGTATGTAATTCGAGCTCCGAGCTCGCTTGGCTACCCGTGTATAATTCGTATATTCGACCGTTTTCAAACGGTCATATACATTAAATAAAAAAAAAAAATCCCTTTTAAAACCAAATAACATACACTCATCTCTCCAAAAAAAAATAATTACCCTTACATTTAAAAAAAAACACACACTAATCTCTCCAAAAAAAAATGTCTACCGATTCTTCCGATTACGTTGTTCCTTCTTCGTCCGACGAGCTATCCACGGGTAGCTCGTTGCAAAATATGCTTCAACTAGCGGCTCAGTATTATGAAGACACGGCAAGCTCTAGCCGAACTAGCGTAAATCGTCATCGGGAAATAGGTCTTGAAACTTTAGAGAATGATTGGTTCGTTGAAACACCAAAGTACAACGACAATTACTTTAAAAAATTCGAATGGAGAAAAGCATGTTTTTGCAAATAGTGGGTGACATTGAAGCGAGATACATATTTTCAAGAAGGCTATGGCGTGAGCTAAAAAAGTTTCACGCGAAACAAAAATCACATCGGCCGTTAGGCAACTCGCAACCGCAATCCGCCCGATGAGTATGATGAATATTTATGCATGTCTCAAAGAACGTCACGTGAAAGTCTTGATTATTTTGTGAGGCCATCATTGAGTTGTACGGTCCGGAGTACCTACGAGAGCCGACAAAGACACACGTGTCGTTATTTTACAAAGACACGACCTTGCTCGCATTTTCCGTGCCCATGAAGCGAAGCATCACCTCCCTATAAGGATGCTTGGTAGCCTCGACCGCGAAAAAATGTAGTACACACGCCGATGGAAAAATTTTAATCTAGTTATTTTTAAGTATTATGTTATGTTATTTTTTTTAAAGTATTATGTAATGTTTTTATTTTTAATGAAATGGTATGTTTTTATTTTAAATATTGGAATTATATAACATGACTAATCATAAATATAAACAATAAACATCAAAGTAAGTGCGGAAGCGTATAGGAAAGATTAACGAATAATTAATTAACATAATAAAGAATATGCGTACCTTTTCTTGATTCCAGCCGAACAAGAATCAAATCCACAAACTAGCAATTAGGATGAACCCTAATTAGGGTTTATAGGATTATGTGAATTACCCCTTACCGTTTTGTAATTCAATCCAAGATAATAACAATAGTGTGTTATTACTATGTTCTTGTACACACGTACTAAACCGAATTAAAGTAATGCTAGTTTTATCAAACAAAATAACTTGGTTTGTGGAAAAGTAATGGATCGACATCCAAAGGTGATGGACGATCGGTTTGGATAAGAAAACACACAAAACAATTTTTAGGGTTTAGCTAATGAGCACAAGAGATGAAAAACAAGACCCCTAACCTTGTATATATACCCAAGCTAACTTGGTGAACAAGTTGGGTTTGTTTCCTTGTTTCCTTTGGCCGATCGGTTTAGGATATCCCATAGGGATTCCGGAACCTTCCCAACTTTTGCAATTAAGTCCTTTTCCAAATACCTTTAACGCCCGTTAGTCCATTACAATAATTACTTAACGTTCGTTAGTTATTTCGTTTAATAAATAAATAAATACAACATTTATATTTAATTATTTAACTTTAAATTCTCATACGTAAAGTGTGCAATCCCATAGTCTCGAGTTCGATCCTAACTCACGTCTATTAATTTATTGTCCATAAAACCAACAGCTCCCACTTGGACATATCTTAATAGAGTGATCACATTCGGTTAGCGTCTAGCAACACTTCGATGCCTCTAGTACAACTCGAGCAAGGCTCTCGGAAAACCTTTAATGATTTCTCATTATTATTATCCTTTGTTTCTAATACCATGCTAAATAAAGATATGGAATTAAGTCATTCTTTATCCAACTATTACATTTCTCGTTATAAGTGATTGAACAAGATTACCAAATCTTCGAACATATTCGGGGAGATCTTTGGGCGTGGCCACGCAAACATCTTGTCAACCCTACGAGGGCCCAGAAGATTAAACTCCAAATAAACTTGAAGGAACAAATTCTATCTTGACTACAAGAATAACCCACGAACTTTGCAACACTTCAGAAACAACCCTTATGACTACCGATTCGTATAGCGTTAAGTTATTCCACAGTGCACTACATTCATGACACTTATCTGGTATCTCAAGTCTGAGGATAACTATTCATAATTTACTTATAACAATATCCACAAAGTAAATTATGTAGTTGGGATAAGTCCTATATTTATCTGAAATTGGTATGCATTCTCATCAATATACTTTCAAGTATATTCTACCATATCTCTCAGATTTGTCTTAGTTTAATGATACTCCCATATCATTAATCGACAACGGACGATTTAGAATAAATAAATTTATTCACGGATTAAACATGCAAATATAGGATACAATATATTATAAAATCAAACATACCAAGTACTTGATTTATTATAACAATTGTTTAACATCCTTTATCCAAATACCAAATAGATCAATGCATGAAAATTCCAGTTGATGAATTATACCTCAAGTAATGACAATCATACTTGTTGACAAGGCATAAATCAACCAACTTGATCTATCGTAATTTTGAGAATACTTATTTCAAGAATTCAATTAATGAAGTCCTTGTATGTGTGCATTCAACAATCCACATAATAATTCATAAAGTGTGTGACATCCTCTATCACCAATTTATGACAATTTAAACTTTCAAACATTTTAAAGTTTAAAGTATTCTTATTCTTTTAATGTATAATGCAATCTGCGCTCTTAGTAGCACAACTAGTTCACATGGCCATTAACAAGGATGAAATCCTACCATGACTAGTATTGAGTGTCATCTCAATTAAACCAGCATCATTGTATACAAACAATAATATGCTTATTAAAACTCCGTAAACTTTAATATCTTATTGTGTAATGTTTGATGCTTTCCTAACTTTCAAGTTTAAAGCTGATGACAATTTGCACAACATTTGACATATTGTTCATCCATAGAATTTAGGAGCAATTCCAGGCTGAGGATGTAATTCTTTCAGAATATTCATTACACAAGTTATCTAGTAACTTTTAGTTAGATATCAATGTTGTCAAATCACTTCTTATTCAAGAATGATACAACAATTTTAACACACAACATGATGTACATGATGAATCTACAGGTCAAACTTAGATTTCATTCATGTTCTATTTTGTCAAAAAATATTTATCAATTTCCCAAATGATATATCATATTTTATTAGAATCATTTATTTTACTGCACATGTTTATTAACAATAAACATATATTTCAAGGTTGTATGTTTTAATTCTTAAATCTTACAAGTGAAGTTTCATTCCAATCTAAGACTTAACATTTAGCTTACAAGGAATGTTACTTACTATACATATATAACATATAAGATTTAAGAAACTTAACATAATACTCCCACTAGCTTTCAGGAATACTTAAAATTTATCTTATTTTAATTTATAAATCGAAAATGGGATTTAATAATTAAACATAAGAATAATTTCATAGATGCATGCACTTATCCATTCATGAATTATTTGCACTTCGTACACTTTCAAAGATTATATGAATTCAAAAAACCTTTCAATTACTTACCGTCCTTGCTCAAGTAATTCTTCAAGAAAGAGTTTTGATATTCCATTGTCATATTTCATATTAATGAAAACAAGTATGACAATTATCATCTTTATATATTTAATGTGTCTTAGGAAAGAATGTTCAATCACAATTAATTGCTTAAATATGATTAATAATCTTGTCATAAAACATGCATTAAATATGTGTACAATATTGTTCATATGATTTCTACATAGAAATTCAAACCACTAGGGTTTTTCATCTCTTGAAGAACTCATTTCCATTCTCTAGTCTAACTATTAAGATAAACCAAATTTCCAAAATTGATTATCTTTATGGACAGCATCTTTAACATTCATAGTATGAGTTATTTACCCAATTCAATATTTGGTAATCTATCATAATGATTATCAGGTTTACTATAATCCTGTAACTCATATTTCTCAGCATATAAGTCAAATATCTGAGATATCTTTGCAGATCTATGAATGAAAATTCCATCATCTTGAGTTCTATCATTTACATGTCTAACCTCATCATGATATTTACTAGTGTGTTTTAGAAGATTATGTAACTTGTAATTTTATCTTTCAAGATAAAAAAAACTCCCACTTGCCTTTTGTAATATATAGACTATCTATATATACTTTAGCAATTAGAGCAAAACTACATTGTTCTCTATTTGGGACATTACAAATACACATTGATAATTCCTGACTTAAGTTTGTTAACAACCTATTCATAAGTAGTTTAACAAATTCAGAATCTTCAATTTTAAAACTTAATGTGATTCATCACATTCCATAATGAAATGGTGTTTTATTAATCTTCTAGGTTGGAGTCATATTGAGTATATTCAATCCATACTCAATTTTCTAACCTTGTTATTTTTTAAGAAAGAAGTTATGGTTATCATGAATCAAACAAATCAAATAGAGTTTGATTCTCCTAACTGAACATACCATCAACTTGTGTTGTTCATTAGAATTAATATTGTAATACAATCTAACAATATATAAGATAAACATATTCCTTTTGGCTTACCTATTTACCAACTAAGTCAACTTAATGGTATAATAGACTTTCCAAGCCAATTACATGCTTTATAACACAAGTACCTTTTAACCAAGTCACTTCATATCCATGTTTCAACAAGAAACATGAACTGTTATAATCCCATTATACGTTATAAATCATTGATCACCTCAATAACTTCTTGTATATGTCTTAATTAAAAAACATAACAAGTTAACGTCTTACTTTATTATAAGTCTTAAAAGACTTTATGTTTATATCTTTACACTGAATCATAAACATGTTTAACTAAAGTAATTATAAACACAACTTTTGGTTTCAATAGTAATTTCAAGTTAATTTATTTTTACTTCACAATAATGTAGGACTACATTATTTTTCATTTATGTCATTCCAAAATACATAAATAAACAAATTGAAGTAGGATTAGATTACTTTATTTAATTTTATGTCATTCTAATAATACATAAATATTTAATTTGAAGTAGTCTTATATATCATTTTGACACATGTTCTAAATACTTGTCTAATTTAGAAACTGTAAATATGTCCATGCAAGGTCTGACTTCACATAGAGATTTACTTTGTTGTTGCAATCTCGCCAAGTTCTCACATGACGTAAATCGCAACACCAAGTGTTTCTTGAATTAGATATGTTCAAGTAATATTAGAATGTTAGTCTCTTACCTTGCAGTCAAGAGAATCCGTTAAATCATATACTTATATGTTGTACCTTGCACACAATATAGATTTCTCCCACTTGTGCATGGAACAACATCATGTAGCAGATAAACAACACGACATATGTTTGTTTATGTAACTAATATGATTGTGTCATTGATATTAGCATAACTAGTAGATGTAGAACCACTTCATTGTCTAATAAGGAAACGTACATGACTATCCTTGAAAACATAAGTGTCTACAAGGGGAAAGTAATTATCTTAAGACATTCTAGAGATAATCTGGGTTACTACCAAGATGACAAAGCTTGTAACTCCCACTGAATAAGAGATCATTACATTAATTCTTTATTCAGTAATAAGAACACAACACTCCCACTGGATTTGTCAACATTGAAAGTGTTTCATTAACCAGTAAAAGAAAATAGTGTTCTATTTACTTCCCTACACTTTTGAGAAAGTCCATACATAACAATTACTTATGTACTAAAAGAATGTATTCTACTATGTAGATGATGAATTTATCCATCAATGCTATTAACTTGAAAAATTGGGCATGCAATTTCTTTCTTAATAGTTCTACTATTCCAACAATTGCAAGTAGTACTTTTAAATGGTCAAAGCACAACAACTAGATAAAATATGCTAGTTTGTCTTTTACCAATTATACAGTAATTAGTCTAGCTTCTAATTTAATAACTCAGAAATATGCAATTTTCTTAACTATTAAAATTTGCTTACGAGTTATGTATTTAGAATTTAGACAATTCTAATTGTCCTATCATACCTTTCTTCATTCATGAAAAGGAATAGGGTTGAATCTCACTCTTTCGCGTGAAAAGAGGACTAGGTTTATTCTTTTAGTAACGTTGACTCTACTAAAACCCTTACAGATGTAGATCAATTTTACCAATACAGGAATAACCTACGTTTACGGTTTAATGTTGCATTAATACATTTAAAGAATTAGCAAAATTCAATTTTAGTATTTTCGATAATTAAACTTTTCAAGAAAATAAAATACCCAAGGTAATATTCATATAACCATAGAATTTTCTCGAAAACTAGGATCCAAATTATCATAGGTTCATTACATCAGTTGATCTGCTAGCAACGAACGCATATAATAAGGTAATCTGTCGAACATTAATTGGCAAACAATTTCCAACTCCTAGATCATTATGGGATTTATATTTTCCAACGCTATTGCAAATATAAACATGTTTCATCCCATCTTATGCCATTGAGTCCAGGTCTCACTTCCTACTCAACTTAAATGTCTAACTTAAAGAACTGCAAATATGTCCATGTAAGGTCTGACTTTACATAGAGATTTACCTCTCCATTACAATCTCGCCAAGTACTGTCATGACGTAAATTGCAACTTCAAGTGTCCCTTTAATTAGATGGCATATAACTTAATTTTAAAAGGGTACTAGTTTTGATTTTATGTGGTTAAATCAAATATGTACAAAGATGTCATGCATTCATCTTGTAGCATAAATTTAATAAAAAAACTTTTTTATTACCAATTCATAAAGATCAAATTATCAAAGTTTTGATTGAGGTATTGGGTTCACCAATCAAGGAATTTAGTGTTAATTATCATCCATTATACCGTACTTTTGCATAAGTGTAAACACTTAGTGTTTGGATAATTACCACCAAGTGGCGCATGGAATTAAAACTAATTCGCCCTTAAGATGAGCTTGTACTTTTATGGCTTACTAAGTAGCTCCATTCGAACTTACAGAGGGCGAGAGGACCGGTGGCGTAAAAGCATAACCTTAGACATCCATTCGGTGTCATATGCTTCTTAAATAACCCCTTTATAGTTCATTCGAATGGGTGAGCGTGCGGTCATTGTACCAAAGTCACCAATCAATTAAACTATTGAAAACTTAACTCTTCCAAACAAATCAAATTTCGCCATTGTTTAGTCCGTATTATTTTTCTATTCAAAACTACCCTTTGCTTAAAAGCATCTAACATAATAAACAAACAAGTAACAAATAAAAATAAACTACTAAAAACAATGCGCATAATAAACAATTTATACGTGTAAACAAGTAGCCACATGCAACTTATTCGATAAAACTCTATTAATAATCAATATCTAGGTTAAATTAATGTATATATTAATTTAGGGTTTCACCCAACAATAGAAAGTGAGCCACATACATCGACGAATCGATTACGTAAACCCTTAATTAAATTATACCAAATTGCACATAATTGATTCATTAATATATATATATATATATATATATATATATATATATATATATATATATATATATATATATATATATATATATATATATATATAGGAGGTTAACGTAAGTTAGTACCTTAAAATAGGAAGTGTAGGAAGTAATTTGAGCGCGACATGTGTCATTTGATGACTAAAATTCAGGAGTGGCATTTTATATAATAAATGAAACCACAAGGGCATTATGGTCAAAAAGATACTTAAGATGACTCATTCAACAAACCGTGTTTATTGCTTTCAAAGTTATCTTAATATATTTCTTGACACAGATAAATTATTTAATACGTAGTATGATACACCATACCATTATTTCCTGAAGTGCTTATTGATTAGATATAAAAAAATATTCGAATAACCCTCTTATACGGGGGAGTCCAAACTAAATCAACGTTGTCCATGTTTACAAATCCATATATACATACATGTCACATTGCTCAACAAGTCTATAAAAAAAACACAACAATATACAAAAGAAATTTTTTTCGTTTCATTTCTGAAAACATTCCCATCTCCATCTCATAGTTTCCACCTTCAATTTCCCTCACACCACACGACCAAAAAACAATTTTATACGTTTTTACCCTTCAAAAGTTTATACGAATGGGCTTCAGATTCATGTCTAGCATTTTACCATTACCAATCATTGTTCATGAAACACATTGTTGTAACCAAGATACGCAACAAAAATATGATACACTCCCATCCTATATATGATTTATAAATCTATGACAACCATAACTAACTGATATGTGACCCACCAATTGCTAAACTTTAATTATTACTTGTTGATACACTATCTAAAAATAATGTTAATTAATACACCAACATCAAACAACAAAATCTGCTATACATGAAGCGTAAAAATCTGATATGCAGCGTAAAAAATCTGATATACATGCAGCGTAAAACATCTGATATACATGAAGCGTAAAAACTTATGATCCCAACCTAGATCCAATACACAAACACGTGAACAAAGTTATACACACTACAAAGTAGTTTGATACCCAAACGAACAAACCAAAAATGAGACAGATTCACAAAAGTAACCAACAAATAAATGATACACTATTATTCAGTTTTGATTGTCGACGTGATCGAAAGAACATGTATATCACCGCAAAACAAACACAAATCTGAAGGTAGATATTATAATCCGATGCTTGGCTGTAAATCAAAATATCATGTTTCACCTTGGAGACGTAAAGGATCAACGGTTTGCACAGGAACCGACATCGAAGAGTTGTAGTCGCCGCTGGAAAATAATCAGATTGGAGGTGCGTAGAAGCCGATCATCGGCAAGATAAAAAAAACAATACTTTTATACACATCAGACATGGCAACAGATGGCCGGATTTTCTAGATGAAAAAGTCGCGGTTTCACTAGAGAGAAAAATGAAAGCCGTGGATATAAATGAGAGTAAGAGAAAATTTAACTTACATATCCAGATTAATGAGATATATTAGGAATGTCCATTACCCAAAATGCCCTTTAGTTTATTAAATGAATTTCTTTCAAAATTACATATTAATTTCCACATGTCAATTTCTTATTGCTTCCTACACTAACTTATTTTAATTACTATATATATATATATATATATAATTGGAGTATTCCCCAATTCAAGATTTATCGTAATAACATATATCTTAACAATTAAACAATATCAAAGTAACTTATCCATGACTAACATGCATGTATAATCATGGATATCATAACAATTTATACAAATAAGTCACAAGATAGCATATAAAAAATTCCATGACACATAACAAATTATTCACGAATTAATCACGTAATCAATATATTAATTCTAGGTTTTAATAAGGTTAGCAAACAATTTTCAAAACCCTAAAAATTTAATGTATGTGTCGACCAAAAAAAATAGGGTACGCCCAATTAACTAAAAATCGACCAAACAAAAATTAAACATAAACCCTAGATAAACATATTAAACAACATACAATTATTTGTTTTATTACGCGTTTATGTAATTAATTACTCATTAAAACCAATGACTCGTGATGCCTTTGTTGGAATTATATAACATGACTAATCATAAATATAAACAATAAACATCAAAGTAAGTGCGAAGCGTATAGGAAAGATTAACGAATAATTAATTAACATAATAAAGAATATCGTACATTTTCTTGATTCCAGCGAACAAGAATCAAATCCACAAACTAGCAATTAGGATGAACCCTAATTAGGGTTTATAGGATTATGTGAATTACCCTCACTGCTTTGTAATTCAATCCAAGATAATAACAATAGTGTGTTATTACTATGTTCTTGTACACACGTACTAAACCGAATTAAAGTAATGCTAGTTTTATCAAACAAAATAACTTGGTTTGTGGAAAAGTAATGGATCGACATCCAAAGGTGATGGACGATCGGTTTGGATAAGAAAACACACAAAACAATTTTTAGGGTTTAGCTAATGAGCACAAGAGATGAAAAACAAGACCCCTAACCTTGTATATATACCCAAGCTAACTTGGTGAACAAGTTGGGTTTGTTTCCTTGTTTCCTTTGGCCGATCGGTTTAGGATATCCCATAGGGATTCCGGAACCTTCCCAACTTTTGCAATTAAGTCATTTTCCAAATACCTTTAACGCCCGTTAGTCCATTACAATAATTACTTAACGTTCGTTAGTTATTTCGTTTAATAAATAAATAAATACAACATTTATATTTAATTATTTAACTTTAAATTCTCATACGTAAAGTGTGCAATCCCATAGTCTCGAGTTCGATCCTAACTCACGTCTATTAATTTATTGTCCATAAAACCAACAGTTCCAAAACCCAATTAAAACTCAATAGCATAAAAAAGAAACAACTCCTTAATTAGATATCTAGAAAATCTTTAATGGTTATGATAAAACGTTTTAAGACTATGTTTATCCATAAGGTTGTCAACCCAATCTTCACTTTATACATACAAATTAATATTTGTTCAATAAAATCATACAACATCACTTGCAATCAGTTTGTAAGCCAACCTAAAGTCACAACCGATAACCTGCCATGTGGCGACCCATGGTTATTTTTATTTTTTTCTTTTTAATACTTATTATTTTATATAAGTTAGATTGTGTTGTTGATAAATGGTAAAAAATATAGATTGATTGTATGTATTAGTTGTGTAGATGGAGTAAAAAAAATATATTTTAATAAAAGATTGAGTAAAGAGAAAATAATATTTCGTCAAAACATAAGCCCCCGGTAAATCTCAAATTAATTTATGTTAGTGAGAAAAAAATTGTAGGAAAAGTTTTTGTTTCCAACATGAAAAAGACGAAAACTGTTGATACCGAGAAAAAATATACTGGAAGTTGTTGCAACAAGACAAATAATTTGTTGAGATTTGAGAAAGAGTCGGATGAATGGAAGCTCAAAACTTAACTACCTCGATTTTTAGGAAAGGTGACGAACAGTTTACAGGTCATTCTATACAAACCCCTCAAAGATGTCAAATCAGGGAGGTTTTATATTTTTATTCCTTTTGTCTCTTATGTTTTTCAGTATAACACAGTTTTTGTTAGTTTTTGTTTCGTATTTCTGACAGTTTTAAGCGATTGACTTATTAAACTTTATATTTTTTTGTTCCATACTTTCAGGTTTATAGTTTTTCGATATAAAAAAAAAATGGGGTGCCCTTTGTAGAAAAAGGGGGGTTTGTATAACCTACCCCATTTGTTTAGGGGAAGGCCTCCCTATTTCCTTTATAAAAGGGACAAGTTATTCACACCCTCCCATAGAGAGGGTTTGCAATGATTGGACGCATTGTCGGATTGTACGGTATGCATCGCGGGTTGTACATTTTGACCAAAACCCTATGATGTGACAATATAGGGAGGGTTCCTATATCACATTCCTTATTAAAACCCTCCCTAGTTTTACTAGGGAGTACTTTTTTTTTTCTTTTTTTTTAGTGTAATGTTTTTTGTGTTTATTTGTATTCGTCTAATGCGTTTTTTTTTAATTAAACAACAACAATATCACGTTAAACATTAACACATTAAACAACTACAACAACAACTGTCATTATTATTCAATTAAACAATAACATTAACACATTATTTAAAAACAACAACACCTACTACATATGAAGATTATTTATGTCATCTAAAAGATCATGGAGCATTGCACCCGACCGACATGCGTGATCCTCAGGATTCTTTGCCAATTCCAGTGATGCCTCCAACGTCTTTATTCTTGTCATCAACATCTTATTTTGAGACAATAACATCTTGTTTCTTGTTTCAAGCTGGTCAATCTTATTATCTTTAGCAACGCAGTTTGAGCACTGCATTGAAGAAGAGGCTTGACTAAAGTACTTGTTCTGAAAAGCAGCCTTCCACATAAAATACCCACACCCATAGTCATATGTTCCTGCCTGTTACATGTTAAGAAAATTATTAGAAATGTATTCTTAACAAACAAATTATTTACATATTTACATAACTAAGCAAACGTATAATTATTTACCACTAAATAAGGACATGCATAATACGGTTGCCCATTATAAGCTTCTGTACAGGATGTCCTTTCTATAATTAATCCTCTCCGACAGCGACACAAGAAATGATTTTTTCGTTCCACCTGGGCAAATAATTTGCATAATAATTTACAACATAAATCAGTAATGTTATTATTAATTTAAATAAACTTTCAGTCATTTACTATGTTTTGTCGGTGTCATAATACAAACAGTTATTTACAACATAAATCAGTAATCATTCACTATGTTTTGTCGGTATAATTATTTACAACATAAATCAGTAATCATTTAATATGTTTGTCTTTGTCTATTCTCAGTATACATCAGTTGTCGATCATAATATAAAGTTGCTCATTCGGCTGCATTGTCAAGGTTGTACGCCCCCCATTGTGGGTGAGTATCCGGAAGTGGTGAATTTCCGTCAAGCGTCAGATAAATGAAGTGAGCACAGGCGTCTTCCCCCACACGGGCAATCACAAGTGGGTCAATTCCTTGTGATAAGTTTGGACCGGAAAAGAGCGGAAAACACGTATGACTTTGTCGTTGGGATATAAATACAACATGCCGGTTAATCAGTGAAGCAATAACCAACCCCATGTTTGTCATAATCATCCACTTATCCCGCGGTGCAAATCCATCATCGAACCAATCTGTTGATCTCTGAATTTGGTTAAAGTCATTTTGCAACCACATACTTATGTAATAGCCACTCCGATTGTCTAACTCGTTCTGTAACCAACCTCGAATATCGCGCCACATATCTTCGTAGAGACCAATACCGTGGGAAACGCACCAAAACCCACAATTTCCATCACCTCGCACATTATAAATACTTATGATGTATTGATGGAATAACTCTGGAATCCGCTCCATCAAGTAATCGCTAACTTTATCTCCAACGTATAACATGTGTCTTATACTTTGTTCAACTCTGGGACCCATGTAAGAACTATGTCTCGCAGGTTCTTTGTTAAAGTCCTGGACTTTTGTAGATCTTGAATTTGTGCTTCTTCGGTGATCTATGGTTGGTACTTCATTCAAGGACTTTTGTAGCCTTGGACTTTTTGTCCTTTGCGCTCGGACATCCACGGGTACTTTTGTGAACAACAGGTTTAAGTATGTCAACAGATTCAGGTTGGTATATCCCTCTCACCTTCTTTAACATATTTTTCTTGACAAACGACGACGCTTTGCTAAAAACATTCTTGAATTATCGTATGTCATTTTCACAAGAAGGATCATCTTCAGGTTCACAAGAAGGACCATCTTCAGGTGTAGGATTATTGATAATAGGCCACGGAACAGATAGGGTTCTCCAAAAAATATCAATTGTATCCAGCGGAATGGCCCATATTGCATTCATTAAAAGTGACTTATATAAATTACTGATATTAATGGGGAAAATAACTTGATAGTCATAAATTTAATATACTTACCACGAATTTGATAGTAAAGCATTTCGTGAAAGCATGGTAGTCCATAAATTGACCGCAACTGATGAGTACAATCTTCTGCGGCGATCGTCAGTTGGAGTTCATCGAACATGAGTTCCAAAGCATATTTGGAAACTTTATACCACAATTCTGCAAATAGTGGTATATCACATTTATTCATTTTCTCGTTTATGCTTCTATTAAAAGATTTTTTTATCGCATTTTCTTGCGAAATGAGAATCTTATCGATCAAACCCAACAACGTGTCTAAGTTGGGTGTGTCTTTGCCCAGTATGATTTCAACAACGCGTGTTGACTCTCAACTCGCATGTTGTTGATCGCCGTAGTCGCTATATTGATCGGTAATAAACGAGATAAACATGTCTGCGTAATCTTGCAGCCAGTTATCCAGATACTCCGATGTATCTGAAAAAAACAATGAATTAATAAAAAGTCATTCGGGTGCCTATTTATTAAATAATAAAAACAATGAATTAATAATTAAGTACCCGCATGGTTAACCAATAGCTGTTGTAGGTGTTCATAATAATGCTCGAATATGCCGCGTGTTGGAGCTTTAACCATCCAATCCCATGTCCATTTAATGGACTCATACTCCTTTACTGAATTGCATTTATTTCTGCAATTCTGAAGCACATTTTTATTAATATGCCATCGACAGAGTAATTTGTTTGCGTTCGGGAATTCTCGTCTGCATGCCCTAACCAACGCTAAATCTCTGTCAGTGATGATAACACGCGGGTAATATTTTTCGTCTATCACCTCCTTCACACATTGCAATACCCATTGAAAATTAGGCCCTTTTTCTTGGTTTAAAAAGCTAAACGCTATTGAAAATGTTTTATTTGTTGAAGTTACTCCGATAATTTCCAAAAATGGCAATTTAAACAACGTGGTATTATATGTGGAGTCCATTAGCATGATTTCAGGGAATGTACACCATATAGCATATGACGTGGGGTGAACAAAAAACAATTCCTCAAGCTCATTATGCTCATTTACCCTCTCGTAATATGTATACCATGAATGCATCAAATGTGAGTAAGAGACTTTGATTTGAGTTCTATCACCTATAATGGCTCCCCGGATCTTAGTTTGTGCGTTATATATAGTTCTAAGGCTAGACACGTTATCCGGATTACGCTCCTTTATTGACG
Organism: Chrysanthemum lavandulifolium; assembly: GCA_022545495.1. NCBI lineage: Eukaryota > Viridiplantae > Streptophyta > Magnoliopsida > Asterales > Asteraceae > Chrysanthemum > Chrysanthemum lavandulifolium. The sequence continues at coordinate 108,842,187 of CM040242.1, read as the reverse complement.
AAAGTATATGACGTGGTCGTACGTTATACTTTGTCATATGTTTCACCAAACCAAACTCATCATCGTTTAATCGCATTGCATATGGGAAACCATGCAACGACTCTGCAAAATCATGATTATGCCTATCATCCTTCACCCTCAACCTCCAAAAATATTTTGTTTTATGATATTTCGCCACTAATTTGAATAGACAATCGGTTTTAGAGGTACTTGTTTGCCATTGTTCAGTACCTTCACGTTCATACTTCCCACCCTTTGAACACCCATAATTGATTTCGTACAACCACCCCTTTTCTGATTTGGTTCTTGTTTTAACAATGACAAAACCGAGCCCCCGAGCTATATTTTGCACCCAATCAGTTACTTCCTTGTCAGAACTGAACACCTGAAAATAAATTACAACTTTTACAAAAAATTAAGCGAACCAAACTGTGACCACCCCCGAGCAACTTTTACAAAAAATACATTACAACTTTTACAAGTTTTATATTTTTTTTACAAGTGATATTTTTTTTACAAATGATATTTTTTTACAAACTTTTATTTGTAAATAAAAAATTACAAATGATACTTTTACTTTGTAAATTACAAACTTTTATTTTTTTACAAATGATATTTTTTTACAAACTTTTATTTGTAAATAAAAAATTACAAATGATACTTTTACTTTGTAAATTACAAACTTTTATTTTTTTACAAACTTTTATTTGTAAATAAAAAATTACAAATGATACTTTTACTTTGTAAATTACAAACTTTTATTTTTTTACAAATGATATTTTACAAACTTTTTTTTACAAATGATATTACTTTGTAAAAAAAAAAAAAAGGTTTTACAAAATCGGTTTCCCCACCCACAGTTTTTAACCCACCCCACCCCTCCCCACCCACTGATATTCTCACAGGCTGTCTCGTTTTCTCTCACTCACTCAAACTTACACTTCTCTCTCTATTTCTCTCTCTCTCAAATAGATCTGTTAGATCTTTGATGCTTGATCTTTTTAGATCTTGGATGTTTGATCTTTTTAGATCTTTGATCTTTGATGTTAGATCGTTGATGTTTGATCTTTTCTCTCACTAACTTGTTAGATCTTTTTAGATCTAACACGATTTGGTGAAATACTCGTTGTGAAACTGGTTATGTGGTTTTTTTTATACGAGTTGTTAGATCCTTTTAGATCTAATGATGGTGGTTATGAAACTTTTTAGATTTTAAAAAGCAGTTATTTAGATCTAACTTGTTAGATCTTAAAAAAGCAGTTATGAAACTGCTTATGTGAAATACTCGTTTTGAAACTGCTTATGTGGTTTTTTTTATACGACTTGTTAGATATTTTTAGATCTAACGAGTAAGTTATGAAACTTTTTAGATCTTAAAAAAGCAGTTATGAAACTGCTTATGTGGTTTGTTAAAAAGCAGTTATGAAATACTCGTTGTGATGTTTTATTGTGATATGTGATGTTTGGTGATGGTGAAACTGCTTATGTGATGTTTTTATATCTAAAAAAAATCTGTGATGATGGTGATGTTTTATTGTGATGGTGATGTTTTATTGAAAACTGCTTATGTTAGATCTTTTGTAGATCTGTGAAAAGTTTTGAAAAGGGGAGGAGTTATCCCCACCCTCCCTATTTCTTTAAAGCAAACCCTCCCTAGATCTGTGATGTTAGATCCGTGGTTTCTTGGCTGTTTGGTTGGTTTAGATCCGTGGTTTCTTGGCTGTTTGGTTGGTTTAGATCTGTGGTGTGATCTTGAAAGCAGTTTCAAAAACTGGAACTGCTTATTATGAGAAGCGGTTTTCAGCAGCTCTAAAACTGCTTTTGGTTGGTGTTGATAAAAAAACTTGGTTTTTTGAAATGGTTTCTTGAAACTGCTTATTATGAAATAAGCAGTTGATTTATGTTAAAAAACCGAGATGGCGATGATGATTTTTTTTAAAAAAACTTGTCAATTGGCATGGCATAACCGAATGGACGGCAAACATTTTGCAACCTTAAAATTTGCAGCCATTTGATTAAAAATAACAATCAGAGCCTAATAGGGTAAAATTATACCTTGGTTGTGTAAAACGGTGATGTATTTATCGTAAACTTTTATAAACCCGTAAAACCCGCACCTTCCTTTTCTGCTAGCACAATCTTGTTTTTTACAAACCCAACTTTTAGAAACTTTTGATTTGCTTGTTTTTGGTGTTGTGAACAATCTGCTTGTGCTATGCTATCAAAGTTAAAGAACAATCTGTTTTTGGTGTTGTGAAGAATCTGCTTGTGAACAATCTGCTTATAAATTCAAAGTAAAAGAATCATCTAACAGTAAGATGCCTGACTTCCTGACTTCATTTTGTACAAATGACTCTTTCTCAACATAAACGTGTTTCACACAAACACACCCGTGACTTCATTTGGCACATGAGCTTGTACATTTGTTCAATGAAAAATACTTTTGAGATAAGGCGATCTGCTTGTGTGCTTATGCACTTGGACAAAAAAAAACTAGGCAATGATGTAATCTGAGCCTGTGTCCAATCTGCTTGTGTGCTTATGCACTTGGACAAAAAAAAACTTGGCGATGATGAACTCTAATCTGAGCCTTTATTCAATCTGCTTGTGTGCTAATGCACTTGGACAAAAAAACTTGGACAAAACTGCTTTGTGCATCTGCTTTGTGTGCTAATGCACTTGGACAAAAAAAACTTAGGACAAAACTGCTTTGTAATCCTTGGACAAAAAATACATTTTTGGGACAAAATAAACCACCCAAACCAGCAATATGACCCAAAAAAAAAAAAAAAAAAAAAAAAAAAAAAAAAAGACAAAAGCGCAAAAGCATCATTGCTAAGATTCTATCCGATAGACCCCGTATTCAATCCTATGGGTAGACCCCGTAGCAATAGTGTGTCCCATACTTTAATGTGATAGTCACAAGCCCGTTTATCATTAAAGGATTAAACTCAAAAAAGAAACTATCTATGTGACTGGAATTTTGTCACCAACATTTGCTCCTCATCTGTCTACAACCATCTTTGCCCAATCTCTTGCGACCGCCACCATTTTCACGATCGATTCTTCTTTTTGAAATTGTTTATCTTTAAACTATATTATTTAACCAAATGTAACCACCGGAGTATTAGTCGAATGGTTGGAGCACTTGCGCTTGAGTCAACAGACCCATGTTCAAGTCCTATTCTTGGCATTTGCTTTAGATAGGTACCCACCTCCGCAAAACTTATGAGCACACTGGAGAGATTTTGTAGAATAAGAGCTCAGGGGTCCGAGTCTTGCTCGTGCTCACTCCAGTTGGTGCCGCACTAGGCCAAGAGAGTTGCCGGAGCTATTTCTTGTGGGGTGGACAATGACTCGTGTGTTCTCGCCAATCTACACCTTTTGTGAAATTTAACCAAATGTACTTTCCGTATTCTTAGCATAATCATTTGTTTTCTTATTGTACTATTCAGTACATACATGGACGGACCTGAGTGGAAGCCGGGGAGGGCCACGGCCCTCCTAAAATTTTAAAGTTTTACTTATATTTTTTCAAAGGAAATAGAACTTTGACTTCCCAAATTAACCGATATAGCACTTGGCCTTTTGAGTAAATTCACCCAGGTTCCGTCTAGGGTATATAGACCAAGTTCCACGAGTCGGACAAATAGTCAAGTACTTTATATGAGAAATGACGTACGCAAACAGCAAATGACAATAGTAACTATTTAAATATGAGAAATTCCATTGTAAGATGTCAAATATTCAGGTTGTTTTGTCAATATATGACTCATAATTAAAGGTTCTCCCTTAACAATTGTTTACTTTCTAAATTTTACTCCGCATAATAGTTCTTGTCAATGTTTTGAAACCCGAGTCGACTCGGCCGGGTTAACCGGTCGGACCGGTTTCGGGCAAAAAAACGGGTAAAAAAAACCCGGGTTTCTAAAACCGGGTTAACCAGTTAGACCTGTTGGGTTTGAGTGACCCGGGTCAACCCGGTTCTCTAAACCCGGCCGGGTTTGTTTTTTTTCAAATTTTTTTTTATAAAAACCGGGTTGACCGGGGTTAACCCGGCGGTTGAACCGGTTGACCCGGTTATTTTATTTTTTAAATGAATAACCGAGTTGGCCCGGCGGTTGAACCGGTCGACCCGGTGACGAGTGACTCGACCGGGTCGATTATAAACGCGGTTTTCAAAACGTTGGTTCTTGTACTTAGCATTTCATACAGTTAAATAAATTGTTTATTACTTTATTAACTAATCCTACGTTTAACCAAAGGGCCTCTGGTCTAGCGGTATGGAGTTTTTACCTTCTTAGGCAAGGTCTCAAGTTCGAGTCTTGTCTAGGGCGATAAGGGTTTCCTCCCGCGTGTGTAAAGGGAAGGGTGTCATTGCCTTCTGGACTGGACCCAACCTAGTTGTGTGAGCTCGCTACGCCTTCTGGGCTAGGAGCCATGTAGCCACAATTGCCGTTCAAACAAAAAAAACTAATCCTACGTTTAAAATGTTTATTAAAAAAAGAAGTATAAGAAAGTACATGCATAGCATGTCCACCCTTCTAAGTCATAAAGCGTATCAGAATCAATTGTGCCAAACCAAGTTTTGACTTTATATTTTATTTTAATAAAAAAGATTCGAGTAGAAACTAATAAGTTTTGAGTACATGTTTAAACAAAACAGATTCCTTACATGTATTTTATTATGGTATATATGTATAGCGGTGACGAGTCTAAAGCGAGCAACTTATCCAGGTAGCAAGGTCCAGCAGTAGCTATTCCATTGAAGATCATATCGGTAGTAGCAAAAGCCAACCATGGTCGATGGTTGTTTGAATTGTGGTCGGTTTTTTTTTTTTTTTTTTTTCTTTGTTAACCGTAATTTCCGACCTTTGGCCGACTAATAAAAGAGGTTTGAACCCACCGCCACACAGACTCAAACCAAAAAACTCTCCCTTTTCTCATTTGGATGGATGGTGTTAGTTCATAGTTCATAGTCCTTGGTCATTAGAGCACACAAAACTATTGTAAATCTATACAGTATCAAAACTGTATGCTTAATGCAGTTTTGGGTTCCAATTATAGCAAAAAATCGATACTTAATCTAGTTCGTTAATAGACCAAAACTGGGGGAAAAAATATTTTAGGCCACCTTTTATTAAATTATTTTTACAAACACCGGTGCAATTCGTTACGATGATGTCTCAAGTCATTTGCCCAGATCGAGTCTGTTCGAGTTCGGTTTGTGACTAAAATGGTTATAAACCAAGACAAAATGACACAAACACGCCACGAGATTGGGTTCTTGGTTCCAAAGTTTCCATAGTTTCACTCCGTTTGTCTATAAACAGGTTTTAACCCGCTTGTAATGAGGTGTTTGTACATAAGTATTATTTAACATCGAGCTAAGTATGTTCCTATTAGATATGTTTAGTATTTTAAGCGTGAGCAATTTAATTAAGCGGTTGCGAATTTACCAAAAAGTATGTTATCAAGCCTTGGTTGCGTTGCGTTTTATAAAGCTTCTTAATTAAAAATGATAGAATGGCGTTCTTTAACAACCGTTAAGTACGGCGGTTAGCAGGACTATTTGTGTAACGAACGTTTAACATGAAGGACCAATTATGTAAAAAAAAAATACATGTTTAGTCATTAGAGGACCTATTTTGCAACGCAAGTTAAACCTCAGGGACTCTTGCCGCATTTTTGGTTTTTATAAAAAGTATTTAAAAAAAAAAAAAAAAAAAAAAAGTAACGACCGTTAGTAGATAACGGGCGTTAACTAACGACCGTTAGTCACTTTTACATTAGTCCTTAGAGGACCTATTTTGAAACGCAAGTTAAACCTCGGGGACTCTTGCCGCAATTTCATTTCTTAAAAAAAAAAAAAAAAAAAAAAAAGTTAACGACCGTTAGTAGATAACGGCCGTTAACTAACGACCGTTAGTTACTGTGCGTTCTACTGTTCACCATGTTCCTGTTGGGTGTGGCAGCAGCACATTACAACTTGCCCATAGCCACGTTCGTAAATGTACTTAAGTACAAACGAGCAGGTCAACCCGCGCGTTGCTGCGGGAGTGGGTTGTGTTATATATTACGTGTTCTCGGTTTTATAATGTATATGTTTTAACTGTACAAAAAAAAAAAAAATTTGCCAGCTTTTATCGCATGGTGTATCAATAGTTAAGGCTATGAGCTATTTACGTTTTATAAAAGCAAGAAACACTTTTCTTACAACTTATTTGCTTATAACATTAAAAATATTGAGTTAATAAAGTTTCAAAATGACAATCAGTTGCATGGGCACATAAACAAAAACATTAGTTTTAGTAAAAAAATAAAACAATACTAAACTTGAAATCAATCATGTACAACATACCTAAAACTGAATCAACTGTAAGGCGCATAAATATCCATTAAAAATATCAGAATAAATATAAACCAATCTCCAATTCACATATACTACCTATATAGTCGAAAAGTATCAGATGTTCAGTTGGCAAAAACTTGAGGATGGGTCATTTATAAAAGTTCTAAGCCTGATGATACACATATTTCTTGGATAAAAGGCTATGAAATTATGGATATCTACCAGCAATATCAGACAATCTGAAAGGCTTTAGAAATCCCAATTAGCTTGTTTCACATCATTAAGTAAGATTCTCTATTTTCAAGTATATTTTTGTTTATGTTGAATACTTTTTCTCTTATACAGCTAGTAGTGTTGTTAGGTTGACATGGCAAAACAGGCCATCTTAGGTAACAGGTAAAAGAACGTCGTTTTTTGGTGTAAGTGGAAACGGGTCAGGTCAGGTTCACTAAGAATAGGAGAAAAACCTTACACCAAACAGCGTAACCCACTATTGGAGACGTAATTTCAATTCATTACATGTGAATGGGTGACTTGGTTGTGTTTTATCTCAAGTGCTGAAATTAAACTATATCTGAAAAGGAAACATGTCGAACAGGTTTCCTATCTGTCTAAAATCTATTTTGAATGAGATGAAAAAAAGGACAAAACTAAAATTTTATGCGGAAGAACTTACAACTAACATTACTATCTTCCATGATCTTTGTTTACAATTTACTTGCTCAAACTACATGCTGTCATAACCTCTGTACATTTAAGAAAAACTCAATGCGGAAAATGAAATTGGAGTGATAACGTCATCAAGGAAACAATATCTTACAGCTATGCTAAAATCATCAGGTCCACTCTTTTGGGTTAATGCAAGCATTCAAAAGTTTCCATTCTTGGCTCCCCTCTACTGGTTGCTGTGCATCCAGAAAATATAAATTTTCAATTTTAAAACTTTATTGAGCAATTATACCATAAAAAGAAAAAGAAAGGATAGTCACTGAAATCGTCCAACTATATTCCATATTATCATATCATGCATAAAGAGCAAAAGAAATAAGAATTAACCTCGTAGACAAATCGATATCTTTGCTAACTTCTCCCATGGCGCGTTCTAATTCTTTGATTCGTAACCGTAACTCTTTTATTAGATGAGCATTGCTAGCTGGTATTGCAAAAGTCAAGTAAGCTTTGGCCCTTATTAGTTGATCTTTCATCTCTTTGATCTTCCTATCCAGTACCCTCCGTGTTGGCAATGGCACCTCCTGATCATGTCCAAGTGCTGCACGACCGGCCTCTACCTGTCACAGCATTAAAACAATAGAGAGGACTAAATGGGTTGCATCTTGCAAAGGCAAAATATTATAAGATACAAATGTATAAGAAACGGCAATGCTGGTTAAAACTTTACTTTGATATATGTGCCACTGACAGAAAAGCATAGTATAAAAACAATATTAAGGCCACCATCAACTTAATAAGACCCGTCATGATATCTATAGTAAATGATACAATGAAAAAGACTATGTAAATCACTTATGATCCATATGTCGACTATGTACCTTTAAAAACCAAACGACTTTTGCAAATTCTTTTTGGTGAACCACAGCCAGGATTTGTTCTTTACCCAAAAATGAACAGGAAACAAAGTTGTAAGGACCTAAAGCTATGGCGAAAAGTATGAATTTCTATACCATATATATATATTTTTCTATCAGGGTTTTAAGACAGCAGGGACCTACATGTTGATCAAGTTACAAACAGACTTAATATACTTTATTTGAATAATTGAGATTTGTATTGAAGATCCATGGTATGAGAGATGAAATGCAACTTTGGGTTCACCGCATTTCATGTACGCGTATTGTTGTCTAAGACAGCAGGGACCTATATGGCCTATTGTTGTCTAAAACCATTCGGTCATGTACGCGTGGCTCGTATATTTACACCTGTTAAAGGCAACAACATATGACCAAAAGTCAAACACATGTAAATAAATTCAAACGATATAAGAATCCATGTATTCTAAAATATTAACAGACATCACCTTGAGTTATACAACAATCAAGCGTGCAATGCTAATCATGAGCAGGTAAAATGGTTTCGAGGTATCGCAATAGGAGGTCCACCTTCAAGAACATGGAAAATCGACAAAAATGGTTATGAGGCTCGAGACGGGGTGGGAATTGAAAAAGCGCAAACATCCGCAATGGTCGCAAATCTAGTGATTTGCCCGCCAACGTCTGAGACGGTCACTACTTTTGTCAAATTTGCGAGATTCAAGACTGACTTTTTATAATCGATCGCCACCACTCGCATTATACATAACATCAGCAAGCAGAGCAAAACGATGAGATAGAACATTCGCCATGGTCGCAACTTTAGTAAGTTGTGGCGCCAAGATGCAAACGACCTCATCTTTAGGCCTCCTCACCCCTAGACTCATCATTGCCTCGTGTATCTTTGTATCAAATCGACAAAAAATGTTTTCGGTTGTAATATAACACAACACATACATTGCGGTGGTGTTTCATCCGCCATTTCACGGTATATAATAGATATAGATAAAGGAAAACTTAGCTCAGATTAGTTGATGCCCTGGCTGCGCACGTGGAGGTTGCCGAGGCGACCATTTGTCGCACTCTACCATCCTTCCACTGTCCGCAGCAAGACAACATAGGTAAAGGATCATGACAGCCAAGTCAAACACGCAACCAACAACCAAATCATCTACGTCTATTATAACCAATGCTAACTGAATCATATTTGTGACCATGTTTTATAGTGGCATATAAAATTAGTTTCCGATACCAAACAGTCGCCATGGCTGCAACCACAGTTCTTGTATGGCTGCCCTGCCAAGATACATGACATACCTTTAGAAATAAATCATTGCACACCAACCGCACAATGAAGCTCATACCTAGTTAACGAAACAACATCATCAGAACAAACCTTCCGAATAATCCCAGAAGCCATTCAATCGCCAATACAATAAAGCAAATCATTTATACCCTTTATCCCAAATTATTCAATAAACAAAACCCACAAAGTAATTTACATAATTTCCTTAAAAAACTTTTATTTAAAATTGTTGTATCCGATTTTATATCATAACTAAAGAAACACATGACAAATAAAAATCAAAACAGTGATAATAATGAAGCTGATGTAATACTGTAATCGAATCACTAAAGCACAAAAATAGGAAACCACAAAAAATAAAAACCCTAATTGCACCATAATTGCTTTTTCTATGCAATAAGGGTTAACAAAATTACAAACTTGATATACCTTTAAAAGAATGCAAAAAAGATTTTGGTAGAATAATAAGTTACCTGTAATTGAAGATATTCAAGATGATTTTGATCTTGGATTAATGAGGGGCTTTTGCATATCATGTTTGTGGATGCATATATATGATCTTCCATGGAGATGGAAGTGTGTTTTTTAGGTCGGTGGTGTGTTTTTTTTATGAGTGATTCGGAGGTTCTGGAGAATACTCTAACCCAAGAATGCCAAATGAGAAACTTCTAGCCTACAATGATCTCCAGTGTATGTATAAATTCGTATGTACGCCGCAATTATCGTTTGTATGCATGTGTAGAAACACGTGAACAGTAAAAACTTAACCACACTTTAGCCACTAAGGGAATGCCACATCATCCTTATCATGTATTATACTACTTTTCAGCCAATGGATCTTTGACACCAATGCATATGTGCGTATAATTTATGTACGATGCACAAACAGCTATTAGGATATATAGATAATATATATCAAAACAATAACATAAAAACAAATGCCAGAAAGATGTTTTGATAACAACCCTTTCACAATCATTTGGCAAATAATGTCATAACGCACATAATGTGAGTTTGGACATTGACTTGACGCCAATCATTTCAAAACTAAACAATAATTAAAAGATAAAATCTAGTTTACCAATCATCCAAATGATGCTTTAAACATAAATAATATCTACTTAAATGGTCTTTATTCCTGAAAAACCGCAAAATTCTCATCATACAAGACATACCTATCTAAAATACATATAAAGTACTACTTAAAAGAACACAAACCTCATGGTACAACAGGTTTGTTATCCCAAGCCTCTCTGTCTTCAGCTAAATCCGCGAGTAACGTTCAGCCAATATATCAACCTGTTTAAAAACGGCTTACTCCCATAATCACCAATATGTTTCACCATCTGGGCCCACCTTTTCCGACAAATATCACCGGTCCTGTGTTCAAGAAGATTATCCCAATCCACATCATCAACACATGCAGCATCAAGTTCATAAAGCTTACCAATCATCAAATAATCATCAGTATCAGACCATAAACCTTCAGCCACCATAGACGACCTTAATTTATACCACTTTACGCAACATCTTGCATCACTTCTAGTTGATAACTTTTCACTAATTGCACCCCAAGGAATATTATCTCTCAACATCCCGTGCTTTGATTTCTTTTCAGAAAATACTTTCATTTTAAATCCATGTTCACAAGATCGTATAAACTCGGTACTCTTTTGAACCCATTTTCCACCCTTTGTGTTCCCGATCTTTATTCTTCGCCAGTTGTCCTTAACATGCAACCTAGATTTCCCCATCAGTTCCGCTATTTTCTTCCATTTGTTACCGTACTTTTCATGATACTCCTTTAAGGTTTCATCCTCTTCTGGTGTAAAACCCCGTTTTTCGTTTCTTTCGAACAAAATGTGGGCCCGAGAATAGACAGCAGCATGGGGACGATATGGTATGCATTTCGCGATTTCTAGCCAACATTTTCTCAATCCGTAAGAACCGCAGTTCAGTACCATCATTAAACCATCGTCTCCCAAATTATTATCTTCTATATAATTATTAACCGCATCTTTTATTATCGCATCTTCTTCTGGTGTAAATCTTTTACCTCGAACTAGACCGTCTCCTTTTGTTGTTTGCTTCTCAGGTCCTGTGTCTGATGATGGGAAGAACTCAACATGGCCAGCAAAGCTAACTTTTTTGGATTTAGCTTTTCCCGTATTGTTTTCAACGGGTTCGGTTGTCTTGTTTTGGGCTTTACTACCTTTGACTTTGGTCTTCTTTTTCTCTTTGCTACCTTTGCTGTCTTCATTATCATCCTGTGTCTCCTTCATTTCAGTATCTGAATTTTGAGCATCTAATTTGCTCTTTTTGTTATGACTTTTCTCGGACACGCTATCCTCAATAGAGAGTTTAGAACCGTCATTTTGGTTATCTTCATTTTCTTCTATTTGTGTCTTCTCGGGAGAATCTCTTTTCCTCTTCTTTTTCTTATCCTTCTTACTAACATCACCATCAGTTACCAAATCACCTTTATCAGGTTGATCTTCAACTCCGTCTTCCTTTGATCCTGATTCTCTCTTCTTCTTTTTCTTCTTCTTCTTCTTATTCTCCTCCCCAAGATCAGCATCATCTACCAAATTACCCTTATCAGGACGATCTTCAACTCCGTCTTCATTTGATCCTGATTCTCTCTTCTTCTTCTTCTTCTTCTCCCCAAGATCAGCATCATCTACCAAATTACCCATATCAGGACGATCTTCAGCTCCATCTTCATTTGATTCTGATTCTTTCTTCTTCTTCTTTTCCCCTATGCTTATGACCTTTTTTCTCCTTTGGTAGAGCATCATCTATTTCTACTTGACTGTTACCGTCACCGTCAGCATCAGGCAAATCATTGATCTTGTCTTTGTTTTTCTTTGACTTCTTTCCCATTGTTACAGGGCTGACATCCACTTCTTCCCCTGTCTTGCCCATTCGTTATGCTTCCACCTGGATTTTTAACTTATGTTTCCTGCATAAAACAAAAGTCTAATTAAGAAAAAGAAATAGCAAATCAAGAAAACGCATAAGCATGTCATCATTTGACCATCAAACCCAAAACATGCAAGAGTCGTTGCAATCACAATGAAGTTAAGAAACTGGTACAATAAACTACCAATTGGTAAAGACCGTAAAGTATTTAAACTAATATTACAATATTCACAAAATAGTAGAACTAGAGAATAATAATATCTTGCAAATGCTACTCTAATAAACTAATATCTCTGTAATATAAAAGAGTAGCACACCAATAGCACTTCCAATTGCGTCAAGTTTAAAACCCCGATGAGCTATTTATCACTAACCACTCCTCAAGATGAACGAAAAAGTAAATTCTTCTTGTAGTGCACTAACCACTCTCATAAAACACTGGTCAGCATATATAGATACGTTACGGATTGATTTATGTTAAATAGAGCCATGAAATGCAGTTAAAAAGCTATCAGAAGAAATTAGTAGATTTAAGAAATGCCATTAGCGGCTTGGTGTTTACAAGTGAAATTTGTTTGATAAAAAATACTGATTTATCTAAGGTAAATGTCATAATGTCATATAACTCTCCACACACCACTAAATACACTTGTCATATGTTATAAGCGCAAAAACAAGCAACCTATAGATGTTATAGTGAGAGTATATGGTGCGATTCAAAAAAAGTAATTCCAAGAAATGTGACTAAAGATATGCATCATCGCCTAGATAACAAAAAGATTGTGAATGTGGTTCTTCAGCAACGATACGACTAGATCCACGATGCGTTACAACCCTTCAAACATATAAGATCTCTTTTTTCTAACACAGTGTCTTAAAAGATATTTCCAAAGTGTGAACTCCCTACTGCTCTAAAGTACACCGTCATGGACAATGATCATGAAAAACTGCTCAGCACTCATACAGAATACTTGGATATTGATTCTGCTTTTAGAATCTGTTTTGCTTGTTGCTAGTATTTATTAGTGGTAACTGACTAAGGGGCTGTTTCTTTATTTTTTTCTTTTTACATAAGGTTTATGACTGAAGAAAGAATCTGATTGAAGAATGCCATGTATGATAAAATCTTGTTTCTTTTTTTGCTTAAGGATCTATCACAATGACCACTTTACCCTCAAATCAATTGCAATTTATGTTAAGAACTTCAGGTCACCATTTACGATTCTATGAAAATCTCTATAGCCAACCAACTTCACTAGTATTTTATATCAAAAAGTTTAAACAAAACAAAAAAAAACACGAATAGTAACATCAAAAAATTTCATAAACATATCAGATCTATAAATAAATAAAAAAAATTGATAAACAATAATGACAATTAAACACAAAAGCATGTTTCCACCATTAATTTTTCACATATAAAGGTTTTAGTTCCATGTATTAGAAAAGTAGATAACCATGGAAAGAACGGCGGGGAGAAATCGCCGGCGGTAAAAAGCGCTGTCAAAAGGAGCACCAACTGGAAGGTCACTGGTGGGAAGAAACGTAAGGGGGTGAGGTGCTAGAAAGGATTTTTATGTGATGAAGAGGGTGGATGGGTGAAATAAGAGAGATAGAGGTTAGGGTATATTTGGCTAATAAGTTTCTGTTTGTGAAGGGGGTTGGTTTTGTTAGGCTTCCACATCTAGGATCCTAGTCTAGAATAAGCTGAAAAGAAACATCATAGATTCCTGTTTGTATAATGTTTTGTTAGTACTCAGGACATTAAGCAAAAAATAAACGGGCCCTAAATAGATCTTTTATCAGCTATTACCAACTTTTATCAAATTATTATATGATTCTTGAAGTACAATAAATCACTATAAAAACGCACATCCAAATTCCAAACACCTGATCGGTGCTAAACAGTCAAGTCTAAAAGACTAAAAACTGCTCAAACACCAATGCAATTAAGATCAGAGGAGTTTAGGGTCTCCCCGGGTCGTTATGTCCCAGCGAGCTATGCAATGGATAAATCAACGTCTAGTGATCGAGAAATTTGAACGATGAAGGGAATTGAGATTATTATAACTAAGGAAAATCCAACAAATTAAAAACGCCTTAAATGCAAATTAAAGAAAATTAAAAAGATAAAACCTATTAAATAAACGCTATCACTATATTTAAAGTGATGAGCGTTTAAAACCCAAAACGCACGCTTAAATTAAAATCTACGTGACGCACAAAATAAAAAGTGAAACTAAAGCAGTATTAACCCTAAAAATATGAAAATGATGTTTTAACAATCCTAATAATAAAAGAAAATTATTAGAAAAAGAAAATTATTTTTATATCTAATTATCTAATTAAAAACTATTTTTAACTAATAATTAATTACCTAAATTACAAGAAAATAGGAAATTAAGCTAGAAAAATAAGATTAAGACTTGGAAAAGTCTAAAATATCAAAATAGACTTTTCAAAACTATTTTTGTATTTTTGTGATTATTTTTCTATTTTCTATGGATTTTAAACTATTAAAAACTAATTAAATTACTAAAAATTACCAAATAAGCTATGAAAAATCTAGAAAATTACTTTTTCTACTTTTTATATTTATCTAAGCCTGAGAAAAATGAAAACTTAATTTTTGAACCTTTTTCTAATTTTTGTATTAAATGCTATTTAAAAGTATTAAAAACTAATTAAAAATAGGAAAAATAGCAAAACGAATTATAAAAATCGAAAATTTGGAAACTCTAAAATAATGATAAGAAGCTATGAAAATTAGAAAACAGGTACTTGTGTAGAGAAATAAGCAATCGATCTCACAAGTGCTTATAAATAAACACTCAAATAAGCCAAAAGCTCACCAAAAGCTACCAAACCGTACAGAGGCTATAATAAGCTAAATATACCTAATGCACTTAAAATCAACAGGCTATAACTCTTGATAAGCAATTTTAACAGAATTGATGTTTTGAGTATTTGCTTAAAAAGCAGTTAGAGGTAGCAACTTTAAGCACAAGCACTAGCTTAACAATAAGCTCAATCGAAAACTATTAATTAGGACCTAAAGTAGACCTGGTCGAGAGTACTTAAACCAAAAATGAGACCATGGTGAGCTCTTATGAGCTCTGACACTTGTCGCACAAGCGAGAAAGTCTCGGTGATCTTTGAGGCAGGTGGAGCAGACAGCTGGCCTACTTTGAGCTTGTACACAAGCTTATCCAAAAAGCTTAAAGAAAAAACAGATATTAGGTTTTGGAAACCACCTAGAGGACTACTTGTATCCCAAAAATCAGAGCTTAAAACCCTTTTATGAAACCTGTGGAGAATCTGCAAGATCTGCAAAAATCCAACTTTTCACCATTTTTTTGACTATTTGAAAGAACATGGAAAGTTGACTTTGGTGAAGTTTGATCCAAGTTTTATGATTGAAAATGAAGTTAAATAATGTAATGAAGCTTTAACAACCTTTGTTAATGACTTTCAAACCCAAAATGATGATTTACTTTTCCAAAAACTTCAACGATTAAGCGTGAGATGATTTGAGTTTGATTTTGACTTTTGAGTTCACAAGCACAAAAGTAAGATAGGTATGTGCTCAAATTTGTCAAACAAGCATGAACAACTGAAGGTAACTCACAAACACACCTCTAAACCAGGTTAATAAGTAATACCAAACACCCCTTTTTACTATGATTTGCAAACTAAACTTATACTAATTACTGATCAGGCTTGTAACAATGATCAATCTCATTTTAAATGACATGAATACTGCTATGAGAACAAGTATCAACAGATTAGAACTACACATTCATGATATGCAAGAATTTTAGAAAATCACTTACACAGGTCCATAACCACAATGGTTTGAATCCAAGAACCAGAGAACCTCTAACCTATCCAAACCCCTAACCTAGCTTAATATCAACCCACATCCATAG
Organism: Chrysanthemum lavandulifolium; assembly: GCA_022545495.1. NCBI lineage: Eukaryota > Viridiplantae > Streptophyta > Magnoliopsida > Asterales > Asteraceae > Chrysanthemum > Chrysanthemum lavandulifolium. Next base: position 108,826,131 of record CM040242.1, on the reverse strand, counting down.
CTGCTTCACCATTTGACCCAATCAATTCCATTTATGCACCTGTTTGACTTTCTTTGACCAGTTTCCAAATGTGCTTCAAACTGGAGTTTAAGCTTATAAAAAGCTTTTATAAACTTGTATAAGCTATTTAGAGCTTAGAATTGAGATGTTTGAAGCTTGTAAACAAGATTTGTACTTATAAAATTTCAACAGTGGACATAAACAGATGATTATGACATTAAACTGAAATTGGTGCTTAAATTTAATTGCAATACACTTGAAAACATAAGTTTGATACAATTTAACAAAATGATACAAGATTAACACTGAAATTACACTTTTACATAAAAAACGACTTAAGAAAGAAAATTAAAACTCGAAGACTCCTCAACTTGCTTCCTTTTGCTCCTTTTTATAATCCAATGCCTTTGTATCTCTCCTCTGAATGTTTCCCATCAACCTAAGCCATTGGATGGCTTTGAAATGATCTCAACCGTTTAAACACTTTTTTGGCGCCAAAATTCCTTTTGACAGATAGGAGAGATTTGAGTGAATTGGGGGAGAGGCATTTATTGCATTTGGAGTTTGGTGGAGGTGGGGGGAACAAGGAGTGGTTTGGGTGAGCTAAGTGGTTGAGATGGTGGCTGGGATGGTGGGCGGACATGCGGGCGGAACCGGGAAAGGGATGTAGTTGGTGGTTTGACCAACGATGGCTAATAATAGGGGGTCAATTTGCATATTGATGGGTTCACAAGGTTTGTGACAAGGGTCCAAAATAGGTTTAAAGGTTTTAAATATCAAGGACCTTTCATGTATTTCTTTGAAATTTCAAGGACCATAAGCGCCAATTCGTAAAAGTTTATCCAAGGGTGAAAATGACACTTTCAAAAGTACAAGGACCAAATTTGCCAAATTGCCATTTTAGGGGCCATTTCGCCAATTTTGAAAGTCAAGGACTAAACTTGTAATTTCTCAAACTTTTGATATTTTCCACCAAAGGACTAAATTTGATAACTTTTGATTTAAAAGGACCTTTGGTGACTTTTCTTTTGAAATTTTGGCTCGGGACTATTTTTGACAATTCTTGAAACTTGGGGATCGAAGCGCAATTTTGCAAAATTGATATGTTTTTCATCCGATTTTGATATTTTTGAATTTGAAACACATAAACACGATTTGTGATATTTTGATCATTTAGATGTGTTTACGAGTGTTTTCGGATGATTTTGCGATCAGATAGTACAAAATGATGAGTATTTAGAGACTCATCAATCCACATCGAGATATTGCTAGTCCCTAGCAATGATTTGAGAAAACATAATGGATTTTAATCTCTTTACCAAAAGCCATTACTTACGGAGTAGCCAAATGTTTCAGATTCAAGTAAGAACCATGGTACACCGATAACCATGTGATTTTGAGCAAACCACCAACTTTCAACGGATTTGATTTTGTCTTTACCGAAGCCGCACCCTTACGGACTAGCCAACTCTTAGATAAATTATCAATATTATCTATGGTGGTGATTACCAATTATGGTTTTTCCAACGCCTTTACCACAAGCCATAATCTTGCGGGCTAGCCAACTCTTCACTTTTTAGGATATGGTGAGTGAATACCATACAATTTTGGGCAAATTGCAAGCCATATAAACGGATTTGATATATCTTTACCAAGAGCCGTTTGCTCTGGATTAGCTAATCCTTTTGTCTTCTGTACATGGCGGATCGATAACGGATGAGAAAGTGTAGAACACTTACTCCAAAAAAAAATTTTGGCCAAAACGGGGATTAGGCGGTATAATTACATGATAAAATTCGTGAGAATCCCCCACACTTAGAAATGAATATTGCCTCAATATTCAAAGTACCATGGTTATGCCGAAACAAAGAACGTGAAAGGGAAATATTAAGGCCATTATTTAGAAAGATGATTTTTTTTTTTTTTTTTTTTTTTTTTTTTGAAACATGTGGCAACCCCCACACTAGGGTGGTAGAAAGAGGTGAGAAGGCGAAATATGGGTGAAAACCCATATGGCATGTCTCTTGTTTTTGATTCCCGAGTCGCTAGCTTGACTCGATCCCGCATTCATTGGTTCATGGGGAAAGTTTGAAGATCCGGGACAACCATGGGGGAATGTCCTCTCCAAAATAATGCTTCACTCGATGACCATTCACTTTGAAATTAGGACCATCGGGTTGAGATAATTCAATGGTACCATAAGGATAAACCTTGGCGATAGTAAATGGACCAGACCAACGGGACTTGAGCTTTCCCGAGAAAATCTTCAATCTTGAATTGAAAAGAAGGACTCTATCACCAACGTTGAAAACGCGGTTCTTGATTTTTGAGTCATGGATCTTCTTTGTCTTTTGTTTATAGATCAAAGAGTTCTCGTAAGCTTGATCACGGAGTTCATTTAATTCATTCATTTGAACTTTCCGATGATCACCCGTCTCGAATATCAAAGTTAGCATGCTTCAAGGCCCAAGATGCCTTGTGCTCGAGCTCAAGCGGAAGATGACATGCCTTCCGCACACCGCTTGTATGGAGTGCACCCGATGGGTGTTTTGTAAGTCGACGGAAGGCCCAGTCGCGTCATCTAATCTATCCGACCAAGAGGCACGGTTTTCGCCAACCGTCCTCTCAAGAATTCTTTATCCCCGGTTAGAAACTTCCACTTGCCCACTTGTTTGTGGGTGGTGCGCAGAGAGGTACGGTGAGTTACACCATACTTTTGCATGACTCTTGCAAATTGGTCATTGCAGAAATGCGCCACGATCACCGATGATGGCTCGTGGAGTTCCAAACCTAGCAAAGAGATTTCAAGAATTTCACAACAACACGGGCATCGTTGGTGGGTAAAGCTTTAGCTTCAACCCATTTTGACAAGTAGTCAACGGCCACGAGTATGTATTTGTTTCCGTGAGAAGGAAATGGCCCGTAAAGTCAATGCCCCATATGTCAAAAATCTCACACACTTGAATAGCGTTTTGCGGCATTTCATTCTTTGTGAGATATTCCCGTGACGTTGACAAGCCACGTGTTTTGACAAATTCATGGGCATCCTTATAGATCGTGGGCCAATAGAATCCCGAATCAAACACCTTGGCGGTGTAGTTGGGCTATGATGTCCCCAAGAGGTCCGAATGGCAAGCCTTGAGAATGTCAATAGCTTCGACCATACACACATCACGGATGACTTGATCCGCATGATTTTAAACAAGTAGGGTCGCCCGAAATAATGTTTCACATCTTTAAAGAATTTATTTTTCGTTGGGACGACATCCTTTCACCATAAAGTTACCCGCATGGTAATTTGCAAAGTCGGCAAACCATGGGGTAGAAGAGTATCCACGAAAAGAAACCACGTTGAGTGTTTCGAGAGGAAATGTTTCATTAATTTCCTTTTTCTCGAACACATTTTGATGAGGGTTCTCTAATCGGGAGAGATGATCGTGACGTGTTCTCGGCTCCTTTTTATCACGAATGATGATATCAAATTCTTGTAGGAGGAGAACCCAACGGAGCAATCTCGACTTTGCATCTTGTTTTGCAAAGAGATATTTGAGTGCCGAGTGATCCGTATACACCACGCATTTGGTCAAGATAAGATATGGTCAAACTTCTCAACGCATACACCACGCCTAATAATTCTTTTTCCGTAGTGGTGTAATGGGTCCGAGCTTGATCATAGTTTTGCTCGCGTAGTGGATTGGTGGAAATGCTTGGTTTTTGCGTTGCCCCAAGACCGCACCGATTGCAAAATCACTTGCATCGCACATGAGCTCGAAGGGTAAGTCCCGCTTGGGCAACTAGAATGGGTGCTTAGTAAGCTTTTTCTTAAGTGTTTCAAAAGCTTGATGCACTCGGGAGAGAAGATGAAAGGAGCATCTTTTTCGAGAAGATGGGTCATAGGTCGAGCGATTTTAGAGAAATCTTGAATAAATCTACGATAAAACCCGCATGACCTAGAAAACCCTAATACCTTTGGCAAGAGTGGGATGAGGTAGTTTAGCAATGACATCAACTTTTGCTCTATCAACCTCAATCCCATTCTTAGAAATCTTATGGCCGAGGACAATGCCTCTTTGACCATAAAGTGGCTCTTCTCCCGCTTAGAGAGAGTTGGTGTCTTCACACCTTTAAGCATTTTGTCTAAGTGGGAGACAAGTCTGAAATGAGTCCCCAATGACCGAGAAGTCATCCATAAACACCTCCATAGTTTCCGATCATGTCGTGGAAAATGGCCATCATACAACGTTGGAGCGTGCCAGAGCATTGCATAAGCCAAAAGGCATACATCTATAGGCAAACGTCCCGTATGGGCGGTGAATGTAGTTTCTCTTGATCCAGTGGATCAATGGGGATCTGAAAGTAACACGAGAAACCATCAAGGAAACAATAGTACTCGTTCCCCGCTAATCTCTCAAGCATCCGGTCCATGAAGGGTGAGGAAAATGGTCTTTACTGGTGGCTTCATTTAACTTTCGATAGTAATGCACACACGCCATCCGTAACCAATCGAGTTGGAATCAACTCGTTTTCTTCATTCGTGACAACAAGAATGCCACCCTTTTGGAACGCAATGAATGGGCTAACCCAAGGACTATCGGAGATCGGGTAAATCGCACCAGGCATCAAGAAGTTTGAGAACCTCTTGTTTGATCACCTCGTGAATCTTAGGATTCACCCTTCTCGACGACGGACTGGCGGCTTAAAGTCATCCTCCATTAAGATTTTGTGAGTACAAAATTGTGGTTGATACCCTTAATATCGGAGAGTTTCAAGCAATTGCTTGCTTGTGTGACTTCAAGACCTTTATGAGAGGTTTTCTCCTCCTCATCAAGTCTTTAGCAATAATAACGGGTAATTTATCATCACCCTCCAAGAATGCATACTCGAGATGAGGAGGTAGGTCCTTAAGTTCAACCTCGGAAATTCTTGAGAGATGATTGCACCGATTTGATTTCCTCAATTGTGACCTCTTTCGGAGGAGTGAAGGTAATGGATCCTCATTAAGCAATTGCTCCGGATAGAGGATATCCCTCCGAATCATACACACCATCAATTCCAAAGGAATTGATTCATCGATAACCAAGAATTCATCGATCTCTTCCGAAGAAGTCACCTCCTCAAACGGAGTGAGAGGGGAAGAGTCGGCAATGATAGGTTGAGAAGATGTGGTGGGATTGGAATTCCTCCCACGTAATTATGAAGATAACCAAGAAACTCTTGAGTACTCCTCGAAGCAATGTCAATTAAATCGACTCGATTAATTGATTCGACATCATAATTTGAGAGTACCTCGAAGTCGATCGAGGTTAAAAGTAGCAACCGTTACCACACGTAGAGTGATCTCTTGCTCAAATACATCGATAAGAGCACGGCCCGTCCTCGAAATCCCCCGACAATGAGGGGAACTCGAGGATCGACATCGAAATCAACGACAACGAAGTCGTCACCGAAATGGAACTTTCCTACTTTCACGAATACATCTCGGCAATGCCGAGGACGCGAGATAGATCGATCCGCAAGCTCGAGAGTCATGCGGTAGGAATAAGTTCCGGAAGAAAGTTGTTTCAGACCGAATAAGGCATCGATTGATGCTTGCACCAAGATCGGCAAGTATGGCACTCAATCATCCGGGAAAACACAAGGAAGAAGAAATTTTCCGGGATCTCCAAGCTTTCGGAAGCTTCTTTAACAAGGCTGGCGAGCAATTCTCATTCAAAGGAGTTTTAGCCATTTCAAATAGCTTTTCTTTGTTGCTCAAAGATATGTTTGAGTAGATGCAAACTTTGGCATTAACATGATGGCATCCATGAAGCTTATGTCAAAGTGAAGTTCTTGGAAAATGAAAGAATTTTTCCATCGATGACTAGCTTTCTCGCGAGCTTTGCTCATGTAACGCGATGGGTAAGGAAGAGAAGATTTGGATTGCTTTCTCAACGGGAGCTACAGGAGGTTCAAAAACAACTCCTTGATTTGACTTGGGTTCTTTGGACCACTGAGGTTGGACTACAGAAGGTGGGACGTGTCTTGATACCTCTTGGGCTTGAATAATGCACCTTGTCCGTTGTCTCCTTGGTAACTTGACTAAATGCCACGGAGGAGGGGCATTGGAGTCGAGGTCCATTGTGTTTTGGAAGTTCACTTTCCACTACCTTGGGATAGAAGAAGAAGAGTAGTAGGAATAAGCGGGTCCAAGATATGAAGCACCACTTGGTTGTGATCGCTTTGCATCGCCCCTCGGATTAGCGATCGTGTTGCTAGGTAAAGTACCGAGGCAGGGTCGATCATTTAAAGACTTCTTGATGTCGAAATTTGGTCGACCAACAACCGATTCATTTCCTCTTGGGATTTCATGAATTGCTTCAACAAATCATCGATGATGGTCCAGTTGGAACAATAGCTTGAGTTTGCACAGGAAATTCGCCTCTATTGTTAGGATTAGGGCCTTGATTCGAAAATTCCTTGATTGTTTCCATGAAAATACCTGGGTTGAAATTTCACGACTGGTTTCTATTGTAATTTCCTTGATGTTGGAAATTTTGATTCGATTTTGAAAACCGTTGTTTTGATTGAAATGACCTTGGTTTTGAAAACCTTGGTTTGGTCTATTCGATTACGATTACGGTTTTGGTTTGATTGAAACCGGAGGTCGAGTAGTGGTTAGGGCGGTGGTTGGGTCTCTGAGAGCACGATATTGATTGCCTCCTTGATTAGACATCCCGCCCACAAGATTAGCTTCAAAGGGTTACCATCGGTGGCCATCAGATTATAATAAGCATGGGGCCACCACATGTAACATGACTTCCACTTTCTTAACTTCAGCAGGAGGTGAAGTTTGTGGAAAGAGACTTTCTTACGGTTGGAAAGAACCAAAGCTTGGATAGCTTCCGTGAGTTTATCAATCTTAGCATCGGTGCTAGATCGACTCACCGGGCGATGAAGATGAAGAAGGACCAACGACGACGAGAAACAACCGCTTGCTTCGCGCAAGGCGGACCTTGGACTTGTTTTCGATTATCGCCAAAGCTTCTTTGACAGCTTTGCTTAGGAAATTTCCTCCGCGGAGGAATTGAGAGAATCTTGATCGATTGACTCACTCCATTGTAGAAAGTGTCGAGTTGCATCAACTCGGAGAAACCGTGGTGAGGACATTTGCGAAGCAATTCCTTGAAACGATCCCACGATTCATCAAGGATTCATCAAACTTCGAGTGAACTTGATGATTTCATTTTAAGACTCGTGGTCTTGGAAGGTGGATAGAATTCATTCACAAATTTCTTCACCGATCTTCCCATGTCTCTATTGATTTAGGGGTTGTTTTCAAGCCAATCCGGGCTTGCCCTCAAGAGAAAACGGAATGGAAGAAGCTTAACAAAGATCGGCGGACATTCTTATACTTGATGGTAGATGCAATCTTGTTAAACCATCTTATATGAGCATGAGGATCATCCCGCTCAAAACCGTAGAAGCGATTTGAGGTTACAAGATTGATAACCGGTCTTGAGTTCAAAGTTTTCACCACGATGGTCGGTATAACGATAGCATCTCCATACCCGCCGATGGGTGCTCGGAGAAGCTCACACATAGGAATCTCATCCGCCATGATAGCGGAAGTAGTGGAACATCCGGATCTCGGATCCGATCGATGGAGCAGAAAGTCACGAACACGCCTCCTTGGAATCTTGACAAGCTCACGAAATGGGCTCACGGATCTAGAAGAGCGAGTGCAATATACAAGAGTTAACTCTAAGGAAACTCGAGTTAAGGAGAGAAATGGAATTATGAAATCTTTCACATGAGAATGAGAATTATGAAGACGTTTTGTAAAATGGTGGTGAGAAGAATCTTTTGGGTTTCGGTTTCAAACGTCGATATCACAACAAAATCAATTAACACAAAATCGAGGCAAAACAACGATGAACTTAACCAATAATCCACAATGAATGGCTTCTTTGAAAAAGGTACACCAATCACAAGGACACAAAGGCAAGTTTTATATCTTTAGTTCTAGAACTTATTATGGTCGCACCCCAGTTAGGTAGTGCCTTTGCCTTGGTTTTCGTGGTAATCTTTTAAGTTGTTAATTATTAGAAAGCAGCGATTCTTTTTGTATTTTATTTTGATACATATATAGAAACAAAAGAAAAATATTTTTGTGTTTTATCGTTTTGGATGTTTTGGGTTTTGGATTTTTAGAAGAAAATAGGATATATATATATACGAGATGATGATATAAACAATGAGTGAGGATTCAAACAACTAATCTGCTAAAACGGAGATAAATCAAGCCTGACTCAAGAATGGCGTAAAATTTGATCGGTGCTAAGCAACAAGTCTAAAGACTAAAAGCGCTCAAACACCAATGCAATTAAGATCGAGGAGTTTAGGGTCTCCCGGTCGTTATGTCCCAAATGAGCTATGCAATGGATAAATCAACGTCAGTGATCGAGAAATTTGAGCGATGAAGGGAATTGAGATTATTATAACTAAGGAAAATCCAACAAATTAAAAACGCCTTAAATGCAAATTAAAGAAAATTAAAAGATAAAACCTATTAAATAAACGCTATCACTATATTTAAAGTGATGAACGTTTAAAACCTAAAACGACGTTTAAATTAAAATCTACGCGACGCATAAAATAAAAAGTGAAACTAAAGCAAGATTAACCCTAAAATATGAAAATGATGTTTTAACAATCCTAATAATAAAAGAAAATTATTAGAAAAAGAAAATTATTTTATATCTAATTATCTAATTAAAACTATTTTAACTAATAATTAATTACCTAAATTACAAGAAAATAGGAAATTAAGCTAGAAAAATAAGATTAAGACTTGGAAAAGTCTAAAATATCAAAATAGACTTTTCAAAACTATTTTTGTATTTTTGTGATTATTTTTCTATTTTCTATGGATTTTAAACTATTAAAACTAATTAAATTACTAAAATTACCAAATAAGCTATGAAAATCTAGAAAATTACTTTTCTACTTTTTATATTTATCTAAGCACGAGAAAAATGAAAACTTAATTTTTGAACCTTTTTCTAATTTTTGTATTAAATGCTATTTAAAAAGTATTAAAACTAATTAAAAATAGGAAAAATAGCAAAAAATTATAAAAATCAAAAATTAGGAAACTCTAAAATAATGATAAGAAGCTATGAAAATTAGAAAACAGTACTTGTAGAGAAATAAGCAATCGATCTCACAAGTGCTTATAAATAAGCACTCAAATAAGCCAAAAGCTCACCAAAAGCTACCAAACTGATACAGAGGCTATAATAAGCTAAATATACCCTAATGCACTTAAAATCAACAGGCTATAACTACTGATAAGCAATTTTTAACAGAATTGATGTTTTGAGTATTTGCTTAAAAACAGTTAGAGGGTAGCAACTTTAAGCACAAGCACTAACTTAACAATAAGCTCAATCTGAAAACTATTAATTAGGACCTAAAGTAGACCTGGTTGAGAGTACTTAAACCAAAAATGAGACCATGGTGAGCTCTTATGAGCTCTGTACACTTGCTGCACAAACTGAGAAAGTCTCAGCTGATGCTGAGACAGTGGAGCAGGGCAACTGGCCTCTACTTTGAGCTTGTACACAAGCTTATCCAAAAAGCTTAAAGAAAAAACAGATATTAGGTTTTGGAAACCACCTAGAGGACTACTTGTATCCCAAAAATCAGAGCTTAAAACCCTTTTATGAAACCTGTGGAGAATCTGCAAGATCTGCAAAAATCCAACTTTTCACCATTTTTTTGACTATTTGAAAGAACATGGAAAGTTGACTTTGGTGAAGTTTGATCCAAGTTTTATGATTGAAAATGAAGTTAAATGATGTAATGAAGCTTTAACAACCTTTGTTAATGACTTTCAAACCCAAAATGATGATTTACTTTTCCAAAACTTCAACAGATTAAGCGTGAGATGATTTGAGTTTGATTTTGACTTTTGAGTTCACAAGCACAAAAGTAAGATAGGTATGTGCTCAAATTTGTCAAACAAGCATGAACAACCGTAAGGTAACTCACAAACACACCTCTAAACCAAAGTTAATAAGTAATACCAAACACCCCTTTTACTATGATTTGCAAACTAAACTTATACTAATTCTTGATCGGGCTTGTAACAATGATCAATCTCATTTTAAATGACATGAATATCGCTATGAGAACAAGTATCATGATTAGAACTACACATTCATGATATGCAAGAATTTTAGAAAATCACTTACAGTGTCCATAACCACAATGGTTTGAATCCAAGAACCAGAGAACCTCTAACCTATCCAAACCCCTAACCTAGCTTAATATCAACCCACATCCATAGTCGCTTCACCATTTGACCCAATCAATTCCATTTATGCACTGCTTGACTTTCTTTGACCGGTTCCAAATGTGCTTCAAACTGGAGTTTAAGCTTATAAAAAGCTTTTATAAACTTGTATAAGCTATTTAGAGCTTAGAATTGAGATGTTTGAAGCTTGTAAACAAGATTTGTACTTATAAAATTTCAACAGTGGACATAAACAGATGATTATGACATTAAACTGAAATTGGTGCTTAAATTTAATTGCAATACACTTGAAAACATAAGTTTGATACAATTTAACAAAATGATACAAGATTAACACTGAAATTACACTTTTACATAAAAAACGACTTAAGAAAGAAAATTAAAACTCAAGACTCTCAACTTGCTTCCTTTGCTCCTTTTATAATCCAATGCCTTTGTATCTCTCCTCTGAATGTTTCCCATCAACCTAAGCCATTGGATGGCTTTGAAATGATCTCAACCGTTTAAACACTTTTTTGGCGCCAAAATTCCTTTTGACAGATAGGAGAGATTTGAGTGAATTGGGGGAGAGGCATTTATTGCATTTGGAGTTTGGTGGAGGTGGGGGGAACAAGGAGTGGTTTGGGTGAGCTAAGTGGTTGAGATGGTGGCTGGGATGGTGGGCAGACAAGGGGCGGGAAACTGGGAAAGGGGATGTAGTTGACTGGTTTGACCAACAGTGGCTAATAATAGGGGGGGTCAATTTGCATATTGACAGGGGTTCACAAGGTTTGTGACAAGGGTCCAAAATAGGTTTAAAGGTTTTAAATATCAAGGACCTTTCATGTATTTGCTGAAATTTCAAGGACCATAACTGCCAATTCAGAAAAGTTTATCCAAGGGCTGAAAATGACACTTTCAAAAAGTACAAGGACCAAATTTGCCAAATTGCCATTTTCCGGGGGCCATTTCTGCCAATTTTGAAAGTTGAAGGACTAAACTTGTAATTTCTCAAACTTTTTGATATTTTCCACCAAAGGACTAAATTTGATAACTTTTGATTTAAAAAGGACCTTTGGTGACTTTTCTTTGAAATTTTGGCTCGTGGACTATTTTTGACAATTCTTGAAACTTGGGGATCAAAGCGCAATTTTGCAAAATTGATATGTTTTTCATCCGATTTTGATATTTTGAATTTGAAACACATAAAACACCGATTTGTGATATTTTGATCATTTAGATGTGTTTCGAGTGTTTTCAGATGATTTTGCAGTCTAGATAGTACAAAAATGATGAGTATTTAGAGACTCATCAACACCCGTTAATATGAAAAGTAGTGATATCATCAAACAAAGCAGTAAGACCGGAAACTGGCTTAATACCTGTTTCTATGAAATATATATAAGGTTGGTTGATTGTTACAGAAATGTGTAGGGCTTTTCCGTTTGGTACTTCTAGAGGTGGAAAAACGGGCGGGTCGGGCAACGGGCACAGATCAAAACAGACACGGATCAAAACAGGCAAATTTATAATGTGGTTCAGACAGGCATGGGTTGAAACGGACTCGAGACAAACGGTCCATGTTAAAAAAGCATCAAATTACTAAAAAAAATCCCTAAACCAAACACCCTTATATTATTTAAATAACTAGATAACAGATATACAAACATTAAAAGTCTAGAATATCACAAGTTGAGTTGTATTTTAATCACTTTTGATAATGTTGGATAAGTCAAAAGTGTTCCCATACTCTTCAAAACAATTCCATGGCTCAACAATTTGACAAATACACAGTTGTGCTGCTTGTGCAGTATGTGTGCATCCATGAAATAGCATAAGTGTTTTCATTCATTTTTACTCAGTGCTTTATTGGCAAGTTTCATTTTGATTCACTATGTTATACCCATATGGCCCCCTTTAAACTATTGCATTACTGTTCAGACTCATTGATAAATTGAAAACCTGCAGATATATCAACAAAACCTATTGATGGATCATAAATATCATTCAACCCTATTCGTATCAACTCTATCAGACTCATTCAACCCTATTCAACTTAGGTTTATGTGACTGCCTTGTCGTCAATAGGTTTTGTTGATATATCAACTCTACCGCTGCATATTGTTTTGGAGCTTCAGTAGGTCCTCTGATCAACCTTATTGTCATTGTTGATCAAAGGTAAACATTCCACATTCTAGTTCTTGCTAAAGGTAACTTTATTTCAGTTTCAGAACTTATTTATGGCCAAAAAAAGGTAACCAGTCCTGAAAGTAACTTTAATACAAAATTAAATTTCATTTCCAAACAAAATAATCCTAATTCACATTAATTTATCAATGTCAGTGATATTGCCAAGGTTTTCGCTGGGGCTTCTGTGTTCATAGGCTGTTACTCAGCATCAGTCATATTAAATTCAAAGAGGCAAATCATCTACAGAGTTGGCGAATTTTCAATTGCAACTGTAATCCCTACCTTAATTCTCCAAAAGATAAAGTGAATTAGCACAATCAAATTGCTAGCGTATCTCAAAACAAGTGATTAATTTTTTTGGCATAGGGCAGATATAGCCACTAAAATTATATTCAGTTTTACTATTTCACTTGCTTCCACAATTACACTCCAAAAACACCCATTGGAGATTATAAAAATTAACAAAAAAACAACTAGCTAGTTTATCTAGTAACTCGCTGATTTGTTTCTTCTTTACAGTTAACCTACTTTCCGGGCATAATGGTCCTTTAGGTTACAGCAGTTTTAGTCAATGGACTGATAAGAACAACTACCTTAACTATATATATTTAACCAAAGTAACTAATTAGTGAAAATGTAGTCGCTTGTACAGAAAAGCAAAGAGAGTCATGTTCAAAACGCACATAAGAGTCTGGTTTTGCAACCAGATTAAACAAGATTATTCAACAGCCATTCATTCACAAGAAAGAAAGAGCACTACATAATCCTTAACATAAGCATCAAAACAAGAGTAAATTATCCGATAATCAAACATCTAGAACGTAAAACATTCATATTGACTAGATTGAAAGAGTCACAAACACCCTTTAAATGAAACACACAATTAAAAACCACAGCATCTAAATAAACCTAGATTGGATAAACTATAGTCTTATTCAGTTTAAGTATGAATCTTTTAACTCAATAATCAATATACTTGTGCAGATTAAGAATACAAAACAGGCAAGGGAAGCGCTCGTTACCTGATGTGAGGCGGCAGGCAGAGAGTATGGTGGTCGGTGAATGAGCGGTAAATAATTAGAGGTTTTGAGGGGTGGGCTTAAAACTTGGAACAGCTTGGGCTTTATTATTATTATTAGTCTAAAACTAAAAACATGGTAGCCCATTGCCCCATTATAAGGCATTTAAGATCGTTACCTCATCCGTCAACTTTTCTTCCCATTAATTTTTTGGTCAACATTTTTTATTTATAACAAAAAAGTTTATGCTCTTTTAATCTACTCATTCAAGGTTTCTGCTGAACTCTATATAAGCATTTGATTTGGAATTTAAGATTCCATAATGAATTTGGCTCACTTGATTGGCCGGCCAATTAAATCTTATTTATCATGTCACTTACTGATGTTGTTTTATCTTTGTCATGTTATTATTATTTTCTAGCTTTATGTAATAAAAACTGACACTCAAATGCTGCTATATGCAGGTACCAATATCATCTTAAAAAGGATCAAATCTGCAACTCACATTATATGATGAAGCCATCAATGCGTCACAAGGTTATTGTAAGTATCTAATCATGGAAGGTTTCTTTGAAAAAGTCATTATTTATAATTTACTAGATGTGGTCAAGAGATTAAAAAAACAAGTTTAAGGAACATTGACATGCAACATTATAAGAGGGTTTTTTAGATCGCATAGTTTAAGCTTATGGCTTGCAAACATAAGCCAATAATTAAGCATGTGTGAATATGAATTTCAAGAGATAGTGTTTGTATTGGCTTATGCAATAAAAAAAAAGGGCAATGTGCAAATATGTAGTTTTTGTGTTTGGCAAATTGTGAGCAGTAAAGTATATTAAGCTGTTATAACTTATAAATAAGCATCAGTCAAGGGTATATTATCCTATATTTATTCTATTTCAGCCTATGGAAAATATTGTTTTACATGCCTATCGATGTTCTCTTATCGGGAATTACTTAAGTTGATAAGATAAACTTAATCATCGATCAGTCATTGCCCAGTGTTTATGTGGGTGATGCCCATTTATAAATCATTACAGTGTCATATGTGTTTAATGAATATATACTACTACTAAAATTGAACACTAATTTTTGCACTATCTTCCCTGAAACCTTCAGCTATAGTTGACTTTAATTAGTTTACTTAACCTTAAGATAAGAAAATTTATACTTTGCTTCCTTATAGCAATCGGTATGGTAACATTTAGCATGAATATGGTTACTTTATTGGTAATTAATTTAGAGCATGTTCATGCAATCATGCCTGCGTATAATTAATTTTGTAATAGAAACTTTGGACAAGAAAAAATAGTTTGATGTGTTCGCTCAAAAAAAAATAGTTTGATGTGATCAACCATTATGTGCTTATATTAAACAAATCATTCTTTCAATAGTTTCATTTATAAGCTAATAGCGTGAACAATTGTTATGTGATCAACAATTGTCGTGCCAAGACACTCCCATGTATTTGCTTTATTGAGTTTGTTTATGGTTAGCTACTGTTGTTATTGTGGCTGCTGTTATACGAATGACTGCAACAAAAACTAAAGAGTTTTATAGCAGAAGTGATAATTTAAACAAAGTTTATCATACAAACTGTAAATCTACTTTTCATCTTCTTCTAGCCAGACTTTAATATAACCTCAAGTTATTTTTGTTTTGTTTTATTTTACCATTAAATATAGTCTCTGTCATTGAGTTTGAGTTTTTTTTTTTATTAATGTTTCATGAACCATAACCTCAAGTTTTTTCAACATGATTTGGTTCAGTAGCGAAATAAGATATGAGTTTTCCAATAACAGAACATACCAGTTACTGAAAAAAGATAACTACATATAGACGCTTACTCATGACTAATCACCCACTTAGCAAAAGCTTAAAGAAACACCTCATTAGTCCAAAACTATCTTAATTATATTCTGAGTGTAGCTTAAATATCACTATACACATTCATAAAAATCAATTCCTCCATCTTTGGCGTTGTCTTCAGCAGAGACTTAAATCATCACCCTCGTCCCTAGTCCATAGATTCATATTCTTTTTGCAACATTTCGATTCGGTTCGCGATATGAATATTGGTTTCATTTCGTTGATTTCTAAGGATCGTGGCTGGTGGTCGATGTTAGTTAGGATATAAAGGTTATGTAGTGATTGGTTTTTTTCTCGGAACCATGTTTCTTGGTTTGGTCATTTCTAGTAGGTTGCCAAGAAAATTTGGTGAACTTTGAGATCCTTTTCATCTAAATATTCAATTGCAATTTCGGTGTTTTTATATACTTTTTTAATTATAAATCATTTTAAATTAAAGCAATGTGATAATGGATGTTCACTTTTTTTTCTTAGTGCTTATTGTAGTGGTTATTTTTGTGGTGGCGTTCGGTTATTGTTGCTACAGGTTTGTTTCTTTTGTTCTTGTTATTGTGATGTTGGGATCGATGAATTGTTTGTCTTTATATCTTTAGAAGATGTGTTATAATTACGTCCAAACACAAACCTGTGTCTTTTTAGTGTAACAGGTATGTTTGGATATGGGTAAAATTGAATTTAAAAGATTAGATGATGATTAATATACATGGGTGTTTGATGGTTGAAAGTTTATGTTAATGATGAAGATGGAGTAACTAATGGTGTTATAATGCGGGATAAAAAAGAATAAAAGCAGTTGGTATTGAGTAAATTACAGTGGTGTTTGGATATTTGTAAAAGTTATTAAAAGTGGTTTTGTTAATTGAAGTAACATAGATGTTTTGAGTGCATAAATCTATTAAAAATTTGATTTGATCATGTAGAAATCACTAACATGGGTGTTTTTGTATAATGAAAAATAGCATAACAGATATCATGAATGAGTAATGTGTATCTTTGTTTGGATACGGGTTTCAGTTTTTGTAAGTGTAATTGTTAATTGAATTAACATTGATGTTTTGTAATTTAATGGTGAAAAAGTGTTTAATTATTGTAAAAGAAAGGCAGGAGTTAACACTGTTGTTACATGTACGTCAATTAGATTTAAGGAGAAGCCGCATGAGATTAGGAAAGACACCTGTTGAAGAATCTGATGATAATGATGACATAGTCATTTGACAAGGGTGCATGTGTTTTGTCGTAATTATAAAATCAATGAAAGTCGTATGCATATATGTTTTAGTTTGTGCGTGTATGTTTAGATTGGCATATGCTTATTTTAGTTGTTCTTAATAAAATAGTAATAAATGTTTATAATTTGGTGATATTGAACATGTTTTTTAAAGGCGAGGAGCAATACAAATATAAGGCGCACATGTTTTTCCAAAGTACATCAATTTTAATGAATTTTGGACCGATCTTCATGATGAGATCATAGCGTGCTGCATATGTTATGGGAAGGTACTCATATGTTCTAATGAATTCGATGAGAAGTGAATTCACATATGTTCGTGGAAGGTGCACATGTTATTAGAAGAATGCACATGTTTTTGGTTGGCGATGTACATATAACAAGATACATTTGTATTTAAATTGTATTTCATTTGATATCAATTTTTGTGTATAATATATATATATTTTTTGTTTGTTATAAATTTAGAGGTTACATGTATATGTATATGTATATGTTATAAATTTTGAAGATTAAAAAATGTACACTAAAAACATATGTGCAATTACAATTTTAAGTAAAACTAGTTTGATGCATAAACAATTGTACACAAGAAACATATGTAAATTCATAATATTTAAAAAAAAATGCACTTTATTTTCATGAAAAAAAAAATTCCAAAAATTAAAGGAATTTAAAAATGTTTTTTAATTAAAAAAATTAAAAAAGAAACTAAAAATATGTTTGACTATTTTGCCCTTTTCAATTAAATAAAAATGTTTATTAATACTAAATTTCTATTGGTCTAAATAGTCTTAAATCTTGTAATATTGATCTTGCATAGACGTCCTATATGTATATATATATATATATATATATATATATATATATATATATATATATATATATATATATATATATATATATATATATATATATATATATATATATATATATATAGATCGATTGAGAAGGTTTTATTTTGAGAAGATTGAGAAGGTTTTCAAAAGCGATATATTTTTAACTTTGATTCATGTTTTCAAGCGTAAAATCCTTTTAATGTGATTAAAATTCAAAATGTGTAAAAAATTTGAATCAATGTTAAAAATCTCTCGATTTTGCGATATATATATATCTTGAATCATGTACAAATTTAATGAATCATCATCATAACTCGATTTTAACAATGATTTGTGAATCAAATTTGTGACTTATAGATTGATTCGTAAAATGATGTTGCTTGTGAATCAAATAAAAAACATGAATCAATTTGCTCAACGAAGATTTCTCAATTTCTCAAAATAAAAACCTTCTCAATGGAGCGGGCCTACTCCGGTTCCATTGAAAGATTTTATTGAAAGATAATCGTTAACTGTATTCATGTTTGTTGATTCACAATATATCATTTATGGTGAATCAATCTCGTCATAATTGATTCACAAATCGTGATTAAAATCAGTTATGATGATGATGCTAAGTATGCGATGATCCGATATGTCATAAAAATCGAAGATTTTAACGTTGATTCAAAATTTTACACAATTTAATTTTAATCATAAGTTTAAGCAGCGCTGAATCAAAGTCAATCTAATTTTAACGCCATTCTGAAATAACGCCTGTCGATCCGGTCTCTTATATATATATATATATATATATGGAGTTCAGATCGTTTGAGACAAGATTATTCATCTGAAAGATCAATCTCAAAATCCGTTTTTATTTGATCAATGGATGAGATTAATCTAACAATTTAAAACCCACTTTCATCATCTTTCAAATATTAACTTTCAAACCGTTAAGCGTTAAGGAAAAAATATCGTTACGACGGCATTTAATTATCTTTATAGGCATTTTGATATACTTTGACAAAAAAAAAAATTAAGTATTTTCACGTTTTTTAAAGTTTTTCGTTTTTCATTCTTGAAATTTGCATTAAAAATAATATATGATTAAACATTAATTTGAATATCATGTGATATTAGTGTTATATCATATATGATATTAGTTATTATATCATATGTGATATGTAATATCACATATGATATCGATGTGGACCTGGACAAAACTGGGTGGTTCCTAGTTTATTTAGTCGAGACAACAAATAAATTGGGTCAATAAGTCAACCGGTCAATTGGTCGGGTCAATAAGTCGGCTTAGATTATATGTCCTATCGGATACTATATATAACACATGTAACAAAAGAAATTTGTGGCATTGTATTAAGTGTTTTAATAAACCAAACTTTTCCTTTAAACTAACCAACATTATGTGTGTATAATTAAAAATAATGTATTATCATTATGATAAAATTGGGAAAATATAAAAAAAATTTAAATAATAATAATAATAATAATAATAATCCAGTGTTTGTATTTTTAGCTACTGACAAAATATTTGTATTTACCGAATTTTGATAACATAAAAAAGTTGCAAAAACTCAAACGAAAAAAAGAAAGAAAAAACTTTCATTATAACAAAAATATTTTGACCTGCACAAATGAAAGTGCATGGCATCCCTATGATTAGGGGTGTTATTGGAGTTGGCAGTGGGGTTCGGGTCAACTCGGGTGGTCGAGTCGGGTCAAGGCTTAAAAATATGCGAACCCGACCTTGTTTAGAACTCAGGTCAACTCGGGTCGGTCAATTCGGGTTGGTCAACTCGGGTCAGATCAATCGGGTCGGGTCAATTTGGTTTAGAGGTCAACCCGATTTTTACATTGTAGTGTTGTTGGCCGGAATTGATCAGGTTCGGGTGGTCATGGCTAAAATATATACGAACCCGACCTTGTTTGATTCAGTTGATTGAGCCGGATATAATTTGAACCAATTGACCGATCCGAATTGACTCGTCGGGTTGGGTCGGGTTCTCAGACCACCCACCTATGATAGTATGATGTCGAGACAAAGATAAAGGAAAACACAAAGGACTATAGCCTAATAAAAATTGCTTTCCAAAACTAAAGCTGTAAGTCTATAAGATCAAAATCACTATACCCAATATTAAAATTATTGCTATACCGGATATTGAGTTTCTTATTATCGTCTTGGTTAGCTGTTAATTCCATATATGGTTCGACCACTCGGCGGAGTTTCTTTTGCTATTTTTCTTCTTTTCTATGTTCTCAAATTCAAGGTGGTTCCGGATAATTTTAAGGTGGGTCCTAGAAAAACTATATATAGTTTCTAATGGTTCTTTTTAGGTCAAAGGTGGTTCCTGGCGCTACATAAAGCGTGGAGTCGCCCACATATGATATACATATCGTATCGCGACATGATATCACATATCATATATGATTTAACACTAATATCACATGTGATATTCAAATTAGTATTTAATCGTATATGATTTTTTCATACAAATTTCAAATAACGTAAAAGGCGAAAAACGTGAAAAAGCGAAATTTTTCTTTTTTGAAAGTATATCAAAGTGTGGTTATAGAAAGATAATTAAATGCTCTTGTGACGTTACATATTTTCACTTAACGATTACTGGGTTTAAGAGATATTTAAATTATAAAATAGGTGAAATAATAAAATGCTTTTAATCTCAACAATTGATTTCTTTTTAGATGGATGGTGGAGACAGGTCATGATATGTAAAGAAAGTTTGGTATGTAAATAACTCTCCTCATATATATATATATATATTTATATATATATACATATATATATATATATATAAAGTGGGGTTAAAATGAAAAGTTTACTTATAATGAAAAGAATGAGAAAGGCGTGTGGAGGTGGCGTATACTTTCCTTATCACCATGCCATGCCTGTGACATATGTCACTGCCCCGCCGCCCACCCATAAAAAAAAAAAAATCCCGCCAAAAATTTTTTCAAGAATTATTACCATCACACTTATAAAAAATACTACATCATAATCATAATTGTAATGCGATAACTTATAATCTTAATGCACTAAAAGCGTGATTATGATCACGATAACTTTATTAATAATAGGTAACTTATAACCTTATGCACAATAAGTTTGTTGCATCTTTATAAATTACTGCATCATTGATAGTTAAGTGCATCAATTATGATGCACTAAAATCAAGTTATAACAATACTAAAATCATGATTGTGATGCGGTAACTTTATAAGCGTGATCGATAATTTATAACCTTAATGCACTAAATCATAATTGTGTGATAACTTATAACCTTAATGCACTAATAAGTTTTGGTACATCTTTATTATAAGTTATTGCATCATAGTTAATAGTTAAGTGCATCAACTATGATGCGCTAAAATCAAGGTTATAACAATGAACTAAAATCATGATTGTGATGCATTAATTTTATAAGCGTGATGCGATATTTTATATCATAATCTGCTAAAATCATGATTGTCTTTGATAACTATAAGCGTGATCACGATAAAAAAAATTTGGCGGGGAATGTTTTGGCGGGAAAAAATTTTTTAAATTTTTAAAATTTTTTTGACGGGTGGGGGTGAGGTGGTGATGTGGCATGATGAGCGTGGCAAGGTGACATGTCACCTCCGTGCTTCCTCATTCTTTTCATTATAAAACTTTTATCTTTCACTATATATATATATATATATATATATATATATATATATATATATATATATATATATATATATATATATATATATATAATCTCAAATAAGGAGATTTGTTAAAGTTTTAAAAAGTGAGAACCAATAAAGATATGACATGTGGCAAAAAGATTAAAACACAACAAAGAAAAAATAAAAATTAATTGGTATGGGCTTAAGGGTATTTTAGTAATGTTATGTTTATCAGAATCAGTTTCATAAACCTAAATAACCTCCATTATCTCCTCCCTTTCATTTACTAGCCTCCCAATCTCCATATATCCTCCATTCCATCTTCGACGCCTGCACCCTCAAACCAAAAAGTCGTCGTTCTTATTCGACCGTAACCTTAGCCGGAGATTAAACCAGAAAACTCAATAAACCACATCATTTTCAAGATCTGATTGCTTTCTCCCATTTTCTGTGTTGGCCATCTCCTTATAAGGACAATATGTTTCAACCATCCTATTCCTTTTTGGCCATCATCAGAACACGACATGTTGCGGTCATGTCGTCATATGTTCAATGTTCACATTTCAAATCCGGCAAGGCCACATTCCGATGAAAGCTATTGTTTCTCTATCCTAATTCACACGATACACAAGTTATGGTGATGGTTTTGATTTTAGATCTGGCAACGCCACATGTCGCGGACTGATTCACACGATACATCTTGTTATATTAGTTTTTGTTTTATTAGTTTCTGTTATGCATGTCACGGACTGATTTTGATTAAGACCCACAAAATGCGAAAAAAACATGGGGGTTCAGTGATACAGCTTGTTATATTAGTTTTTGTTTTAGATCCATGATGGATTAGCTACTTAGATAGAACTTTCTGCTCGGTATTTTATTTTCTGGTATAACTGATGTATCCGTTTTTGTTCAATATTATTGAAGGGGTTGCTTTTGTTTTTGTTTCATTGGAGGATACACAAAACCATGGCTGTCAGATAGTATTATTTAGAAATAGTAAACCAGGTACTAGATGATGGTCCTAGAATGGAGTATAAAGAAATAGTAATTAAAAGTTTGCATAAAGTATAGATAAATAGATCAAGTATATTTCCTTGGAGTAAGTAGCAGATTTATGTGGTTGTGTATTCGTTAAATTGTAAGATCAGTACTTTTTTTAAGGGATATGAATTATTTTCGAGATGATGTACCATGATGTATCAATTCTTTTCGAGATGAGGTACCACGATGCATTCGTTATTTCGAGATGATGTACCACGATACATCAATTATTTTCGAGATGATGTACCATGATGCATGTGTATTTTAGTTGGGTTGTATCAGTTTCAAAAGAGATGTATCTATGTATTTGTAAGTTTTCTTTTTGAAAGGAATGTATCAAGTTATAGGACATTTGTACATTGGATTCATCCGTTTAGATATTGTATGTATGACCTATGTATCAATGTATCATTTTTAATACTCCGTATAATATTAATGGTTGTATCTAGGTCCATGTATCATATTACATGAATTATAATACGTAATAATGTCATGGGTTACTGTTTTGACCAAAAGATATTAATAATTTATCTTTGTATTAATGGTGAAAAGAAAATGTACCAAAATACCCTTGAAACTCTATTTAATTACTATAATGACACTCATTTAATATTAATCTCATCTAACACCAATTAATAGATCTAACGGCCCAGATTAGTTCTTATTTTTATAACTTTAAAAAATCTCTTACATTAACCCTCCCCTATATATATATGTGTGTGTGTGTGTGTATATATATATATACATATATATACATATACATGAAAAAAATTCATTTTTTTCCTAATATTTTTGTTTAAGATATTCACCGTTATTCATTATTTACATGTAATTCGTTATTTATATACGTCCATAATTCTTCAAGTAATTTTATTCATTTTTTCCAATATTTTGTTTAAGATATTCACCGTTATTCATTATTTACGTGTAATTGCTTGTTATGTGATCCACAATTGGTCAAGTAATTTTATGAGCTAGCCGCCCATGCGGTGGCTATGAAGCTAGTATATATATATATATATATATATATATATATATATATATATATATATATATATATGTATATATAATATATATATATATATATTTATATATATATATACATATATATTTATATATACATATATATATACATATATATATATATATATATACATATACATACATATACATATATATATATATATATATACATATATATATATATACATAGATATATATATATATATACACACATATATATATATATATATATATATATATATATATATATATACATACATATATATATATATATACATATATATATATATATACATATATATATATATATATAGTGTGGCGATTCGATGCAAAACCATTTTAAGTGCGAACTTCAGAACCCCACTAGACTATATAAACCATTAGATCACTTAATCAATGGATGAGATCACATGCCTTTTATGTAATTAATTGAAAGATCAAGTCATTAATTAAAACTAAAAAGTGAAAAGGGTAGTATAGGTATTTTATATTAACCCTAAAAATGCTAGGTTATCTCACTTACCATATAATTCTCTCTGATCAATAAACCGCTCTCGAAAAAACCCACGCCTCTTTTCTTTAGAACAATTGTTCGCCACATAAAAAAATCACAAAATTCTTGTTTGTGTATTTGCTTTTGGATCAACAAGCATCAATCGACTTTCAATTGCTTTTTAGGTTGTGCTAGTAGAGGAGAAGATGGTGATTCTTGGCTGATTAGATGTTTGACTTTGACAAGGTAATGAAATCGTTTTGTAATTAAATCAAGAACCTGTTTTCATGAAAGATTTGTTTTCTCATTGATTCATGTCTCGCCTCAATTGATTG